>JAIGNY010004541.1:0-203470 GCA_020152595.1 Chiridota heheva | reverse complement strand
AAATATATATATATTTACCCCCGCTAAAGCGTAGCAGGGATATTTACGAAAGTTATACTTACCTTCCATGCTATAAATATGCAATCTGGTCACATGACCTGATTCTAACGCACTTCTAACCGACCCTAAAAAAAGTAGTAACCAGCCAAGTCCTGACCTCAATAATACCTCTGTACTACCCCTCACTCAACATTCCACCGAGGCCTGAACGAGAGGGGAGGCGGGCGGGAAACATTAAAGGTACGTATAACTCTCGTAAATATCCCCGCTACGCTTAGCGGGGTAAATTTACTTCAAGTTAGACCTTACCTTCCATGCTATAAATATGCAATCAGATTGCAACCGAGGATAGAAGAGAAAGGAGTTCAGGTCGCAGCACCATTTTTTTTTTTTTTTAATGGCTGGTACGAAAACTCACACTAATCGAATCCTGCTTAAAGGACGAAATTCCTTCTCCTCTTAAGGATGAAAGACCCCAGAGCGGGAAGAACTAAAACATAGTAAACCACGTCTAGTCACAGTCAAACTGAACAAGGCACCATTCGTTGACAGTAACGGAGGCAAACATCGAATGAACCTGAGCTAAAAACTCAGAAAAACAAGCCAACCGGAAGAGCGTTTGGACACGATATGAATATCAGAAAAGTGTCCACAAAAAAACGCCACAAAACACACCGGATTCGTCCACAAGACGGAACCGGCTAGTAAACTATGATTGGGAACAAAGCGTGTACCAACTAAAACGAATTGAAGAAATCCCCGACCAGGGAAAAATTCGTCAGCGCGTAACCGTGTAAGAGCAAAAGTTAGCAGGGTAACAGGAATGTCGTAAAGCGAGTCAGACCAAAAACAAGAGAAAAACCACAAACAGCGTTTTCCCGAACGGCGGCATGAGAAATCCCGTGAAAAGAGGCTATGCCTCGAACCCAAGTGCATACCGCGACCGTTCTATGAACAATTCAGACAACTTTAAAAGAAAGTTACTGGACGATCTATCGGAGGAAAATGTCACAAGAAACACTACAAAGAGACCTCCGTGTAACTTTCCAGTGGTCGCGAGTCAAAGACCGTAGACCCAACTGGAAAAACCTCGATGGATAGCTGCAAGTTATTCCAGAGCTCATGACTGAATTAAGTCTGAGAGAGGGCCCACCTACACAACGGGGAGGGGGATGAACAACCTTTCAGAAAAGCCATGCTACGTCGAGGAAAAGCGGACTAAGGCCACACCATCAAACGAAGCGCTCCGGGACTGAGATGCAGTCCGCCGAAGCCCGGGAAAGAGACAAAAATCGTCCCTGACCCGAGGCTCGTACGTGAAGCCTGCAAGGTCTTGAGCAGCCGAGGGAACCGCAGTGAGCCGGGAAAAGTAGGCGCCATCGGCCGTACGTCGCCTAGCGTAGCATACTTGGTACTAGCGTGAAAGGCGGAAAACGTAACCCACATAGTTAAGTTCTGAAGAAAACAAATGTGTCGACCCTAAAACCCGCGGGTCAGGAAAAAGGACGCAAAGAAAAGATAGCTTGCGATCATTCATGGATGCGGACAGACCTACGTCCGGGGGACCGAAAAAGGTCCCGATCGCTGTGGTCACCTACGGGAAGTACCCCCATCATGAGTGAGCGGCTTTAAGGCTGGCATAGTTCGTCCTACGCCGAGACGAGAGAAACGATTCCTAAAACTCTTGGAGTTCGTTCCTATCTGTCTAAAAAGGAGACCACAAGAGGGATGCAAAAACGGTGCGAAACTGAAAAGCTTCGCTCAGCACTAGCGGTAAAAAGGTGAACAAAAAACCCCAGCATTCTGCCCGTTAAAAAGGGCCACAAGTACCTGTCCAAGTTTCCTTCATAAGGGGTCACAGGAAAAGTGCCCCTACCTCGATCAAGACGCATCCATCGGCACTGACGGTGAAATCTGACGGGTGCAAACTTCGTTCCTCACACCAGGTGGGAGCATCCGCACCACCACCAAAAGGGGTGGCCACCGACTAAACGTGTAAAGCGGAGGTACTGAAAGACACCATCTGCAGTCCAGAAAAAAATGCCGACCCTGAGCAAAGTTTGTTTAACCTTTACTGACCAAAAACTAATGGCTAGCAAATTAAAAAGGCAGGCCGTTAATATAAAATGTAAACGAGAAGAACTGCCAACCGTGTAAGGCTATGTAGCTGTGAGACTGTTATGGGTCGTAAGACCGCGGAGCCGTACAACATAGTGGACGGCACCCAAGCGGTGTCTGAAAACTGTAGCAGTTGCGGAACCGCGTAGCTCCAGGCCACACCTATCAACAGCGAAAACTTGTCTAAGAAGTTGACTGAAAAAGGTGTTAACGTACTACGTATAGTAACAACCTTGGAACCGCGGCGCCTACGGTTACGGGCATGGAGAAAACTGATATTGTATGACTGTACGGGAAGTTAAGTAACAGGCCGTCAAACCGCATGGAAACTGCTTTAAAAAGGTGTTGAAGTATGAAATGAACTATACGTGCCGTTGTTGGTAATAGCTACCCCAAACGTGACGTTGTCTATCAAAAGGCCACCTATTGTTAAGAAAAGTATCCTTCATGGAGTTAATATTGACAGAGGGGGGGAGGGGGGAGGTGTAACGTACTACGTCAACCGGATAAGTCATGAACCGCAGCACTGGGGTAGAAATCACGAAAGAGTTGACATCCTGTGTAAACTACACGGACCGTTAATTCCGTTAAACACCCTTCACCACGGAGCTGAGAAGCGCGTGGCTACTAGGGGGACTTACGCCGTACAAAGTATGCAACCCCGTTAAGTATTATAGAGCCGTTATGGGTCTACAAAGGCGTCAGCATGACAAGTAAAATCCACTAGTCATCCGCCAAGTTTGTCTCTGTTCACCACGGAGCAAAAAGCTAGTGGCTACGTGAGGGGGACAACTGGTACTGGTACGCGTCCCTAACGTAGTAGCTATCAGTACAAACGAACCGTCTAGGTCTACGATAGCGTTAATGTACTACATCCGTAACGTGAGTCGTTACCTCAGTATACTTCTACTCACTACAGGGCCACCAAGTAAGTGACTACGCGTAGGGAAGTTGTACTCAGTGCGCGTTCCTGTTGAGAATAGCTAAAAACATACTGGGGCCGTATGGAATACGGAGAAGTTCACGTGCTACGCAAGCTATACGAGTCGTAAACTTAGTTTGTTTCATCACTGAGCTACGAAACTGGTAGCTGCGTGGGGAACAGGGGACTACCGTCGTACTCAGTACATGTCCCGGTAAGAAAAACGGCCGCAGAACTCTGTAG
The DNA here is from genome assembly GCA_020152595.1 of Chiridota heheva. Lineage (NCBI taxonomy): Eukaryota > Metazoa > Echinodermata > Holothuroidea > Apodida > Chiridotidae > Chiridota > Chiridota heheva. Next base: position 200,187 of record JAIGNY010004541.1, on the reverse strand, counting down.
CTCATGGCTACTGGTCCTCTACCACACAGCAGCGCTGCTGGTGTAGGCCGTTAATTTCGTTGTATATATTCACTACGGAGCAGCGCAGCCGGTGGCTACACATGGGGGACTGCCGTCGAACGCTAAAAGCGTCCCGGTAAGAAAAATGACCGCGGAACACTGCAACACGCGGCTAACAGTCGCCATATCCCAAAGTTCCGTTACCCAGGTCTATCGTACGTTGTACGTAAAACCGTGTCAATATCTGTATAATTTGACAGAACGTCTTGTTCGATGCAAAAATCATATTCAGAGTAGTTTGAACAGTCGTAGAACTACGTAACACGGAGAAAATGACGTTCAACGCGGAAATCTCACCAAGTCAGCTCACACGGACGTGGAGAAGGAATAGCTCTCCTAAGATTGTTACTATAAGCGGACCATGTAGCTAAAAAGCTAAAGGGTATACTATCGTGTGATGTACGTTGTACATTACCTTGCTGCAGAAGTATGCAGCCCTACGGACCCAAACGCCATCCCACGACCCGTACGGAGCCGCCGAGCTGTTTTACGGACCCATACGGGCCGTGAAAACAAGCCGTGGGGCCGTATGGCATCGATCACCAGAGCCGTACGAGCCCTAATGGACCCGTGCAAGTAATCCAATGGCTCTACAACTAGCCATAAAAAGGTTACTTACTCACGTATAACCCCATAGGGTGCCGCCTCTTGTAGGCCTACTGGTCCCATCGCAGAACCGAGGACCACAGCGGTGTACACGGCTTTGATCATGTCGATAACACCGGAGCGCAACGTAAGAAGCGTTTAAATGTGAGGCATCGCGGGACATTTAAGGCACTTAACGCACCAACACTAGGGACCTCCGTGTCGATGATATAGGTGAAAAACATCGCGGAACTGTTACGTTCAACGCGGAAAACCTTACTGAGGCAGTCCACACGGCTGTGGAACAGCGTAGCTAATGGCTACAGAGACAAGAAGAAAATAGCTTTCGTGATGCTATACTTCTCGTGAAGATTGTCACCTATCACCTGACCAAGTAGCTTCCTAGCTAGCGGGCTCAATTACCGGGTTCATCGTACAGTGTACGTTATCCCGTTGCAAAAACTCTGACGTCTTACGGGCCCGTACGGTCTAAAGAAGCGTTTGCACGCTATGCATAGCGGGACCTCTTAGGTGCGTAATGTACCGACACTCGGAGGCCTATCCTCCGTGCCTATGATACTGGTGAAAATAATGGCGGAAGTGTTCATTCAACGCGAATAAATGTATTAATGGTGTTCGCATGATCGTGGAACTGCTTAGCTAATGGCTACGGAACCAAGAAGAGAATAGCTCTCACGGTGCTACACTTCTTGTGAAGATTATTATTTGTCAACTGGCCACATAGCTTCGTAGCTAGTGGGTGTATATCCGGGTAAATTGTACGGTGTACGATATCCCGTTACAAAATTACGGAGCCGTACGCATCTGATCACCGGAGCCACTCTCTCTCGGTCGCACCTTGAAAATACCGGTCGCGGTGGAGTCTGTGCTCCGACCACGCCGCTTAAACCCAGTCGCTGCATAGAGTACAAAGAATGGACTCGCAGCATAATCTGCACGAGTAACGCGTGAGATGGATGTCACCGGAGCGTGAATCAAAGAAACGTTAGCATGCTACGCCGGGACATCATGGGTGTGTAAAGCATCGACACTCGGGGACCTGCACTCCATGTCCATAATACTGGTGAAAATAATTACAGAACTGTAACGTTCAACGCAGACGACCTTAATTGCGTTCACACGAGCCGAGGAACTGCGTAGCTAATGGCTATGGGACCAAGAAGAAAATAGCTGTCGTAATGCTATACTTCATGTAAAGAATGTCATCTGTCACCTGACCACGTAGCTTAGTAGCTAGTGGGCGTATAACCGGGTTAACCGTACACTGTACATTATCCCATAAAAATATGTTCCGCTCACTGGAGCAGACCAATGGAACCGAAAAGGGGGCCCGTAAACACGGACCGTGGAATCGTATGGAACAGTACGGACCCGTAAACATGGGCCGTGGAACCGTACACACGGGTTGCGGAACCGTCCAAGCCCGTAAACACGGGCCACGGAACCGCATTGAATCGTCCAATGAAACCGTACGGTCCCGTAAGCACGGGCCGCGGAACCGTATGGACCCGTAAACACGGGCCGCGGAACCGTCCAATGGACGCGTCCGGTCCCGTAAACACAGGCCGCGGAACCGTATGGATCTCGGAACCGTCCAATAATCCGGCCAAAAACCCGTAAACACAGGCTGCGGAGCCGTCCAATGGAATCGTCCAGTCCCGTAAACACGGGCCGCGGAACCGTATGGATCTCGGAACCGTCCAAAAATCCGTAAACACGGGCTGCGGAACTGTATGGAACCGTCTAATGGAAGCGTCCGGTCCCGTAAACACGGGCCGCGGAACCGTATGGAACTCGGAACCGTCCAATGGAACCTTCCGCCCCGTAAAACCGAACCGCGGAACCGTCCGCCCTGTAAACACGGGCCGCGAAATCGTATAAATCACAGAACCGTCCAATAGAATCGTCCGCCCCGTAAACACGGGCCACGGAACTGTATGGAACCGTCCAATGGAACCGTCCGCCCCGTAACAACAGCCGCGGAACCGTATGGAACCGTCCAATGGAAGCGTCCGCCCCGTAACAACTGGCCGCGGAAGTGTATGGAACCGTACAATGGAACCGCTAGCCCCGTAACAACGGGCCGCGGAAACTCCAATAGAACCATCCACCCTGTAACAACAGGCCGTGGAACCGTATGGAACCGTCCAATGGAACCGTCTGCCCCGTAACAACTGGCCGCAGAACCGTATGGAACTCGGAATCGTATGGAATTGTATGGAACTGTCCAACGGAACCGGCCAAAACCCGAACATGGGCTGCGGAACCGTATGGAACCGTCCAACGGAACCGTACTAACCCGTAAACGAGTCTTTTGTCAGCTTAGGTGGTGCTTTTAACGCCCCTAAGAGGTTATCTTATCTCTCTCTCTCTTACCGTTTCCACTCTAGGCGCAACGCCACTAAGAGCTTAATCTTCTCTCTGTCTCTGAACTTCTTTAACTCTAGGTGGCGCTCACTTGGAACGTCACCTAAGGCGCAACGCCACTGAGTTAATCATTCTCAATATAATTCCTGAAAAGAAAAGAACATATATCAATGCGTACATAAACAAATACAGCAAAAGCGCCCCTACTAGGGAAAGTATCTATGATCCTACGATCACGCTAAAAGAGAGACGAGGCATAGCAGATGAGTACAGCAAAAGAAATTTTTAAACAGAAAAATCTCTATCTGAATAACTCTTTAAAACCCGAGAAAACGCATCCAACGTAAAAACTTTACAAGCGCCGGGGTAACGTGGAAAACACAAACCACTGAGTACTCGAAGTCTGTAAAGATAAAAAGAAGTGATTAGTTTTCTTTTAAATAGAACGTCGGAGAGACCCCTTTTCGGTCTCTCCAAAGCCCCCAAAATCAAGCTTGAAAATTAAAAACTTTGTCTCTAATTTATGTAAGAAAAACGAAAATATTCATGCGCTGGTAACATTAATACAAATATAAGCTCTCTTGTAACAACTGTAGCTCCTTGGAGTTGTTAGGAGCCGACTCCTCGAACACCCTACAGTGACGTCGACCCAATGCGCATGCGCCAAAATCGAAATAAGAAATTGGCCTAATGCATACGAGAACCTGTACTGAGATATCATAACCTGCTAATACAATGCATAGTATAACGCTAGGCTCTCCTCGTGGAAGGGCAGGGTCGAGGGTGAAAAACACTTAAAGCCCGGGGCATGAGGTCCCCTAGACAGTCACACCTGGTGCTCTAGGACCTAAAACATCCGCCACGAGAGTAGGACGCTCTCGAACTAGCCACTGGAGACAAAAACCCGCTATCCTAAGTGTAGGCTACACGGGTGAAGTCGTGTAGGTCGGCTGAAGAAATCTCGGACCCATGGCTACCTCGTCTCACCTCGAAAGATTTGAACAGGCGAGCTGAATGAGATAGGGCAGCGTAAAAACCCTCCAGGTAGAAGCTGCAAAGGGGAAACGAGTTAGAAAAAGGTTAAATTATTATAAAATAAAAATGACCAGTTTCAGCGATGTTGTGCAAACAACGCGCTGAAAAAGAGAGGGGAAGTACAGAGGTATTATGGAGGTCAGGGCTTGGCTGGTTACTAGGTTTTAAAGTCGGTTAGAAGTGCGTTAGAATCAGGTCATGTGACCAGATTGCTTATATTAATAGCATGGAAGGTAAGGTATAATTTGAAGTAACATACAATTTTACCTTCCATATCCACTTGGCATGCAGTGACAATCAAAGGCATGTCACAAATTATCTGTACAACGAGCAACAAGCAAAATGCTAACGAATTGGATGTAGTAAAGGATTTGGTATCTTTGGGAGGGGGAGAGAAATAATACAGAATCATATTTCCATGGGGTGGAGTGTAACTAAGGAATGTTATTGAGAGAAATTGACTCTCTCCTAATCCCCCCTCACCCTTCCTGTACCCTGATGTCCTGCTAATGAATCTCTCACCTTGCAGTAGCCTCTTGAGAGTTTGTGGTGATCTCGATAGCCAGCTGGACAGACTTCTGCAGTGCATCCCTGGTCCTCTGGTCCACAGGTTCAACAGACTGGATATCGATGCTTGTGACCACCAGGTTGTTTTGAGGGAAGTGAAAACTTTCCCGAACTTTATTGTTATCCATTCCAAACACCGAGGCACGAATAATCTTGGCAGAGTTCTGGAGTATGAAAGGAGATTACATTTTAATGCAACTGTGTAAAGGTATATAATGCGCAGTGGCGTAACTAATAGGGGGGGGGGTGGCTCGCCTTCAAAAAGGGCCTGACCCAGTCCCTATTGGGGGACCCGTGATTCTACCAATATATTATAGGGGCCACTCGCCCAAGGCCTGTAGGGCCCTAGCTACGCCACTACAGTTGCGATGAGATACAGGAAATGTGATGCCCAAGTCTATTTAGTACAAAGCCATTTATGTAGTTTGCATTCTGGTTTCAGATCAAAGCTGGGACAAATCCCTACAGGTGGACATTTTTTTTTTTACTTTCTGGGACCATAGGAAGTCTTGTAAAAAATGTCTGTGAGAATACTACATTACTCCCAACAACAGAAACAAAACCAAATGCTGAATTCCAACAGGAAATATCAATTTTGTGGCCTCCCATTCCTTTCCAATTTTTTTTTATTTCCTGTTTTCTTTCCTTTTCCCCATTTTACTTTCTGTTCCTCCTTATTTTCTTTCTGGAGATCTGGGACCATTGGTACTGTGGTCCGCAATATTTACTATCCTGCACAAATGCCACATAAAACAGACATCCAGGAGGAAAGTGAAGAAAAGGGGAACGATGTAATATTTGAACTACATGCATGTCTCAAAAAATGCACCCCCCTCCATGTTTACCCCACCCAGCCATTCCCATGTTCTTATATTCAAATGTAATCCAATACTTATTCTTTGTGGAAACCACATAGCAAATTTGATCAAATCCCATCATTTCTTTCATATTGGAATATGTTCATATTCTCGATGATAAAACAGACTTGAGAACAAATTACAACACACAAATGCAGGTGAAAACAAGGACTTCTGTTAAACTTTTGAGAATAATCCATCCAACACCCTTGAATCATTCTTATCAGAATGATCATGATCTATTTTTCCATTGATTTACAAATAGTATGAATATTCATGTCCTTCTAAATATAAATATTCAGCTTATCAATTCCCATAAATATCCAGCTTATCAATTCCCATACAGAATCACCATCAGTACTTAGTAAATTACATAACATGGTTCTTTACCTTATGGAAATCATCGAACTGAACTCCTGCCACTGCGCCGCGGACACGAGACGCGATAGCTTTGCAGGCATCTCCGACAAAATCTGGAACACTGAAAAGTTTGGCTCCCTCTTCCGAATCAATCTTAGTTTTCACCTGAAAATGCCTTAAATGTAAAAAAGCAAAAAGATGACCTACTGTTTTAGGCCTGCCACCGTTCATATTTTTGCAAAACACTGTAAAATGTTGTTTTTCTAATCTGTTTAATGTGCAAACAGTCGATAAGATATTCATTGTTTACTCTAAATTTTCAGACGTAGATATTAAGTAAATTTTTTTTATTAATGAAAGGAACGTACAGAAATAAACAACGAGTAATGATATCTCATCTCCTAATATCTATTTTTGTTAATCATATTGAACTTTGCAATTTGAATTTGTAATTGACATATCAGGTTAAACCATGGAAATAGATCAACAGAGAAGGCTGAGCTATTCGTCCCTGGTTTTGGTAACTTTCAGAAATACATGTTGATTCACTCGTCAAGCAAACTTGGCATTCTCCCTCTTCTATTTCTACGGGTTAAATATAAAATATCACCATTTTCTGCATGTGACATGTATTATTTTTCAATAAGTTACTCGTATGGTTTGGTTTAAAGATTAATAAATAATAAACACATCCAACATGTAGTCACTGTGTACAAACTAAGTGATTGTAACACTAGTACTTTTCCACATCAGAATGCTTAACACTTAAGTGCCAATGATCGTGTGGACATGCATTTAAAAAAAAAAAAAAGCCAACAGCAGTGATCGTGGTATGATTTGAAAGAGCTTAGACAGTTCTTTCAATAAATTCACATTTTTGATAAGGGTTATATTCAGACTTTTTGAGTAAAACTCGCTTGAAAATGGGTAAAAAGTCACATTTCGACAAAATTTCATTAAATTTCAATTTTTTCTTCTTTAAAAACTTACTTGCCATACTTCCAGACCTTTGCTTTTGCCTGAAAACCTGTGAAATTGTTAAAGACATCAATGCATCCCATCCCAGTCGAATTTGACTGCCCCTATCATCAATATCTTTTTTGGAAAAATTTCAGAATTTGTAGCCTTTATACGACCAATTTTTGAAATAATCGTAGCTCCTGATCGCAATATAACTTCCCAATGCAAAACATATCGTTGGAATCGGAATTCCCCAAATTTTCAATTAAAAACACAAAGAGCAACTACCCCCTTTATCCACACCGAAATATAAGTTTCAAAACAAACCCACAATCTACTCAGGCAGTGTGGTATAGTGGTGTGCAAGCGGAGCTTCACATGAGTGATTCGGGTTCGAAAACCAAACCGGACACGCAGCTTTGTTTTTATGAGAGTAATTACAGGGGTGATTATTCTTTGTTTATTTTCAATAATTTGCTTTTAGAAAAAAATCCAGAATGGTATCAATGGAAAGGAAATTTCACAAACAATCCAAACATGAAAAAAAATCCTCTATTTTCATTATTCACAAGAAAATGATACAAGCTCAAACAATTGAGCAATTTTGACCTAAATTTGCCTAAAATTTGCAAATTTATAATGATATTTTCTTTATTTTAAATCTTTAATTGAAAAGATTATTGTCTTAGCATTTATATAAACCAAAATTGTAGTGATAGAAAAAGAAAAAAAAACTTCAGAGAAATTGCAGTCATCTTTTTAACCCCATTGTCATTTACGGGTTAAAAAACAAAACCTACCTTATTTTGGCCTTGCATTCAATTCAAACCCTTTATGAGATAATTAATTCTGATCTAATCCGTTTACAATACGGTACATTTTTTCGAACTGTGAGTAGTATCAACCTTTTCACTAACCAAAAACAGGATTGTAAGTGAGCCTAGTCTTGCCAGAAATTTGTGGATTTTATAGAACTTTTCAAATCTAAATCTGCAATTTCCGGATAATTAATTTAAATAATGTCACATGGCCAAGATTTAGGTGTCCATAATGGACCAATCGTATACTAGAAGAATCTTATTGAACAATCAAAAAACTGGAGGAATCTTGGCGGTCTGCACAATTCACGCATGGTATGGCACCAAGCGTATGAAAAAATGTTTTCAAGCGCACGTATCATACGTGCGTTATGCATGAATGAAATACGCGTGCGTAATGCTGCTTACATTTTTTTCCCCTCAAACCTACACCTGATTGGTTGGGAAACGAAGGAAAACTTCCCCCAGCATTTGATTAGTCAAAGTACTTAAGAAATCACGTTTGGCTAAACTCGGTTTGAAAAGGTCTATTGATGAAGATTTCGAACCTTTCCTTAATTCAAAATATACATCAACAACCACTATAATATAATTAACTTTTCCTGGATAAATTTTTAAAAATATCTGACCACAAATATTTCATCAGGCTCAGTTTACAGAGGGGAATAACCATGAACCTCATATGTTTCATGATGATTGCTTCTTCATCTTGCGGGAAGTAGTGAACTCAAAATTTGTAATTTTTCTAGATTTTGTAAGATTTCTTTATATTTCAGATAAAATGAAATGGAAAATTATGCAAGCTAGTGTTAAACTATTTGAGCATATCTATAAAATTCTTATCAGAATTTTTCAATGTACAAAAACAATGAAAAGAAATGCCATCAAGGCTCTCTCACCAATTGTATGAAAGCTGGATTTGCAAACGAGCATGATCAGCAGTCTCAATGATTATGATGTCGGTGCAGAAGTCGGGTCCAAGGAGAAGGCAGAGAGATTTGATGACGTTTGGACGTTTCGGTTTCCCGCCTGAAAGACTGAGTTGAGTAAATTGCTCCTCTGGTCCAAGCATGACCAACTCCGGCCCAAACACCACTCTATACAAACAATAAGTAATATAAAATATGATTAACCGATCAGCTGTGGCTCGAACACCACTCTGCGCAAACAATAAGTGATATAAAATATGATCCACCTGATCAGCTATGGCCTGAACACCACTCTACGCAAACAATAAGTGATAAAAAATATGATTAACCCAATCAGCTTTGGCCTGAACACCACTCTACGCAAACAATAAGTGATATAAAATATGATCAACCCGATCAGCTCTGGCCCGAACTACACTCTACGCAAACAATAAGTGATATAAAATATGATTAACCCAATCAGCTCTGGCCCGAACACCACTCTACGCAAACAATAAGTGATATAAAATATGATTAACCCAATCAGCTCTGGCCCGAACACCACTCTATGCAAACAATAAGTAATATAAAATTATGATCCACCCAATCAGCTCTGGCCTGAACACAAACAATAAGTGATATAAAATATGATTAACCCGATCAACTCTGGCCCGAACACCACTCTACACAAACAGTAAGTGAATTAAAATATAATCAATCTGATCAGCTCTGGCCTGAACACCACTCTACGCAAACAATAAGTGATATAAAATATGATCCACCCGATCAGCAGTGGCCTGAACACCACTCTACACAAACAATAAGTGAATTAAAATATAATCAATCTGATCAGCAGTGGCCTGAACACCACTCTACGCAACAATAAGTGATATAAAATATGATCCACCCGATCAGCTCTGGCCTGAACACCACTCTACGCAAACAATAAGTGATATAAAATATGATCCAACTGATCAGTTATGGCCTGAACACCACTCTACACAAACAATAAGTGATATAAAATATGATCCACCTGATCAGCTCTGGCCTGAACACCACTCTACACAAACAATAAGTGATATAAAATATGATCCACTTGATCAGCTATGGCCTAAACACCACTCTACGCAAACAATAAGTGATATAAAATATGATCCACCTGATCAGCTATGGCCTGAACACCACTCTACGCAAACAATAAGTGATATAAAATTTGATCCACCTGATCAGCTCTGGCCTGAACACCACTCTACGCAAACAATAAGGGATATAAAATATGATCAACCCGATCAGCTCTGGCCTGAACACCACTCTACGCAAACAATAAGTCTACGCAAACAATAAGTCTACACAAACAATAAGTGATATAAAATATGAATAACCCAATCAGCCCGGTCCAAACACTACTCTAAGCAAACAGTAATAGATATAAAATATGATCCACCCAATTATGACAATTGTCATGATGGTTTTGAAATCACTAAACATACAACATCTGCATTGTATAAAAGGGCAGACAGAACTCATCTGAAGGTACTTTTGCATCCAAACTGACCCATCACTTTTACTGAGATATTAATTGGAAGAATTGCTAACAGTGCAATACTTAGTCAGAACCAGCATCTTCTTCATAGTAGTTAATTGGTTGGGTGGTTGATGTGGTTTAATGGTAGCTCACAGTATTGGTCAAATTGTGCTAGAGCACTTTTAATTTAATTCAAAATAAAGTAAATAGAGAAAATCGGTGAAGCTTTGACTATAAAGGAGGGGGGGAGGGAGGGGGAGGGGGGTATTGGTTATGAGGTTTGAGTCATTCTTAAATAGATCTTTGCTGCTCAATGCAACTACATTTTAACCAAAGGTCACCAAAAACACAAGAAAAGTAGTGGAGACTTTGCATCACATTTTACAATTCTTTAAGTTGATTGTTTTGTTTGGTTTGTTGATGTTTAATGACACCGCGACAGTCAGAGTCAAATGTGCCAAGAGGGTGTTAAAACTTGAGGTGTAAGAGTAAGGGCAGAGAGATGGAGGATTGAGAGGGAGAAAATATGGTGAATTTAAGTTAATGGTTAGTTAATGGGATTTAACGGCACCACGACAGCATTCTTCACAATGTGCCAGAAAAATAAGTTTATATCAGAGAAGAAGAGAAAGATGAGAGGAAATAGCTGAGTAGGGGACCGGGGTTGAGATGGGATAGAAGGGGTCTGATGTTATTGTAGAAGGATGGTTAGGGGGCGGGACTTAACAGCACCATGACAGCATTCTTTACAATGTGCCAGAAAAATAAGTTTATATCAGAGAAGAAGAGAAAGATGAGAGGAGATAGCTGGGCAGGGGACCGGGGTTAAGATGGGATAGAAGGGGTCTGATGTTATTGTAGAAGGATGGTTAGGGGGCGGGACTTAACAGCACCATGACAGCATTCTTTACAATGTGCCAGAAAAATAAGATAATATCAAAGAAGAAAAGGATGAGAGGAGATAGCTGAGCAGGGAACCGGGGTTAAGATGGGATAGAAGGGGTCTGATGTTATTGTAGAAGAATGGTTAGGGGGCGGGACTTAACGGCACCATGACAGCATTCTTCACAATGTGCCAGAAAAATAAGATAATATCAAAGAAGAAAAGGATGAGAGGAGATAGCTGAGCAGGGGACCGGGGTTAAGATGGGATAGAAGGGGTCTGATGTTATTGTAGAAGGATGGTTAGGGGGCGGGACCTAACGGCACCATGACAGCATTCTTCACAATGTGCCAGAAAAATAAGATAATATCAAAGAAGAAAAGGATGAGAGGAGATAGCTGAGCAGGGGACCGGGGTTAAGATGGGATAGAAGGGGTCTGATGTTATTGTAGAAGGATGGTTAGGGGGCGGGACTTAACAGCACCATGACAGCATTCTTCACAATGTGCTAGAAAAATAAGATAATATCAAAGAAGAGAAGGATAAGAGGAGATAGCTGAGCAGGGAACTGGGGTTAAGATGGGATAGAAGGGGTTAGATGTTTTTGTAGAAGAATTAGTTCAGGGGTCAAGCAAGTTTATTTCAAATAAAAGAGTACTTCAAAATAGTGAAGAAAGCATTTAAAAACCTTATTCTATTAAGGAGATATCTAAGTTTAAAGTTTGATATTATTTGTGTAGAAACGACTGAAATAAGACTAGTTGCGATGTCATAGCCTCAGATTCCTCAAAGTCTTTATGTATTCTATCATATTTTGTCCTGTGATAACCATAGGATATGTCAAAAAAGTAATAAAACTGAATATCGAAAGTGTATTTATAATCTACCATTTGAAGAAAGTTTAAGGAAAAATGATTTAAAGAGAGAACAAATTAAATAAACATCCTTTAAAATACATTAACAATTATTAAAGTGTAAGGATGAAGGTGCCAACTTTTTTCAGTAGTGGACTTACTACACCAGTCATTTCTACACAGATGAGACAAAGCTTTCAACTTGAATATCTCCTTCACGAAATAAGATTTTTGAACGCTTTTTTCACCACTTTATTTCGTTTCTTTTTAAGCCATCTTTCATATAAGATGGACATGCTTGACCACTGAACTAATCCTTTAATGTGATGAAGGAAGGAGATAATTTTGTGGGATATGCTATTGCAGAAGAAATGATGGAGTTGAAGGAAGCTCTGGGGAGGTTGAGGAGAGGGCAGCTATGAGGATGTGTATTACAATTCTTTGACTTGCAGTCACCATCACACTCACCTTGCTTTCTTCTCCTTATAATCATATATCTGAACTGCAGCATTATGAGGCACACGGAAGTTAATGACCCTGGTCTTCTCCCTTGGCGCATACGTTGGTGTTTCTGAGCGGTCACTACGGTCAGCCAAGGGGTCCTTCATGGACTGGAGTAGTTTCTCCACGGCTGGAGGAGCTCCTTGGGCCACAGCTCCTCGTCTTGGTTGAGCATGTAGGTCTCCCCTGTGATGGCACGAACCTTGAGGCAGCAAAACAAAATGATTTGTTTCAGTACAGTTTGGTGATTATACACTTATTGGACTCGAGCAACAATTTTAGCCTAATTGAAGAAAATATGCCAATAACATTTAAGATGCAAAAATCAAAATCAGATTAAAACATTTTAATTTTTCAGGCCTTATCATGATAAATTATGCAAAAGAGTTAATCAAAATCGGTTAAAAATTGGTCCTCGTACAACATTGTAAATTTTCAGGCTTTATTATAATAAATGTTGCAAAAAATTGTTTTAGCAAAATCGGGTTAAAAATCTGTTCTTTTACAACATTTTTAATTTCAGGCCTTATTTTGATAAATTATGCAAATTTTGTTGCAATTTTGCAACATCACAATAAATCTAAGAATTTCCTCAAGTTAATTAATTGTTGATTAATCCTCCACCAACGTTATTTGAATGGGAGCAACAAAGAAGTTTTGAATCTGCATCATACCCTCCATCAAACTTAAGCAAGACAAAACAGTCGGATGATTTTCAGTGAATAAATCTTAGGACAGAATCTTCAGGAAATACATTTATAATTTTGAGCTGTCCTCGCTTTCATACATCACAACTGTTCCATACATTTATTTAGTTTGAATATTTGATGAGGGCTCAACAGCATCACGACAGCGAGGGTCAAATTGTGCCTGAGAGGTTAGATCATTCCAGAGGTGGGGAGAAAAGAAAATAGAAGGAGACTTGAGAGAAACACAGGGACTAAAAGCCAGGAAGCTGGGATCGAGAGAGGAAGTGCATGGGTGAAAAAAGGGCAAAAGTAGAGAGAGTGGGGTGGGAGAGGAGGACTAAATATGCTTGTAGAGGGAAGCATGATGAAGGAAGGAGATAATTTTATTTGGAGGTTTTTCTGGAAGAGCCTATTTCGAGTTATTCATACTTTGATTAGCCATGACATGGAAACTATAGGTGCTTGTGACATCATTTAAATTTTAAAACTATTCTTATTCTGTTCAGAATTTCAAGTTCTTTCTGCATATAAAATCTCTACCTGTCCTTATAACTTACCCCCTTACTCTTCCAGCACTTTTTTTAACATGCGCTAAAGAGGCGGGGTCGAAGATGGGGCACCCAAAATGGCAATAATATCATACAGTAAGGGTTAATGTCGTAAAATATGTGGTCAGTCTCACCTTTCCGCTCTTTGTATCTCTGACATAGATACCCTCATTCTCATCCAGAGGGATTGCCTTACGCTTCATGATGACCTCCACCTGCACTGGCGGTACATACTCCGTTGGTCCCTGAATCATCCATCTGTCTCCAGGTTTTCTAATTTTATCATTCTAAATAAAAACGGAGAAATATGTTGACGCAAAAATAACAGATAAAATGGGTTTGGAGATTCAAATGTGGTGTCACACAACAGTGGTTGGACGGTTGGTGTAATTCAACAGAACCTCAGCAGCACTGGTCAGATTGTGCCAGGTTGCAAGATTGGTGGAGCTTTGACTAAGAAGGGTGGGGTGTTGGTGTGCTTTATATGGCCTGTCTACAACAATGATATAATGAGGCAGGGTAAGGTAACCCCCTCCTCTCTCACCCCTAAAAAAGAGCAAATCTAGAGCTCAAAAATAGTATTGGTTTATCACTAGCCCGTCAGGCTTTCTGACCTCACATTTGACTATCCTGACTGAACTTTCTGCAAGCCCATTTTTTCATGTCTCACATAGACCTACTAGAATAGTTGTGATAATAGGTCTAGCCCAATGTGCTTGAATGATGGAAGTTGGCTAACCCACATGTATAAGTCAACTAGCCCCAGGCTTGCAGGCTCATGTTAATTTTGAGCTCTGGTTTGCATGACTAGAAATGACCAATATTTTGTACCAAAACCATCTACGGCAGAAAACTAACATTCACAGTTTACTCCTCAAAATTCACTCTTGAAGCAATCTCTTTCCGTAGGAGAAATGGTCCGTCAATCATTCACAGTTAATGCACACATCACCTAAGGCCTATGATATACAGCTAATTTATCACTAGTTTGCAAACAAATTCTCTCACTAAGACACCTAACACAGATGAGTGATTTTATTCTCAAAAGTGCCCTGATTACACAGCACTGGCTTTCTGTAATCTTATACACAAATAATCTTGGGCTATTGGAATGTGGTGTGCATGGGAATGGCATATAAACAACTACTTGGAGTGGAAACACAATACACTGAACAGGATGTTGGGTTGGTAATTGTCATTCCTGAGTTTTCAGGATTAACTCAGGTGTTGGGTACAGGTAGGCTTTAAAGAGAAACTATTCGGCATGCTTTTTTTAAAGAAGCTCAGTAATTTCAGCTATGTGCATCATTTATCCTTTAAATATTGCACCATTATTTTAAGCTTATTGCATCATCGTTCTAAGTTTATTGCATCATTGTCATACGCTTATTGCATTAACATCCTTTTTGGACACTGAAAATAAAGGTTATAAAGGCTAGCAAAGATAAATAAAGAATAGGATTAACACAACATAAGAATTGTTGTACAAAATCAAACCACTCCCAAACCCCAACATGTAAACCTGTAAAACATTTAAACAATACAATCTCATGTGTACAAACACGATCACTATGGCAACTTTGTTCCGTATTACAGTGGTTTGTTTCCTTACCTCCTTAAAAGCTTCTGATGCTCGTAGGATGAGCCCTTCATCCTCACCCAGGACATAGACATCCTGGATTCCCTGCTCCAGGCTCTCACCGGGCTGAAGAAAGAACGACTTCTCACCCTGTAACAAGAAAACAAAAACAACTTGAACTTCTAGTTTCATGATCATATCACTGCCAATTTTGCACCATAGGCAGAAAAATATAGACCCGATCAACTATAAAGCAGTGTTCCTGAAACTTACTCCAGTATGATTAATTGGTTAGCCCAACTGTAACTAATTTCCAAATGGTAGTGAAATCGTCTTTCAGGGGGTCAATTCCCAGTCATGTCATACTAAAGACATTGAAAATGCAACCTGTTGCCCTCTTTCTTGGTGCTCAGCATATGGGATTAGAGTGAGATAATAATACTTGATCGATTCAAATACCATGCCATACCAAGTTGGCTGCAGGATCCCAAAGGACTTGTAATGTATCAGTAAGACAAATGCGAAAACAGATATAAAAACTACACTTGTAGAAAATAGCTCTCTAAAAATAAAAGCATTATTATAATCCTTATTATGTTTGTTTGTTTGTTTGATGATGGCTTAACGGCACCACAACAATTAAGGTCAAGTTGTGCCTGAAAGGTCAGATCATTCTAGAGGTAGGAAGTAAAGGAAACAGGGGGAGAATGAGAGAAATTTAAGGACAAAAGTCAGAAAGCTGTAATTGTGAGAGGAGGTGCATGGTTAAAACAAAAACAAAGTAGAGAGGGGGTGAAAGAGAAGAACTAAACATGGTTGTAGAGGGAGGCATGATGAAGAAAGGAGATAATTTTATCCGAAGGATTTTTCTGGAAAGAACTCAGCAATTGAGTTGTAGGGAGCGAGGGAAGCTCTGGGAAGGTTGTACAGGGGGCAAGCAAGGAAAATGTGATGGATTGTGAGGGTGCAATGGCAATTGTTGCAAAGCGGTTGGGGGGAGCCAATAAGGAGGTGGGAGTGGGTGAGATGGGTGTGACCAATTCTAAGACGGGTAATATGAACCTTGTCAATACAAGAGAGGTTGTTGATGGTGGCTTTGATCAGAATTGTGGGCTGGATGACATGGAGTTTGTTATCAATTTGGGACTTCTATGAGTTTGCCAGCGGTCCCGAATAAGGGAAGCAATAAGCGGTTTGATGTCAGAGAAGGTTTTGGGAAAAGGAGTGGGGAGGGTAAGGGCAAGCTTAGCGGCTGCATCAGCCCTGTCATTACCCGGAATGCCAACATGGCTGGGTATCCAGAAGTAAAGAATACTTTTCCTGAAAGAGGGTGGGAGAAAGGAGTTTGCGGAGGAGGAGGTGGCATGTGAGGTTATCCCATTTAAGATTGAGTAAAGAAGTAAGAACAGCCTTTGAGTGGGGGAAATAACAAAGTGGCTGAGCGGGGAGTACTCAATAAAGTTGAGGGCAAGGAGAATGGCCTTAGCCTTGGCTGAAAAGATGGATGAGTAGTCGGGAAGTCTGCTACTGAGGGTGATGTCTTGGATGACGACAGCAGCAGCTGTCTTGTTGCCCTCCTTGGACCCATTAGTATAGATGGAGGTGTTTTGAGAGTTGGTCTTTGACTTGCTTGTGGAGATTTATGAAGAGCTTAGGATGGGTTTGAGCTTTGTGATGAGTGGAGAGGCCCAGGTGGACAGAAGGGAGGGGGGTGGCCCAAGGAGGAAAAGTGGGCCAGGAGAAGGTGCCGAGAGTGGTGGGGTTAATGCTAAGATGGAAGAGGTCTGATCTAATGCGTAAGCTGAAGGGAGGGGATTGGGTTTTAGTCCTATCAAAGAGGGTGGAGAAATTGGGGTACCTAATGAGGTTGTAAACAGGGTTCTAAGTGTTGGTGAGGACCCAAAAGCATAGGATAGGCTAAGCTTTCTACATCTAAGTAAAAAGGGGGGTTCGTTGGCTTCAACATAAATGCTGGTGATTGGGGAGGTCCTGTAAGCACCTAGACAAAGCCTGAGGGCTTAACTTTGGATGGTGTTGATGTGGTTGAGGTATGATTTGTGAGCGACACAGTAGACAATATTGCCGTAGTCAAGCTTGGCACGAATGGTGAGCCTGAAAATTTTGAGGAGAGCAAAGCGGTAAGCACCCCAAGTGGTGTTGGAGAGGAGTCTGAGGATGTTGAGGGAGCTGTTGCATTTTAGTTTCAGGTTGGAAATGTGTTGCTTGTAGGTAAGCTTAGGGTCTGGAGTTAGACTCCAGAAACTTTGTGTGTTCAACTTTTGGGATGCGATTACCATTGAGCACAAAGTTCGGGTTGGGGTAGAGGTTGTTAAAATGACAAAAGTGCATGCAGACTGTCTTGTCTTTGGAAAATTTCAAACCGTTTTTGTTGCTCTAGTCTTGCAGCAGGTCGAGGCTGGTTTGGAGCCTACTTTCAACAATAGGAAAGCTAGGGGAGGAGTAGAAGATGGTGAAGTCATCCACATATAAGGTACGTTTGATGTTAGGGCCAAGGTTATCCGCGATGTCATTGATGCTCAGGTTGAAGAGAGTGGGAGAAAAGATGCTGCCTTGGGGGATGCCCTCTTCTTGGGGGTACGTTTTGGAGAGGGTGTGGCCAATACTTGCAAACCTGCAAACGGAGGAAAATGTGTGAAATGCCATAAAAAGATTTGACTCCATTAAATCCAAATCTCTATATATAAAATTTATGAAGACAAAACTCTGTGCATGTATCTTGGTGAGAGTTTAATTGGGAGAAAATATGCTATAAACCATAAAAATAGCAAAAAAGATGATCAAAATCAGTCAAAGATTTTACATTTTAGATTTTAAGGCTTTGTCATAATTCTGCAAACATTGCAATTCATGACATCATAAAGAGAAAACCTTTGAATTTCCTTATGTTAAATTATTGTTTGCAATCCTTCACCATCGGTTTTTGAATGGGAGCAGTTGAACATAACCAAGAAATTTTGAATCTCCATCATATCCATCATAAATTTAGCGCAACACAACAGTCGGATGATTTTCATAGACTGAACTTTAGGACAGATTTTTAAAGATTTCTCTTTCATACATCACAAGTTTTTCATATATTTAAAATTCTTCACACTTTGATTAGCAATAACTCAGAATCTACATAAGCGTTAGTCATAATTTAAAGACCGTTCTCTTCAGAATTAAAATCTCTTAACAGTTCATATACCTTTAAAGTTTGATTTGGTTTGTTGTTTAATGGCACCACGACAGTCATAGTCCAATGTGCCAAGAGGGTGTTAATAAATAATGGTGTAAGAGTAAGGATAGTGAGGAGATGAAAGGTTTGTAAGGGAGAGAAAGGGGAAAAGCTGAATAAGGGTAAAAAAAGTTAGGTGAAAAGAAAGGGGTGTATAAGGTTAGATGTAGAAGGGGAGGAGGGGAGGACATTATATGTTGTAAAAGAGGTTGTTGTTGCAGAGGAAGTTGATGATGTTTAAGGAAGAATTGTTTTCGAATAGGTCCGGGATTGAGGAGCATGAGGAGAGAAGAGATCTGGAGTTCTGGTACAGGGGACAGGTTAAGAAAATATGCTTGATGGAGAGATCGATGTTGCAAGAGGGGCGATGAAGAGATCGATGTTACAAGAGGGGCAGAGGGGGGCAGGGGAGCATGCGACTTTTTAGTTTTGTTTACCAAAGGATTAGAAAACCGAGAGATAATAATTGGGCAACAAAATTGCTATCTGGCAAACAATAGTATTTGATCTGATACTTTAGCTCACTTAATGGGGAAGAATTTTATGTCAGTTTGTTGCATATGATGAATATCATACAAATAATATACAATATATTATTATTACATTTTATTTTTACATATTACATTTAGAGGTGCTGTCTCAGTGGTTAAGAAGTCATGTTCTATTCGAGAGGTACCGACTTCGATTCCCGTCGTGAGCGCTGCATAGTGTCCTTGAGCAAGAAACTTTACTCTACTTGCTTCAGTCCACTCAGCTGTGAAAATGAGTACCAGCACTGCTGGGGAGTTAATCTGCGATGGACTGACGTCAAGTCCAGGGGGAGTCATGTACTCTCGCTTGTGCCATGGAAACCGGGGATAAGCACTGGCTCTATGAGCCTCAATGGCTCGGATGAATATTACATTTTATATATTATATTACATAATTAATAATATATTACATTATAAATATCATATTACATAATTAATAGTATATTACATTAAAAATATTACATTACATTACAAATATCATATTACATTACATTATATTATATTACATTATGTCACCGTTTATTTCGATAAACAAGAAAACATGCAGGCCAAGTACAAGCAGATGTTGAGACAGACTTGAGACAGGCTTGGCTATCTTTCTTTAGGCATGTTGATGGATTGTACTGCCCATGCGAGTACAGACCTTTGACCTTTTTACCATAAAGTCTACAGGGACACAAATTCATGTGGTATCATAGTACAACACCAAAGTTGGTATAGATCTTGTACTTTTTCACTTAAAAATTCTGCAAAAATAAACACATTAATACATAATTACCTCCTAAAATCACATATTTGACCTCTGACCCTAATAAATAACTTCTAAAATTTTTCACATTTATCACACCCTACTGTATGACACCATTCATGCTCACGTCACACGTACCTTTCAATAACAATAGGGGGAAGTGGTGAAAAAGGTCAATAGTTGAGACCTTTGACCCCAGTCTATACTCGACACAAATTCATGTACCAAGGTGTCATGGTACAACATACACTGTAGGGTTGGTATAGGTCTTGTACTTTAAGTTTAAGAATCCACAAAATTTTGCATAAAAACACTTATTTGACCCTTGACCTCAATTTTTTATAAGTTTTGGCTTAGAATGTTAAACCCTACCCACCAATGCAATTTGTAAAGATACCAAGTAATTCCTTCAAAAGATACAGCCATCACCAAAAATTGGTCCCATTTGACCTTTGTCCCCAAAACTTTGGAGACAAAAGTTCCAGGCCATGGGTACCTGTCCACCAATTTCGGTTCATGTGTGTATTACAGTTTCTGAGTTATAAGCAACACAAAATTGTTGCATACGCACACATGCAGACACACATACACACGGACAGATGCAAAAATCACCAAATTTTGTCCCATTCCAAAAAATTATGACCCCTAAAATGAGGTCATCATGAGATGCTTTTAAACGAAGTCATCTCTTCTTAAAAATATTTTGAGGACAACTCTCACCTTGAGCAACTTCTTCTGTCCCAGCTGTGGCTTTCCATCTGGTCCAATTGGATCCAGGATGACACAATATTGTCTGTTGGACAGAGTGATGATCTTGATGAGTCCAACCACCTGTTTCAAGATATGATCATATCATTAGTATCAAAGGCAAACAGATTGCTACATAAAAATTAAAAAAAGATTAAAAAAAGAGATCTTCCTCTTAAAGAATGAATTCATTTTCATGTGAATTTTGGAGGAGTTTCTATTATTCTCATGAAATTCATATCTAACAGAGAAATTGTATGATTACCATTGCATATTAAAAAAAAGGCACAAAGTATGAAGAATAAACATCACTAATGTTTTCTTCTTCTTCCATATATGTACAGACTACAATAGACCACACTTGAAATGGCAACCATATCATAGGGGTCATTAGTGTTAGGCTGCATAGGGAAAACCTCAAATTTGGTTGACTTTTTATTCTTGTTTAAAACTTGCATCCCTAGTCATTAAACTCTTCAAAATTTAAAGGTATAGTCCTTAACAGTTCATGCCCTGCAAAAAATGTTCCAAATTTTTCCTCCTTTGGTGCAAAATCTGGGGAAAATTGAAACTATTTTGAAAGCCTTCTTAGACTTAAGACAGCCATTTGTTTAGAGCCTCTATCAAATTCATTGAGATACCTAAATAATAACTGACTTAAAACAGTCACAACATTTTTGGAAGGTTATTTTTACCCCAAATTTCAGATTTGTTTATGATCAAATGTAAATTATTTGATTTTACTTGAATTTGCTAATATAAAAAAAGTCTGGAATTTCATTCTAAAGGCTTCAAAAAGTATCTCCTTGATTTTGCAAGTAATAGATTGTTAATGGAATTTATCTTCCAAATTTCAAAAGTTTCAGGACCAGCGATAGAGAGTTTTTAAATAGGAATTGAAATTTACCAAAATTTGAGGTTCTCCTATGCATTTTATTCTAATGACCCATATGGTTGCCATTTCAAGTATGACCTATATAGCATATTAATGTACAGCCTATGGGAGAACTTTGATTATATTTATGAACTTTGATTAAAAAAAACACAAATTTGATCCAATTTTTCAGAAATTGTAACTTCCGTTTTGTATTAACACAATGCAGCAATATGTACCTCATTATCAAGCTACATGTTGTGACAGTTTATCTTTTATTATATTTATCTTGTTGAAGTAAATTTTTTTCTTCAAATTTCTCTTAATAATTTTCATTTAAGATTGGTTGTTTATACCAAATATTAATTGTGAATATGATTTATGAACATCGAATAATGTTTCCAGTGTTGAATATTTTCCAGTAATTTGAGTTTTTTGCACAACAAACGTGCAAAAAACTTCTTTGGTAGTAATGATTTCCTTCAGTGCTCAAGTTTGCCCGGTACAGTGTTAAGCCTATGCGTACTGTGTGTATTGGAAATAGACTTAAATGTGCAATGTTAGACATGTTAGCGTCACCGTGCATGGGAATTATTGGACATTTTAAGGCAATCGGTTATCCGATAAATGGTCAAATAAAACGATCGTTTATCTTTAGGTGAATTAAACGATAATTCACATCTCTAGTTATTTGATGATAAAACAATGAAGAAAACTAATTTCACACATGAAAACCAGCCACAAGGTGGAAATAAAACCTAGCTTAGCTTTATGCACATTTCCCAATAGATAAATCATTTTTAGCACATCTTCCCCGTGAAATAATATGCTGTCGAGTTAGTGTTGTTTGTTACACTAGTAAGAAGATCATTTAGTATCTAACCAAGGTTTACAGCCAGAAAAAAAAAGACATCCCATCGTATGATCTATACATTAGATCGTATTCCTGGTTGCTAAAATCATGCCGACTTCAAGAATCTATCAAAGGGTTAGTTCAGGGGTCAAGCAAGTCCATCTTATATGAAAGGGGACTTCAAATGAAACAAAATGGTAAAGAAAGCATTCAAAATTGTATTCCGTTAAAGGATTAGTTCAGTGGTCAAGCATGTCCATCTTAATTAAAAAGAAATTCAATGAAACAAAATGGTAAAGAAAGCGTTTAAAAATCTTATCCCATTAAGGAGATATTTAAGTTTGTTTAAAGTTCTTTGTCATTTGTGTAGAAATAATGGATATCAGATTAGTTGTGATGTCACAACCTCAGATTCCTTACAGTCTTTATGTATTCTATCATATTTTTTCTGAGATTTTGAGGCTTAAAAACCACTGGATATGTCAGGAAAGCAGTAAAACAGAATCTTGTAAGGGTATTTATAATTTACCAATAGTGTAAAAAAGCTCTCATACATTTTCTTCAAAATACATTAACAATTGTTAAGAATGTGAGGATAAAGGCACCAACCTTCAACAGTAGATTTACTACCAGTCATTTCCACACAGGTGAGATATATATTCTACAGAAGACTTACTACATCAGTACACTAATACATTTATACACCGATAAAAAGGAACTTTAAACATTTATCTCCTAAAAGAAATAAAATTTTGGATGCTTTCTTCAGCATTTTGTTTCTTTTAAAGGCCTCGTTTATATAAGATAAACTTGCTTGACCCTTGAAATAATCCTTTAAGAAGATATATACTCACCTCTTCATGCACGTTGGGAATGTGGGCGTCTGTGTCATCCATAGTAATGAGCCATTCTTCACCGTTCTTTCGTGTGACACTTTTATCGTCTTTGAAAGTCCTGGTTGCTCGAACATGGAGCGCTTCCTACAAGAGAAAGAAATGAAGAAACATTATATATTTAAAAATAACTATTATTATTAAAGCTCTGTCGACAGGTAGCAACAAGTTAAAGGAATTTTCCCATGGAATTTCATTTTTATGTATCTGATAGAGAAAATTTTGAAGGATTACTTCAGTGGTCAAGCATGTACATCCTCTTTGAAAGAGGATTTTAAAGCAAACAAAATGGTGAAGTAAGCATTAAAAAATCTTTTTCCGTTAAGGAGATATTTAATTTTAAAGTTTGGTATCATTTGTGTAAAAACGACTGAAATCAGACTAGTTGTGGTGTCACAGCCTCATATTCCTCAAAATACTTTATGTATTTTTAAGAAAATTAATCTGATTTTTTCACTACTCAAATTATTTATCCTCAAACTTTCTTCAAGTGGTATATTATAAATACCCTTCCTAGATTCAGTTATACTACTTTTTTGACATATTCCTTGGTTTTTTAAGCCTCAGAATCGCAGAATAAAATATGATAGAGTATATAAAGACTTAGAGGAATCTCAGGCTATGGCATCACAACTAGTCTGTTTCAAGTAGTTTCTACACAAATGATATCAAACTTTAAACTTAAACATCTTCTTAACAAAATAAGATTTTTGAATGCTTTCTTCACTATTTTGTTTCTTTTGAGGTCTTCTTTCATATAAGGATTTGCTTGACCCCTGAACTAATCCTTTGAGAAACAGATAAGTGAATAAATCATGTTGGTATTTTATTTCAAGAAGAAGATAATGAATTTTAAAGATTTTTCTTGCCCGAACAAAAATGACTTTTGTACTAAGTCTAAGTCATAATTATGATGTCATCACAGCACTTCCTGTGCTATTTTTGTTGTATTTCTTTGAAAATTAATTGTATATTTTCTGAATTGGGAAGAAAAAAATTCCAAAATTGTTAAGAATATTGTAGAATATAATCTACAGTAATGTTTTCCAATCTGTTCATACAACTCATGTTTGAATTATGAAAAATTGTTGATTAATTTTCAAAGAAATACATGTTTAGTACAGCATGTGATGACATAATGATAATTTAGACTCAGTGCAAAAGTCATTTTTATGCAGAAAAGAGCTTTTTGTAGGAATCAGATATTTAATTTTTCACTAATCTTTTTTTTTTTTTATTGTCCTCTATTACATATATTTAAATGAAATTCCATGGGAATATTCCTTTAAGAGCTTAATTGTAAGAACATATGGACATAAATCATGAATTTAGCAAAACTGTTTGATCAAAATACGGTGACCAATTTTAGAGCACTTTAATCTTTCAGGCCTCATTATAATCAATTATGCATATTTTATTGAAAGTTTATGTGACTTTAAATCAAGAAAACCTATGAATTCCCTTATGTTAACATATTCTTTTTTTTAAATCCTCTACTATAGATAGACTAAAGCATAACAAAACCCACACCACAAAACCCACACCGCAAAACCCACACCGCAAGGGCCAGCCATGACAAAAAATATAAGTGTCAATGGCATTGCTTTTAAGCTCAACACCCCTTTACTGAGTTTGTGATGATGCAGTGAATGAGGCAAGAGATGGAAAATCGTTCGGCTGTGAACCTTAACTCTTTAACACGACCGATGTTTTGCTTTGAGAAAAAAATTGAGACTGGTATCACTGCAAAGGAAATTTCACAAACAATCTAAGTATGTAAAAAAAATCCTCCATTTTCATTATTCACAAAAAAAAATTACAAGCTCGAAAAAATGTACTTAATTTTGCCTAAATTTTGCATATTTATGTCAATATTTTCTTTATTTTGACATTTTTAATGGAAAGCATATTGTCTTAGCATTCATATAAACCAAACTTGTAGTGATACAAAACGAAAGGACAGTTATGAAAATCAATTCTGTGAAGAAAAACAAATTCTAAAAAATTTTAACTCACGTTTTGGACCCCTGGGTCTATTATAAGGGTTAATTGCATTTGATATTTTTGTATTCATCCTTGTGGGCATTTTAAAATCATTTCATAAGGTTTTACAGCAACCAATTATCTGCAAAGTTATATTTGTGGACTTAATAGGAACTACTGACTTTTAGTCATCTCATCTTTTCATTTAGAAAAAAAGATTAAAACATGCCATTTGTTAAGTGACATAAAATCAATGGGAGGTACCAAATGCACTAAAAAAGAAATGCAGGCACAGAACAAACCTTCTCTGTCAGCACAAATGCATTGACCATGCCCACGACCTCTTCATACGCTCCTGGGAGATATGCACCGATCTTCTTTACCAGCCATTCCTCACCCGTCACACGGTCGCTTCCTTCACGATCCTTCGTTTCCTTGCGAGCTCTCAGCTTAATAGCCTGATTGGGCTTGATAATAGTAGCTCTGATGGTTTCGTCAATGAGAACTTCCTTGCGAGGAATGTAAGTGCCCGGTCCTTCAAAAAGCCACTCATCCCCAGCATTGTATTTCATTTTTGCCTCATCCTCGAAATCCAGTACCGCTCTGAGGCGGAGAGCGGAATTTGCATGGACAACTTTCAAGGGTGTAATTTGCTGCGATACAAATGTGAGATAAAGGACTAGGAACCAATTTTCAAAAATATTTTAAGATCTGTTCAATACAACATAAGAAGATAAAGTGCTTAACTCACTTTTCATCAACATTTAATATAGAAGACGTGGGCTGAAATTTAAGGCAAAGAATAAGATTCTGCTTCCAATTCTAATTTTTGTCCCAGCAAAACTTAACACTTTAAATTTGACCAATCAGCTTCATTCTTTCACCTTTGAAATAAATATTAGGCAGGTCAATCAATATACCATCAGACCCCCAACAAATTATAACAAAAGGTCTGTCAATGGTTTTGGGTGCTAATGGATGTGGTGAGTGACAGAAAAAAAGCTTAACAAATTCTGACACCCTGAAGTGGCTTAAAACTGGGTCACATCCAAGATGGCTGCCACAGACCCTGAAAATCAGAAAGGCTGTAAGTTCCTTAATATTTGTGATAGAACAATGAATTTTGGTTTTACTCCCAAGGTTTTAATGGTCACGCAACTCATTGCTGCAGAAAGAATTGTGACATGACCCCCAAAAGTGAGTTTAAACTGGGTCAAATCCAAGATGGCTGGCTGCCGCAGCCTGGGACCCTGAATATATGGCAAACGGCTGTAACTTCCTTAATAATTGAGATAGATCAATATGTTTTGTTCTACTCCATGGTTTTAAGGGTCAAGCAGCTCATTGCTGCAGAAAGAATTATGACCTGAACCACGGAAGTGGGTTACAACTGGGTCAAATCCAAGATGGCTGCTACGGCAAAATGGCTGTAACTTTCTTAAAGAAGCACTAGATTAAAAAGTGGGGGCGTATTTTTAGGTCCCCAAAAAATTAAATGCTTATCCAGACGCAACGATATAGCAATTTACGAGTTAATATGAATATTCAAGTAACATTTGCCCTGAGGTCATCTGTGAGCTATGGAGGCATGACGTTTATCAATCTTTTTTAGATGATATATTTGTGAAATTAGCAAAAACAAGCGCCCTCACTTTTCAGTCTAGTGCTCCTTTAATATTTGGGATAAAATCTTTTTTCTTTCTACTTCATGGTTTTAAGGGTTAAACATTTCATTGCTTCCAATAGATCTCTGACCTGACCATTTACACCTTAAATCAAAGATGGCGGGCAACATATGGCTGCCAGCAATAAAAAATTAGGGCACCAGTACGGTACCAATAACTCCTCTTGGATTTGACATAAGGCAACAGTGTTTGCTTCCTATGATTGCCATTATTTGCCATGAATATGTTGACGAGAGATAATTGCAACAACAGTTTCTTTAAAAGTAAACTTTATTTACATGGTTAAAAAGTACAAATGCCAAGAGTAGACTGAAATATTTAATGATAAATCTGATTCATAGTAAGTATAACCACACACTTGTTTTTCAGGGTTGGCAGCAGCCATCTTGGATGTGACCCAGTTTTAACCCACTTCAGGGTGTCAGAAATTCCTATGACTTTTTTTTCTGCCAGTCAGAGCATCCAGTAGGTTCCAAAACCACTGACAAACCTTTTGTTAGAATTTATTAGGTGTGGGATAGGTTTATTTTCCTCATAAATTGACCCACTAATATCTGTAATGTCTTGATAGAAAAAAAGGTTAAGGGCTAATAGTGGAAAACATATTACTACCCCACCACCGAAGTTAGACAAAGTTTATGCATTTGCCTGCAGGTGTTTGTTCTTAACAACATCGCAGAAAGTAATGGATGGATTTTGTTACCTCATTTGAGTAGGTTTTAACATTCTTCACACAAAAGCAGTTACGAGATCTCATAAAATATTTCAATGAAATATACAAAGGCTTTGAGGAATATGAGGCTGTGATGCCATTTCTAGTCTTACTTCAGTCATTTCTATATAAAACTGATAGAATTTCAGACAGATTGTGAAAGAACTCCTTAACAGAATAAGCCTTCTTCACCACTGACCTGCTTCTGTGAAGGGAATTGTGGACGTTTATAGAAGTAGCCAACTGAAAAGTGACGACTGCAAATTTCCATTCAGAGTATTCGCATCTTGTGGTCAATGATGTGCTCAATGCTTAAGTGTATTACAAAGACAGGTTCCTTTATCAAGTTATTCAAAACTTAATGCTCACCTGTCATCACCAATTTGAAGCTAGAAGTACCAGCACCGCAAAAAGCGATGAATATTTTATACCAAAATTGATTTGGACTTTGAAAATCATCACGTGCAAAAATACACAATCGATTATTCTAGACTAATGCCATCACAATATATCATCGTGACATTGCTTTCCTCATGGAATCAAAATACCATGACAAACACATCTTAATACATGTATGTCTATACTACATGTACAGTACACTCAAACAACATTTAGTTAAGCAGAATTACAGAAATATTGCAACTGAATGAATGACAGAATACTTGCAATTATAATTGCTCTATGCTTTCCACAAGTATAACAATTTGCATGCTTAAAAATATTATTTCTGAGCAGTATTCCTAGATAAGTGATCAAACTTAGATATCGTGATAAATCAGATATGGTGATATCGCGATAAATCACAGATATCGCGATATAGCGATTTATCATATGGTGATTCATCGCGATATGGTGATTAATCGCGACATGGTGATTTATCGCGATATAGTGATTTACCGCGACATGGTGATATTTTTGTCTATGATTATCGATACCGAATTTACCCATATCATGAGCCGTACTACAGACCCCTTGATAATACATTTCAGCCACATGCTCCTCCAAGAAGATAAAAGAAAAAATATATCAGCCCTCACCTGTTTCAGACTTTCTCCAGGGTAGAGGGGAAACGGATCCTGAGTGAATCTGATCTCTTGATCAGCATGAGCCAATTTGACCTGACGGTTTGCATCAAATATCACATTGCCATCATCGTCTTTCTGGGTTGGGTTCTCAATGATACAGTAATGCCTGGGGGGCACTGTGATCATATTATGGGGACCAAAAATGACCCTTAAACAAAAAGAAGACAGAACAAAGTTCGTGAATATCTGCTATATTTGTTTATGAAAAAAATTCTTTGATAAATAGAGAAATCAATGCAATCAAATGTTTCACAAATTGATTCAAGTTAAGAAGACAAATAAGGAGCCTTCAAAGAATAGAATATATTTTGTTAAGGAGAGAAAAGTTATTTTCATACATTAGAAAATAAACTTCATACAATAAATAGTTCCTGTTATTCAGGTTTTCCCTACAAAGCAACATTCAAGTGTTTAAAATACAACAAATCTGCAGGTATTCATAAATATAAAATTTGATACACATCCATTAACCCTAGTTTAACCCCCATCATCATTTAAAAATACATATCTAATCGACAACTTCTTTTCCTCTGGGTAATCTCTCAGCCTGTTTAATTATCTACATCCTGACTTATCTACAGACAAATAAACTCAACAACCCAATGAGGTAGACATTCATTTACAAGTGCTAATGCAGTTTATACGAAAGTTATGTAACCGTATTAAGTGTAGATGTACATGCTTAAGTCCCCCTTGTTCTAATACTTAGCATTCAGTGCAAATACAAACTTTTGTTTACAAATGCAATAAATTTGAAAGATCTTTTTAGATAAAAACCGGCAAAACTTATCATTACCTGTATTCACAACAAAGAACAATAATCTGTAAAGGAAAGCCTAAAAATATTTAATTTCTGAAATGTATCTTTCGATCATAGATCTCTGAGTATGCTGATGCCATATTTGACCTAATAAGAAATTATATGATGCAAGAGTACTGTAACGAGCCTGCTACAGTAGACAACACATAAGAAATGGTACAAACATGAAAGAAATACCATGTATAGTCTGTTGAGTAGTTATCTTGAGCAATGTTACATACGATATACACTGTAATGGAGAGTAATTACAGTATGTTGCATGCTGATTACATCACAAATTTGCATATTTCCTTAAACAATAAGGCCTCAAAATTCAAAAGCGGCGAAGTGACAGATTTTTAAGTGATTCTGTGGTTTTTGTTGCATTTTAATAACTTCAAAAGGGGGCACTCGGGCAAATTCTCCATATACCATTGTGTTATATTTTTTTCGTTTGATTTTATCAAATGATGTTCAATAATGATCAATAGGTTTGGATATCAATCTCGCTAACACGCACTGCCTTAAAAGGTTAACATAGTTGAGCAAACACACTACCCATGAGTACCAGTACTGACTGTACTCTAAGAATGCAGCTGTTTTGTAAAGCCTAAACAAACATGCATGATTCAAATGCCCCAACTGTTAAGATCATGTGACTCATGTCATTATAATTTTTTTGTAAACCAAAAGTAAAACGCAGTGATTGTGATCAGGCGATGAAACAAACTGAAAGTTTGTACAACGCCTCATCGTGTAAGTCAACACTTCACTGAATTAATCTCTATGGCTGCATTGTTAGAAAGGGTATGGGAGGGTAAAATGTATATGGACAGGTAGAGCCAAAAAGAATTATTTAAAGGAATATTCCAGCGAATTTTCATTTTCATATATAAAAGCAACAATCTGGTGTAACATTAAGTCTAAACTTCCCAATACATTTTGTGTCTTAACCCTTACTTTACCAGGGCTTTGAAAAAAGCGAGCCCAATTTTTGTAACTTTGTTTCATATGCATTTTGGACAACTTTCCTCTCATTTTCTTTTGTTACAAGTTTGGTTGAAATAGAGGCTAAGATATTTATCTTTTGAGTAATGAATGCCAATTTAGGAAAGATTGGACAAAAATATGCAATTAAAGCAATTTTTGGCTAAATTTGGTCAACAAATGGTCAATCTTTGCAGCAGTATAACTTCTTGTCAATATTGAAAACAGAGATTTGTGTTACATATTTAGATTCTTTATGAAATTTCCTTTCCAATGATACTAATCTATAATTTTTGGAAAAAAAGGAAACATGAAAAAACATCAAAAATGATTAAAGTCAAAAGACCCCTGAAAGCTGCAGTTAAAAAATAGTTATCTAGTGGTTGGTCACGGTGAGACTTGAACCCGCTCGATGCTAGCCACATACATTTCCCCTGCACCACGTAGTCGTTTAAATTGGAGATGAAAGCAAGATTGTCAAAAATTGGCAGCTTTTTTCAAAGCCCTGGTAGAGTAATTGTTAACCATAAATGTTTAGGACCAATGCTGAATAAATTTGGAAACTTGGCTAATTCAATGGATAAGAGGGGTACAAAAAGTTAAGCATCTATAAACCTACTAGTTTAAAGGTTTATGCACAAGTACAAAAGTTTTCTATTCAATCACATAAAATTAGGGTCTTTGAATTTTGAAAAAAGCAGACATGTGTAGTTTTTAAGTAATGAGTACGGAGCCCGGGAAGTGACATAGGAAATTCTTTTTTATCTCGTTCCCACAAGATATTATCTCATTACCCCGAGATATTATCTTGTTCCCCAAAATATTATCTCGCGGACACCCTAACCCGTATCTCGTGGGAATGACATATTATCTCATGGGGAAGAGATATTATCTCATGGGGATGAGATACATGTAATATCTCGTGGAGACAAGATAATATCTCGTGGGGACAAGATAATATCTCGTGGGGAACAGGTATTATCTCGTATTCTTATATTTAAGGGGGAATTCTGATAAAAGAGGGGAATTCTGATAAAGGAGGGGAATTCTGATAAAAGAGGGGAATTCTGATAAAAGAGGGGAATCCCTCTCACTAATATTGTGAACACGTGTATCAGTGAATGTTACATTAATAACTAACCAGATTTTTCATAAAAATAAACATCAAAAAAGATAATACTGTACTATCTACCTTTCATGGTCTTGACGTATGTACGTTTTTGGTCCAACCTCAACCTTCGTAACATTGTTGTTGTGGTCCAAGACATGGATGTAAAAATATGGAGGGATTCGAAAAATCGACTCGTCAGAGTTACCACGTTTTGGAGCTCCACCACGATCAGTCATTTTGGATTATTGACTAAAAGGTAGTGAAAAAGATTCTGCTTCTGTGGGAGAGTAAGTTTTATTTGTTCAAATGACAAATTGACAATATAAAATTAGCTATATATATAAAATTAGCTATATATAAATATATATTTATATATATATATGTGTATATATATATATATATATATATATATATATATATATATATATATAAAATTAGCTATATATATAAAATTAGCTATATATAAATATATATATATATATATATATGTGTATATATATATATATATATATATATATATATATATATATATATATATATATATATATATATATATGTGTATATATATATATATATATATATATATATATATATATATATATATATATATATATATTCATACAAGTAATTTCTTCATTGAAATAACAATGTTGATACTTACAATATAAAAAATAATGACAATTCTATACTGTAGAGCATGGGTTCTTAATTGTTTCCAAGGTCCATCATTTCACAACAGCCTCGGTCGCAGGCCAACTGCGTGGCAAAACCAGCGTCACGTGACAAACAAAACCCGTCAAAACAATTCCTGAATACAAACAAGCTGAGAGCGTGCGTGATAAGAAGGATGTATGCCAGATGTTGGCAGTTCTCTTAACAGCCTTCCTTTGACAAACCGCAAATCTGCCCAAGTTAAAGTGGAACTAAAAATAACATAAACCTAGAAAAAAACCCAAATAAACAAGTATTTGGAGATTTTTACCGATCTCATTCAGAACTTTTTTCCTCTAGGACTATTGCTCACAGGTTAAATTAGATTGCGTGACGGGCCAGATTTGGCCCGTGGGCCGCCTATTAAAAATAACTGCTGTAGAGCATGGCTACAGTATATTAATTAAATATAGGCTTCAGACATGTACAGGATTTATTCAACCAAAGGTGCATGAATAATTATGTAAGTTCTCTTTCACTTTATCAATTGAAGAAATATCTTAAAAGAATATTCCCCTGAATTTTCATATATATAATAGAGGACTATAAAGGATACAATTTGGTGTAAAAATCATGTTGATATCGTTTTCGGTTTAGGAGTCACTGCATTTTAAAGATTGAGCAAGTGTGTTGAAAAGTGACCTTACAAAAAAGTTTAAAATTTTGATGAATCCCTATACTAAATGGGTCACTTGTCATTGTTAATAAAAATTGATAGATTTGTTCATCCTTTTCGTGATTAAAAAAAAAATGTGCTGCATAGAATTTATTTTCCTTTTCATATGATTGAGACCACTGCTTAATTCATCATCCTAAACATCAAAATATAAAATAGGAATTTCCGACCAAAAATAAGACAAGATGGAGGCCATTTTAAATGATTTTTACAACACAGGCCCTAAAGTTCACTACATTATATCATTTAAAAGGATTAGCTCAGTGATCAAGCAAGTTTATCTTATATAAAGAGGAACTTAAAAAGAAACTACTTCAATATCTTATTCGGTTTAAGGAGCTATTCAGGTTTAATTCCACTGAACTAATCCTTTAAAGGTATATGAACATAAAGCAATTTCTATATTGCTCAAAAGAATTTTAAAATCTGAGCATTTCAGTTTTTAATTTTTAAAAATAGCACTTAAAAAGTAAGAAAAAATAATTTAAGGATTACTTCAGTTGTATGACTCACCTCTACTACCGCCTGGCAATATCAGTCAAAGGTGAGTCATTGACTTATGAAATAGTGACTCACATATGCGTCATTGTACCAAATTGTCAATCACCTGAGTAACTCTAGTGTGGGTCAATTTACTTCAGACCCATTGACTTTGTACAGATGGTGATTAATTTGGGGTAAGTCATTTCACAAATGTCAGTCATTTAAGTGACTGAGGGGTGCATCAATGTACATGTTTTGTCCACCTACTTTGGTGCAAGGACTCACATTGTCCAGGGTGTAGTAGGACAAGCATCATGAAAAAGCAGAAAGCATTCAAAATTCTTATTCATTGAAGGAATATTCCCATGGATCTTTTTTTTTTTTTTTTATATATGATAGAGAAATTTTGTAGAAACAAAGTGGTAAAAAATTTTGTTAATATCACTGCAATTATGTTTTCATTTTTTCATATATGATACAGAAAATTTGTAGAAACAAAGTTAAGTTATAGTTTGCAGCAATTTAAAGAGTCGAAATTTCTTAAAAACACCTTGTTGTCATCAAGGCAATTCCAGCACAGTTCTTCGTATTTCTTATGAATTTAATCACACATTTTTTACAATATCGAACAGCATTTTTGGTTTATTATAGAGATGGGGTGAAATATATGATTTACAAGAAAACATTGTTTTCTTGGAGTACACCACATTTTCAACGGAAAAAAATCCATATCATTTTTAAGGAAATAAAAAAAGACGTAGGCCTAGGCCTAGCTACTGAATTAGTTATATCCAACAATACACTTTTTGACATACTGGTGGCGTGTACAGTGGGTTATTACTTTCCATACATAAATGTGAAGGTGTGTTGAACGTTAGGCTACCAAACGTAGGCCCATGGTAGATGGGGTGAAATTTCATCCAAATTCAAAATCTTACCATTTTATGTACCTTTGTTGCTTTAATTCTTATACATTGTTCTTTTAAGTTATTTTAGTGCTCAAAACGACAAAAGTAGAAAATGCTTTATGCTTGTTTTGGCAACAAAAAAAATCTTATTTGGACCTTCAAAGTTTCTATCACCTGTAATTGTTTATGTTGACGTTATATTACTTGTAAGATTGTCATATAGCTGATTGGCTAACAACTCATACACATTTAAATATATTAAAGAAACAAGTAAACATTTTTATCGAATTTTGACCTCTTGAATAATTACATAACTTCTGCAACATGAAGGCTGGTGATTAGGGAGGTCCTGTAGGCACCCAGACAAAAGCCTGAGGGCTTCATTTTGGATGGCGTTGATGTGGTTGAGGTAACAGTTGTGAGTGACACAGTAGACAATGTTGCTTTAGTCAAGCTTGGCACGAATGGTGAGCCTGAAGATTTTGAGGAGAGCATGGCGGTTCGCACTCCAAGTGGTGTTGGAATGGAGGCGGAGAAAGTTGAGGGAGCTGTTGCATTTCTGTTTCAGGTTGGTGATGTGTTACTTGCAGGAGAGCTTGGGGTCTAGAGTTAAACCCATGAACTTAGTGTTTCCAACTTTAGGGATGCAATTGCCATTGAGCACAAGGTTTTGGTTGGGGTGGAGGTTGTTGAAATGACAGAAGTGCATGCAGACTGTCTTGGCTTTAAAGAATTTAAAACCATTATTCTTGCACCAGTCTTGCAGCTGGTTGATGCTGAGTTGGAGCCTATTTTTGACAAGAGGAAAGCTGGGAGGTGTAGAAGATGGTGAAGTCATCCACGTAGACAGGTAGAGGGCACCTTTGATGTTAAGGCCAAGATTGTCCATGATACCATTAATGCTCAGGTTGAAGAGAGTGAGGAAGAGGATGCTGCCCTGGGGGACGCCCTCTTCTTGGGGGTAGGGGTTGGAGAGGGTGTGGCCAATACAAACTTGGAACTGCCTGGGTCAGAGGAAGTTATGAATAAAGATGGGGAGGTGGCCTCTGAGGCCGATTGTGTAAAGTTTGTGGATAAAACCGTATTTCCAAGTACTGTCAAAAGCTTTCTCGAGGTCGAAAAAGATGGCAATGAGGTGTTCCTTTTTTGCAAAGGTTTCCCGGAAGTAAATGGACCCACCCCAGAGTCACTCTGGTGACTGAAAATTTGGTACGGGTAGTTGTTATACACATCCCTCAGAACGGATTGACATTGGGATTGCCGTACAAGGGTTGTTATAAATTAGGTAAAATTCCTGTGTTTTTCCAATTCACACACATTAGAAAATTGATGATTGAAAAATAACTTACTTTTTGGATATTCTTATTCCAATTAGTCTAAATAATACACTTTTAAAAAAAAAAATCCTAAATCTTTACCTATTTAGCACCACGATGGGATAAAGTCCCCCGATTCGATGTTTTGGTGAGCTTGAAAATGTATAACATAATGTAAGAGCTACCAAGCAGCTACCAGGAATGTCAAACTTAAATTATTTGCAAAGGCTACAGAAAAATTAAAATTCCTACCTTAGCTTACAGACGTGACCATGGTAACATGATTGAACTTTTAAGATTTTAATCAGAAAATATGACCAGGAAGTGTCACACTTCATACAATTCAAAGGAAATTCATCGACTAGGGGACATGAGTCTAAGATCTTAAAATACGTCCAACGCTTAATAATAGAAAATTCTCAGTTGACATATGAAATAGTTTACCAAATTCATTAGTAGCCCTATAGCCTACATCTAAATTAATACCCACATTTGAGACAAGACTAGCCAGACATTGGAAAAACCAGCCCTTATACTATAATTATAAAGAATGCATCCAGATTAACCCAATTGGACAAGATAAAATCAGCATAAATACAAGCTTTGAGCTGACACTGACAGAAGAGTATCCAGGAGAATCCTACGTCAGAAAAGGATCTGTGAGAGGTCTAGGCCTAGTAGAAGTACCTTCGGATGGCCAGCTATCACTAACGGCAGCCATACTAACACGGCTGGCATCAGTCCGACGGTACTACGGGGAGTAGGCCTACAACAGTACAAGATGCACATGTGAAACACTAATTCATGTCAATGACTCACCTTTTTGAATGACATTGCCGGGGGTAGTACGGGTGAATCATACAACTCTAAACTGACAAGTGCATAAGGTTACTCCTCTATTTTTCTCACACCAACAAAAAAATATTTGCTAAATAAACAGCCATTGACTGTATTATTGTGTAACTTCCGAAAGTTATGTGACTCGATCCAGCAGGTGAAAATTCCAAAATGTTTTTAAATCATGGTTAAGTTTTAACATTTAGGACCCTAGGCCAATGCACAGGTATTCCTAACGTTATGGCAACCTATATGCTTACACTATATATATATATATATATATAAATAAAGGTAGGACTCTTTCTAACGCGACTATCGAACCGTACAAAAAAATTCCTTTTTTTTGACCAGTCGCAAATCTTAAACCTTTTTACTCTACTCACATTTGCTGGAGACTCCCTTCTTCGTGTATAAGCTACAGTATTTGTTAGTTTTTCTCCGATTAGATGAACAAACGATAAATTTTCTACAAAATTACCGTCAAGACAGTCTATCCACCCAACAATTTGCTGCAAACTAAAGAACCATTGCGATGACATCATGAAGAAGCAGCACTGCAATTATGTCATCGCACATTAAGTTATATAACTTTCTTTATATATATATATATATATATATATATATATATATATATATATATATATATATATATATATATATATATATATATATATATATATATATATATATATATATATATATATATATATATATATATATATATATATATATATACATATATATATAGTGTAAGCATATAGGTTGCCATAACGTTAGGAACACCTGTGGGCCAATGTAGCCTACTGGTAGGCCTAAAACAAATGTAGCTCAGGCCTAAAGTAAATTGAGCTAACCTAGCGTCTCTTTCTACGCGCTACATGCTGACATGTTCTTGTCGCTCGCCGCCATTTAACACTGAGTGACAGACCTAGGCCTACTCAGTACTAAAAATACTACTTAATAACTTACCACTACCTGACCAGACTTTTTTTTTTTCTAACTTGCGTATAAATTACAGCAGGATTTAACTTACCTAAAGTTAACTTCAAGCTTTCTCAAACACGGTCTCTAGACTTTGGTTCCTACTGCACCCAGTTTGCTTTACAGGCAATTGGGAATCAATGCTATTTATGTGAGTGACGTCATGGTACCGACGCGTTTATAGTTGCCAGATGCTAATTACAATGACAGTGGAGTCTTGAACAAAATATTTTTAGCGAGGGACTACTTTAATTTATAAATATATATCTACCTATAAAATTTAATATTTTTATAAATAAAGATTATCATCTAAAAATTGAAATAATTGTATTGCTTAAAATCAACATGTTACTTATTATTCTAAAGCTTATGTGAACGCCCTTAAAATTGAAGACTCATCATGAACCCGAACGCACATTTCACAGTTGTGTTGCAATGCAATCAATACAAATGACGTTATATATTGAAATAAAACTAAACTTCTGGGTCTTCTTCTCTTGGAGTTAATTGTCCCAGGTTCTAGTCAGGGGAGGGCCTCAATTAGTGTCAAAGGTGCAAGAACTGGTGAAATGTGCGCACACTCATAGGCCACGGAAGCGGGGGCACAGGGGTACTTGCTCCCCTACTTTCCTCGAAAGAAGGAAAAGTGCTCTTTCACTTAAAGAACTTTGGAACATGCCCTTTCAAATATCATTGAATTGCGTTCTTCTTCAAAGACTATTATATCTCAGGCTGATCTAAGTTTTCATTAAAAGTAACACTAATATAGCCCGATGGGTGCAGAAACGAAGCCCCGTTAGGGGACCAGGGGGAAGCCCCTGGAAGCTAAGTGGTTTTAGCGCTTTTGGGGCTGAACATTGATGCCCGGTTGGGAGGTAAAATTGAGAAATTGTTAAAATCTAATTGAACAAATTAAAGGTAAATTTTGTTCAATTTTTGGGAATTTGTGTATAATTTGGCAACATTGCTCAAAAATTGAAGAAAATTTCACGAAGAGTGACTAAATCTCCCCAAAATGAGCAATATTAAAATTTCCAAAGTTAAAAGGAAATTCCCTGAAATCGAAAAAAACTGCCCGAAAAGTGAAAAAAATGTTCTGCCTGGAAATTAAAGGGTATTTCGCGAAAATTTCATATTTTTCGATTAGCAACAAGTTCAACATGATAGAAACTTATTGTCCCGCTTGTAACCGGGAAATTCCCCCCTCCCCCACCTCCACGAGAGGGGACCCTTCCTACGCTCTTCCATAATTTGCTGTACTTCGCATTACTTGTCATACTTGTGGCGGGGTATAAATAACAGCACCTCCGTTGGCTGCTGTAATAATCCCTTAGCAGCTTGGTATTTATCAGTCTCCTGTACCATCTCAAGATCGTTATAAGATCTCTTGGTTGAAGCGTCGATCTAACTCAGCAAGAAGTAGATCCAAAGCATGGAAGTATTGCTGCCTGGGTATTCTTCGACAGAGAATGAAGTTGAAGTAATTTATGCGTCAATCAGTCAATTAGATTATTGGTTTCTTACAAAAACACTTTTGATTTGTGTCCTGCATGTTTGTAGGTCATCTGAACTGCGGGATTTGTTCCAGTTACTTGAATTTCTTATGCAAAGAAAAATATTGTCTAAATGATACATTTGTAAGTTCAAAGTTAGAAGGGGGGGGGCAAACACTTACTTTTAAAAAGTTGGAAGTGCTCCCCTCCCCCCCCCCTCCTTTCCCCGGTCCTGCTTCGGCACCTGTCTGCCTACCTTTTTTCCCCAGCTTATAACTCTAAATTGCATTAGACATGTTAGAGTGGCATCTTTGAAATTGGCCATGCAAAACTTGCTATTTAGAGCCAGGCCGTTGTCATGACATAAACTGACATGCCCTCTTCCATCTTCTTGATGAAGTTTCAAAGGTGCCCCTTACAGACTTAAAAAGTGTTACTTGAAATATTAAAAATATGTAAGTCCCCTTATTATAGTTGATCTTTTTATTGAACACTTGACAGATTGAACAGTTGAAGAAAGGAACACAAACATCAAGCAAAATACCCCAAATTACACTCGTGGAGCTCCATTAGCTTGGATTCTAAGGAGGGGGGGGGGAAGCATACAATCGGAGTGAATTTAGGACATCTGCACTGTCTGATTTATACTGATGTAACGAGTTACAGCAAGAAAATAATATTTCCTTCTAAAAAATTCTAAAGACCCTTTATTTGCTTTTCGAATTATTTTAGACATTAAATATCGTCAACAAAATTAACAAATACGCTGGCCTAAATATCACATAAACTAAACGGAACCGCCTTTTCAAACACGACTTATATTCGTGTTTCCGTGACCATGTTTCCCATCATTTAAGGCAACTTAACCGCCTCGCTTTGGGCTCCAGGTGAAGTAAACTCCATGTTTAACGTATTTTACAGCGTAAACATGTAATTTAATGCAACTTAAATGCCCCATTTCTGGCGACGTAAACGCCGTGTCTAGGTGACGTAAACTCCATGTTCAGATGTTAAGCGTGTTTACAACGTAAAAATGTAATTTACTGCGACTTAAATGCCTCGATCCTGGTAACGTAAACGCAGTGCTCCGGGTAACGTAAACTCCTTATTTAACGTGTTTAGAACGTGAAAATGTAATTTAATGCAACTTAAATGCCCCATTCTGGCGGTGTAAACGCCGTGCTCCGGGTGACGTAATCTCCATGTTTAATGTGTTTACAACGTGCAAATGAAAATTAATGGAACTTAAATGTCTCATTTCTGACGACGTAATCGCCGAGCTTCAAGTGACGTAAACTCCATGTTTAACGTGTTAGCAACGTAAAACTGGATTTTAATGTAAATTTAGCGCCCCATTTTTGGCGGCGTAAACGCCGTGCTCCAGGTGACGTAATCTCTATGTTTAACATGTTTACAGCGTAAGGACGTAAAGTTGGTGGACATGAAACAAGGATTTTCCGTTGAGTATAATACCAAAAATTCGGTGCTTTATTGAACGGAAATTCTTTGTTCAAAGTGACGTAAACTCAATGTTTTGTTTGTTTACAACGTAAGATTGTAAACTTGGAAAACCAGACACTGGCATTATTTCACGCTCCAGTCGACGGAATTGAAACTCGATTCGGACGCCTATGGAATCCGAAAAGGGCAATTTCCATACGCACTACTACTGATTTGATACGTACTACTGTTTTGACACGTACTACTACTAAATTGGTACGTACTACTGTTTTGACTCGTACTACTACTAAATTGGTACGTACTACTGTTTTGACTCGTACTACTACTAAATTGGTACGTACTACTGTTTTGACACGTACTACTACTAAATTGGTACGTACCACTACTGATTTGACACGTACTACTACTGTTTTGATACGTACCACTAATGATTTGACACGTACTACTACTAAACTCACTTCTATTGATTTCATGGTCGAGTAAATACAGTTCTGACACGTACTACTACTAAAATCACTTCTACTGATTTTATGGTCGAGTGAATACAGTTATGAAACGTACGTACGCACTAGTGCCACTAACGTTCCTGCAAAGCTTCTTTAGTTGTAGAAGACACTCTAAAAACACTCATAGAGCTTCGCCACACGAATGGAAGAATTGCAGACGAAATTATTGTATTTGTTCGTACTGTGAAGAAGTGTAGGCGAGATTTGAATCTTCGAAATTCGAGAAAAATGATCTTAAAACTGTGGTAATCGAACGTATCACGTTAGGCTATTCAGCATTTGCACTGGAGTCCTAGACCCCATGGCCTAACATTATGCCTAACGCTCAGCCATTAACGTTAGACAAGTTGTAACGTTAGACATTACGTTAGGCTATTCAGCATTTGTACTGAAGTCCTATACCCCTGTTTCTTGAAACCTGTTTCTTTGGTCGGAAATGCAGCATAAATGGTCCAAACTGGTAGTTGTAGGAATTTAAACCTTATGAACTATATTCCACAAGCATAACTATATATTTACTGCTATGAAATAAACAATAACAAAAACTGTCTGTCATATATTTGGGTAGCTTTGATTATACATTTAAGATTGAGTAAAACCATAAACGTAGGCAATAATTATGGGACGGCATTATGACGAGCTTTCTGGCTGTTGAGTACTCTAATACATATAGCTCTCCACCATTGATGTTATAGGAAACTGAGAAAATGAAAAATTGTTGACCTAAACTTGACTAGACACAAAATGAGTGATTTTTTTAAATATTTATTGACCTGTTTTGCCTCGGAGCTCAAGGTGTTTTATATTACAAATCACAGGTAAATACCTGACTACGTTATATAAAATTTGGTTGTATAAGTTTTGTGGCCTCCACACCACGAGGATCAAAAAGCTTTGCTGCTCTAATATGTCGGTGAAGTGCCCCTTTAACTTTCAAGTCTTCTTTCTGATGGGTCAGCTTTGCAGTTTTACCTATATATCTGTCTAGGTTGATATTGAGACTTAGAAGACTGAATGAGAGCAAAAAGATGCATGCGGCCAATTGATTAACATTCTTAAACACAAAGCATATAAAAAGGCTTTATAAAACCTGATCTCAAAATAAGTTAATTTTTCTTCAACCTAAAAGATCACTTGAAAAATTGTTGTTCCCACGGGTTATGCATTCATAAATTAATTACAACTATCATAAACAAATAAATAAACACATTTTTTTAAATCACTAACTAACTCACTAAAGGCTCGCCTATCCATATTCTGATGACTATAGGAAGTTGTTCTTAACTTTAGGGCTATAATTTTATTATGTTTGCCGCCCTCAAGACAAATTGCATTCGTATATTTTCCTTATTATATGCCTACTTCAAGAATTCTATATAACTTTACATTTTTGGAATTCTGTATCAAAGTAAACTTTCAAAAGGATAGAAAACGGATGATTTGTCATTTTTTTATTGTAATATTTCGAGCTATGACGAAAGTGATGACATTCAACGTTAATAAAAGATTCAATACCTTTCAAAAAGAGACATTTCTAGAATTGATGAAGGCAGAAACGAGAATATTGTAAGGATAACATCAAAATAATTTTGTTTATCAAATATTTTACCGAAAAGTCAAAAAGAAATTCGAGTATGCAGGTATGCACGGGTATTAAGTCATGCTGTCGAATTTTCTATGTAACATTCGAAATTTCATATAACGCTATCATTGGGACTAACGCTTTGGGCCTTTCAATCCTCATGGTCACGTAATACCCATGTTCCAAGCTGTTACAGAGACACGGGGATTATGATCGAATCTAATTCATGAATAAGATTTCACAGTGGACGAAAAATGACTGAAAACGTTTCACCTTTGCAACCTTACATACTTAATTTTTAATTTGATAAGAAGGACAATTCACACACTGATGAAAATCGAGATCACAATCGATCATAAATTGATGATAAATGATCAAATTTATGAAGCATGGCTGGGCGAGGATGTTATCTTTTTTAATGTAAATCCAGTTCTTTTGTAATTCTTCGACCAGTCGAAGGGTTACAACAAATTCTGGTCGAAGCATTTTGAGTTTTACCATACCGTCAACACATTTTGTAGAAGGAATGGACCTCTGATAAGTTTGCGGTGACAAACATTTAGAAACGGAAAAAAAAGATTAATAAATAAAGATTGCGAGTAGTCCGCCCAGTCCTATTTCACGTAATGATTGTCCTCACACTTTTACGGATGAGCCATATCGGGAGCGCTTTAATTCTCAAACTTTTATGAACCATATCGGGAACACTAATTCCAAAATATGAAGACTGTTTTGTTTAAGTATCTAACCAAACTTTAAAATTTTGTCTAAAATACTATGTTCATGTCTCAGTCATATATCTGAGACGTTTACAGACCTTTATAATGGTAATGGTATATGTGATTAATATGTGTAGCACTTTGGAGAACTGGCCGATTTAATAGAATGTCATTTCATAGGAATGCCAACAACCGTTTACGTCCCCTCTCTGACACCACACTTTTTAAATAAAAGTAATACTTGGCTTTCTCTTATAGTTTTCAATT
The DNA here is from genome assembly GCA_020152595.1 of Chiridota heheva. Lineage (NCBI taxonomy): Eukaryota > Metazoa > Echinodermata > Holothuroidea > Apodida > Chiridotidae > Chiridota > Chiridota heheva. The sequence continues at coordinate 156,885 of JAIGNY010004541.1, read as the reverse complement.
TGGATGACTCCGGGAAGATCGCGAATTATTTTCAAACTCCGTGTGTGATCGTCACCCGACATGCCCGATAACCAGATAACTGGATTGACAGCTGCTTGGCGATCGATCTTGCTCTTCGTTTGCTCACATTTCACTTATACTTCATTTCCATTTTGCTACAATTCATTACAAATCCTAATCAATATGCAATTATCTTTTGATTTAGTGTTCAAAAATAGTCCCACTGTCCAAACAGGCATGGACTGTATTATTCATTCTCTGCAAATCTTTGGAAATATGGTTGTAGTAACTTTGATGCATTTTGGTGGAAATCAAAGTGACGTACAGCAAATCATTTGAAATAAATATTCAGTCTCACCGTTGCATTTCTTTTCCCGTTTTCCATAGGCAAGTTTCTTCTGTAGCTTCTCTGTCTTGTGGTTACACCTCTAAGGAACTGCTTTTGTACTGTCTGTGAAATAAAAACAAAGTATATCCAAGATATCAAAAGCATCTCTGAAAGATGCATGATAAAAATAACGAGGGTACATACGCGTTGAAAATTGCAACGACGTGCCATTTCTAGTTTTCTATCAGTCAATCAGTGGCGTAGGAAGCGGGGGCAGGGAAAAACTTCCCCCTGACGAAATAAACATGACCCGCCACGCCAGTGGGTGTGACCTTAAGTTAAAATCTAATATCCACCATAATATAACCCGTGAAATTTCACAAGGAATTAGATAGAAGTCTCTAAAATAGGAAGCAGTGGATTTTTAAACTATGCAATGTCATTAAACAGTCAAAAAATTGAAAAAAAAAGCCAAAGATCGGCGTCAGTCGCGGAACGCCCATCTGCACAGAGCGTGCATTGTTGTTTGCTACCTTGTTCACGTTGGCGCGGCGCGAAATTTGAGTGTAGTCCCAAGCAGTCAAGACTATGCTCTTCGCCATGCAGCCATGTAACCAAGTACCAATGGCTACACCAAGCGGTAGGACAGTTATACATTATTTCGTTAAATATTCTTTTTTATTCTATTGCACGTTGCCATTTCTGTGATCAGGTAGGCTTATCTTAGGGACGCAAGATGAGTTTCCCAAATTTCTTATGCATTTGAAATTAGGCCCATTGGCCCCATGCGAGTTTGTATTGTAAATAAGCCGTCAATCTCTACCAAATTTTAATAGTTCTCCGTCAGTCTGTAAAGATTTAAAACAGATTAATAGCATTTTTGATCAAATTCATGATTATGGGACACTCTTTTTAATCAAACTTTATGAGTTTTTCCAGACCAGTGACTCAATTCCCAACCTTTTTTTGTGGCCGTCTCTCTACTCTCTCCGTCTCTAGAAAGAGTACAGTTGTGTGAAAGTTTGTTGTGATTATCGGGTGAGCATATAAGTGCATAACCAAGTCTTAAAAAGCCCCACAGCGGATGACAAAAATCTGAATATTTGCGCGAATTTTAGAACCTCACCCTAATTTATTTCAATATTTGTCAGAATTTGTTACCCTTATGTACATTTTTGAAGCCATAATGGATTTTTTTACGCCTACCTTCCATTTCTCAAGCCTTTAACTCGTTATAAAACATGATATTTCATTAAAACCTAGCCTGCTAGCGGAGTACTGTTTTTTGTTGTTGACAAAGCCCTGCTAATTCTAAAGCCCCCTTCTTCTTTTTTTAAACCTTCATTTAATTTCTCAAGCCCTAGCTCAATTCTAGTCGGACTTTTTTATCCAAAAGACAAATTTCGAAACTCTGGCGGGATTTTTTTAAGCCTTAGTTCAATTTTTCAAGCCTTTTGTGGGCCTAAAATGATCAAACTTAAACCCATTTGGAGGAATATAGTGAGACAGGCAGACCGGGCTTTTCTTAAAGGAATTTTCACTGGGCCAATAATATTGATAGGTTGCTTGAGAGGAGAGGCAGAGCCGTAGGAAGCGGAGGTGGCAGTTTCCTGCAGCCCGAGAGGGTTTCCCGGCTGCATGCTTCATGCCCGGTTGGGAGGTAAAATTGGAAATTTTGGTAAAATTTGCCTAAACATTGAAAAAAAATTCCCGAAAACTTTCCATATTTTGGCAAATTTCCCGAAATTCGAAAAAACGAGGAAAAAAAAAAAAAGACTGCCCCAAAATGTATAGGAAATTTTCCAAAAATGTTCTGAAAATTGAAGAAAAAAAATCCGGAAATGGAAGATAAGTTTCTGAAAAGTGAGGAACGTTTTCCAAAAAATTTAAAGGTATTTTCCGAAAATGTTCTAAAATTCGAAGAAAATTGTCCGGAAATGAAAGAAATTTCCCAACAATTGGGTAAAGTATTCCCGAAATTGCCAATAATTAGAGGAAACTTCCCGAAAATGTTCCGAAAACCGAAGAAAATTTCCCGGACCCGGAAATGAAGAAAAATTCCTGAAAAGTGAGGAAAATTTCCCCAAAATTAAAGGGTATTTTCCGAATTGGAGATTTTCCAATTAGGAACAACTTGAGCGTTTACTTAATAGAAACCTAATTTATCAGTACAACTTCAAGTTATTTCCGCTTGTAATTGGGAAGATTTATGGATCTTGCAACCTCCTCCCCACCCCTACTCCACCGTCTGAGAGAGGATTCTTTATAAGTTCCTGGGAAGGGGTCCTGGGAGAAACAGACCCTCAATTTTAAGAATATAATGACACAAGCATTAGACAAAACTTCAAGTACCCATTGAAAGTAATGTTTTCACTCCTTCAAATCAGACATGTTAATGAACATTATTTACGTTCTTTTTAGTTTGTTATACTGTAATACAGGCCCTTATATCAAAGATGCAATATTTTCATATGTACTGATGGGCCAAATGACTCACCAGCATCATATCTACAAAAAGGCTTAAAATGAAATTATACCAGGGGCAACGCCGGGAACATGTTGAAGCTAGGGGGACACAATTTTACGAGAACCATCAATTTATTTAGAAAGCTTATGCATGCAGTATGATATATAGCTGAAAGCAAGGAAATACAACTTTCTGACCACTTCTAAAGTGGGATTTTTCAACCGCCACTTCAAACTTAAATAATAGATTAATAGATAACAGTCTTTTTTGTATGTACAAAGCTGCAAAGGATCCTTTAGTATTGCCCTGCAGCCAGGCAGCCTTGGGCCGTGGTGCAAATCAAAGAAAATTCACTCACTTTTAAAACATTGAAAGGAGCGCATTATCTGGTAGAAGCATAGGCTATTGGAAAGTATTTAATTACAAGTTGTAAATATTTCAGGGATAATTGGGTATAATAGATAGAAGTGAAGCTTACTTATTACAAGCAATTAAGGTCCACCCGTATGGTGCTAACATGTCTTTATAAGACATTACAGGTAAAAACTAGAAAATAAACTGCATGTGCACAAAGCGCGAGAAATATTCACGATTTGTTTCCCACCACCACCAAGACCAACACCACCACCAACACCAACAACCACCACCACCTACACTACCACCACCAATACCAACACCACCACCACCACTTTATTTAAGGGTCGTGTCTATCTTTTCGTTTTTGAGGGGGCTTAAGCTCCCCCTCCCACCCCCTTAAAAAAAAAAAAAAACACTGAATGCCGTTTTCAGATTAGGGAGGACAGAGACGCAGAAGTTAAAGCCCCCCGGAAAGGGGTTCTATTTCCTGGTTGCATACATGCTTTTTTTGTATGAAAGTGTGAAATCATTAACATAAAATTGAAGGAAAATGCGTAAAATTGGAAATTTTGTTCGATTTTCGCAACACTTCCCTAAGAATTTCTCGAATTGACAGCTTGCTTTACTGGAACGTGAAGAATTTTCCTGGAAATTGAAGAAAATTTCCCGGAAATCAAAATTTTACCAAAGTGCTTCAAGCTCTTTGATTTCCCGAAAATGAATGAGATTTCCCGAAAATTTCCTTCAAAATCATGAAAATTTCGCAGAAGTTGAAAAATGTTTTTTTTTTTTTTTGAGGGGAGTGGCTATGATTTTTAGAGGGCGAAGCCCCGGCCCCTTAAGACACGCCACTGCTTTCTTTATTACTCTCCATAAAACAAAACAAAATGCCACGACAGCCTTTTTTTTAAAGGGTGTTCTTGTAGATCAAGGGATTTGAGCCTCAGCGATGACTAACTTAAGAGCCCGGTTCTCGCCTGGATACGTTCGTTTTTTTTTGCGTTAATCATATCCTACAGTCCTAAGCGTTTTTTGGATGTTTTGCTGTGTTGCTATATTTGCCTGAAATAGATCGAAAATTGATGCAATAAGAGTGCATATAGTTGCGCAGTTTTAACGAATTCTGCATTCCAAAATTCGCTAAAAATGTTTCAAATACTCGGACTTTGCTCAGCGCAGTCCGAATGATTTGATCATATATAAAAACATTGGTTCGGGAAATACCACCGAATAACTCCGATTGAAAGAAACTATTGGCTGGAGAGCGTTGTAAAACAGTCTGACAGATATGCTAATTAAGGTTGATATCCTGTTTGAAATTTCTACTAATGTAGAGTCAAATTCGGGAATAGCTTTTGTAGTTGAAAGCTCGTTTGGGCTATAATTTGCGTGTAAAAACTAAAAGTTTTAAAGTGAAGTAGCCATAATGGGCTATACATCCAAATAGCGTGATTGAGTAACTCAGACTAGAAAGTTTCAGTGACTTTGAAATCAACTATGTTCATAATCACATAGCAGCTCGCTTTGTTACACGATTTGTTTCTTCACAAGAAGCTCTTTTGTCTGTTCGAATAACTGATGCGCAAAATTACTAGGTCATTTGTGATAGGTTTCTGAAAGGAATAGTTCAGGTGTCAAGTAAGTCCGGGAGCTATTAACTGAGTGCTCTATGATCTTATATAAATTTGTTTAGTTATATTTCGATTGATTACCACTTGGAAGTGTTGTGTGATGCTTTGATTAATTGTGACTCATTTATTGCGATAATTCATTATTTGTTCAAAAAATGGCTAATATACTAGCAATATCAGGAAAATATGTCATAGTTAAAAACATGTCTTATTGCAAGGATGTAAAATCCATCTTGATTTTATGCATATAGTACTTTGCTTTTTTGTCTGTTTATGATTTCAATTTCCCCAAAAGAAAATATTGTTATTAAAATTTGCATCATATTGCTGTTAAGGCTTAAGTTTTTGTAGGCTTACTTGAAAAACAAATCCAGTATACGCACGCCGTAGGGCAATTAGAGCCCTGGTGGCCAATGGGAATTTTGGCACTTTGCAGCAGTGTCGGGGGGTGGACACTGTCCTCTTACCCTAAAGTATATAATAAGAACAAGAGGCGCCTTTTTGAAAGTTGAAGGCGGACCGGGCAGGACGTGCCATTTTCAAAGTAAATGGCGACTCGGCTGTACTGGAGACACCCTTTTGAAACTTATAAGAAATTATTTTAGGTCATTCTTGAAGCTTAAAAACAAATAAAAATTTATTCACTGACAAACATTACATAATATATAGAAGTTGTTACATACATTTAGTACATTTGACACAATTAAAACATGTCATTTTATCAGAGGCACAGACACCGAGGGCCGTGGTGGGAGGGGGAATTCCCCCCAATATTTTGTAAGCATGCAACACATTTTCAAAAGAAGCCTTTTACCTATTCCTTCGATGAGAAATTGTCAACATTGGTCCTGGCTCCCCAATCTCAAACATAAAGGCGGGATTTGCCACCGAAAGTGGGGGAAAGTCAAAAGTGTGTGTGGGGGGCAGGAGAGCAGGGGAAGCGGGGTGGGGCGGGGGGCGGGGGAGAGCGGTGGGCTGGGGGCGGGGTTATAAAAGCACGCTAAAATACAACACATCGCCATACAAAAGTATCCATTTGGACAAAAAGTGAAGGTGGGGAAAGTGTCCCCTTGCTCTCCTCAATTCCCGCCTATGCTCAAACCATATAAGTAGGCCCAGCAGACAAGATTCCCCCACTTTTTCGAAAATCGACAGAGTGCATTTTTTTATGAAAAGTGTCCCTCAATTACTGTCCAATAAGCGCCTGAACTAGGCTACCCACCACAAAAACAGCCTTATACCCGCCCAAATTATATGTTGAGCAACTACATCATTGATGTTCTAGTTTTTCTTTGTAAGGATCACAGTGAGGTCCCTTTTGACGCGAGGCCCTATAGCTACAGTTTATGCCTTAAGGGACAATGGAAATCTAACAGATTTTGAATACGTGAAAGAACATAGAATGCTGAGTAGAATTGTTTTTAAAATTTGTGTAAAAAGCTTAGTATTTAGTTTTTAAGGTTTGACTAAACAAGTTTCTTGATTTGTTAATTTCCCCGGAATTTGTGACATACTAAGAGGAACACATCTCAAACTCCTGTTCTCTTTAATTCTGTTCTTCAAATTCAGCTGCAGTACTTGTGAATTTAAATGTCTTTTCTATGATGATTCGGGGTGTGACAAAATTTCATCAAATTTTGCCCGATTTCCATTTCTATATTTCAGACAGCAATGACAGAGGAATAAAAACAAAAGTTTTACAAAAGTTAATGGAGGATCCTTCCCCCATTGATGTCACCGTGACACATTATTCCGCAATAACAGCTAAAAGTTACAAATGCTGTAAATTGGTCAATTTTAATCAATTTTAATGGATTATTTTTCATTTTTCAATGATTTAGATCATATTTCAAACCATTTAAGCCCATGTTTCCCGGCTCTATATGTCCATAGTCTTTTATTCCGGCACTGCTCAATGCTTTAGATGAATGTGTATAATCTATCTATATGGCCCAAAATAAATCTCCAGGCTCAGATATCCTTCAGCCTATGTCTGGACGATTTAAGATGATTTAGAACGATGTTGGTGACTTCGTTGTAAACTTGTTTAATTTTGCATTAAATTACTTTTCTATTTCCGCAAAACATGCAGTACCTTAATTCTCAAACCATCGTTACTTTGAATTTTAGCGACCGGTTGCATTGTTAATTGTTGACTACAAAACCGCTTTTAAAACTATCCCAATGGTGGGAAAAGTGTCTTACATAACCAAATAAGTTTTGATCAATGTTGATAACTTTTTATTCTAGTATCCTTGAAGCCGGAAACATTTATTTCCAATTTACTTTTGTATTGAATACAATATACCCGCTACTCTTTTGTGTTTTGCTTTTGGAATATAATTCGAGCGCAATCTTTTATAATATCACCTCTTCTTATTTTATAAACATGGGCTTATCTACAACTATTTTGAAATTTCAAGAGGTATTCGCCAATGTTGTTTCATTTAGCTCTTATTAATTACCTTTACCCAGCTTTTTAAATTCCATGATTAAGTAGAAAAATCGTATTGAAGTGACAACTATTTCTTCTATCACTTTTGCCGACGGCAAAAGAGTTCTTCACGTGATACCCAAGCCACCCCAAACTGCCTTAAGACCTGTACCTGGTCAGTGGTGAAGTGTATTCCTCTTTATCTCAGAAATTATTTGTGAAAAACATTCATCACAAAATTGAGTGAGATCAACCAATCTTGCAGCCTGTATCCCAATAATATTCCAATCCTGTAAGCAATTTGGTGCAAAATGGACTTTTAATACGGGAACGTTTGTCCTCAAATTAGATACTTCAAAAATAGAGGGATTTCATCACGTGAATCTAAGTCAAGTGGACTTCATTTTGCAGGGAGCGCCGTCGTTGCGTTCCACGTGTCTTCACACAGCTCAGTCACACCACACGTACAACAAACATACTACATGCTAACCTACCAGGACCAGTTCAGCGAATTTTACTAATTGCAATTTTTTGTTTGCTTCCGATTTTACTCCATATTTCCCGTAAGTTTTATATTTTTACAGGGTATATAAGAATAACTTTAACGTTAATACCAGCTGATTGTTCGTTATACTCAGACAACGCCTACATACCTGGTATTAAGTGTTTGCTGCAAATTGTGAAATAATTTGAAGCCGTCGCGTGGTACAGCAGAAACCCACTTCGAACGTCGATCAGGATCAGATGGAAATCGAGAAAATGTCTTTTTATTTCCCCGCACACATCTATATGCAACCAACGTCACAGCAAGATTCCGGCATAATTATCTTACACAAATAATCTTATATAACAACATGCAGACGTATGTAAGTCTAATTAAGTGTACAGCAGACGACAGTGGCTTTGACCGACAAAATGGCGATGTAAACAAAGTCATGTGACCTCGTGACGTCAGCTGAAACACCCTTATTTACCTTGTTGGTGCACGTCACATCCGGGATATGACGTCATTTACTGGAGTGAAAACAAACCTTTGCGCAATACACGTGGGCAAGTCCGTATGCGTTTACTGTGTGCGGTACGCATGGCATGTAAACAAACACAGCTAATCGCTTTGTTTTCACTCCAATGCGAGGTGAATTCGCGCGGTTGCAATGCGGTCTGATGACCTCAGGTCATATTTCCAATCAAGTGAATAGAGGTATTTCATATTACGTCTGACGCGCTTTCGCGCACGCTTACTTGAAATTTTGAAGGGAAGTTTTTCGCAAGTTTGTCTTGTTTACTCCTGATGTTTCGCGTGTATTTCGAAGAAGTATCCTTGATTTTTACAATCAGTTAAGTAATTATACTTTGGGTTATTTTTAACTTTTAGTTATCCCGTCTCATTTTTGTGTGATGAAATAAAAATATGTTTTCCCTATAATATCTGCGTTTCAACTTGCCCGTCAAAACAAAAAAGTCACGTGATCAATGAAACACCTTTAGAGCAAAACAGGTTACAAATCTTTTGATTATCATGATTAAATCATGCAACGTCACAATTACAAACAATCAACTGAAAATTGGTTTTTGATTATCATGATTAAATCATGCAACGTCACAATTACAAATAATCAACTGGAAATTGGTCTTTTGATTATCATGATTAAATCATGCAACGTCACAATTACAAATAATCAACTGGAAATTGGTCTTTTGATTATCATGATTAAATCATGTGTGACCCACTAGCTCTCTCAAACGGAAAGTTAGGTAATGAATGGTCAGCTAAATTTTATGGGCCTAGATCTTCAGGAACGAAAGCGAAGCTTCCAGACCGAAAATACATAAGTGAAATGAAAAATAGTTTGTTTTATATCACAGGCCTGTACAAAAGACACAACAAGTATAAAATACAGTTCAGATATATATTATTCAACTAATCTCCAGGGATATGACTATCCTCTGAGTTGAATATACATCAACATTTACAGTATACAAGAATAGAACACAATTACTCACAAGTACTTAAGACTCAATAATTAATCAATAAAATGTATGTGCACAACAACTATGATTTGGCCAATTTGAATTAGTGTTCAGGTACCTTTTATCGGCGATACTGTTCTGAAGATGACCACTGGGCTCTTCCGAAGAAAATGAGAGTTGTACTTACAGTTCAGGCTGCTACATATACTTCACACAACTGGTTTATTAAACAAAATCCATTCAGTCCAAAGCAAAAAGGTATCGGCTTAAATTTACTGGAACTCCATTAACAAACAAACAAAAGAAAGGAAAGTCATCTGGAAGATCACACACTGTATCAGCAATAGTTAGGACTGAATTGAATCCTTCCGAACTCTGAAATACACTGTATCAGCAATAGTTAGGACTGAATTGAATCCTTCCGAACTCTGAAATTATCACTTTCTTGATGATTTAATTTAACAATTTACTGGAACGGAACTGGAATAATTTGATTAAGTTCAAATGTTGGTTCAGGCACTTGTCGAAATATTAGCTTTTCACTTCTTCTCAATAATTATTTTACTTTGAAATTTCTCAAGCTTCTTAAAATAAAATGTCATTATTTATATTAACTTCTGAGCTTATACTCAAAATCTGCCACTGAATATTAAACAGCAAAGTGGTTCCATTGAACAATAATATTTTATTAACTTGTGACTTGAAGAAATATTCTAAGTATCAACTTGTGATTTTAAAGAAATATTTTGAGTACCAACTTGTGATTTTAAAGAAAAATATTCTGAGTCAGAAAATAGCCAGTCTATTTACAAAATTTACAAGTGAGCCAAAACGCTTTATCAAAATGTAAGAATCATGATTAAGATATCGACTGACTTTTTGGGCGTGTTGCAATAACTTTTAAACTGAATATTTTGCAACATCAGCTATCCCATAATTTTCTCAATCATCCCATTGGTCGTTTTAACCCATGACATGTCCATGCATATTTAAAGAAACTTGCAATTGGTCACTTATAAAATCATGGCCGAATTACATCACTTTTCCTGGAACAATATTTGACAGATGTCTGTCAAATGTGAGGCAAATGTGACAAGAAACAGCCAAAACCAAAATAACCAAACTGCTTCCTCCCTTAAACAAAGAGAAAGTTTAACAACTTGGATAAATTACCCACACCCAAAGAGACAACTGTCTCCCCAGAAACAAAAGGTAACATAAAAACTCTTACTTTGCACTAAACAGCCCAAACCAAAATGACAAAATTGCTTCCTCCCTTAAACAAAGAGAAAGTTCAACAACTTGGGTAAATTACCCACACCCAAAGAGACAACTCAAAAGGTACAATAAAGACCCTTACTTTGCACTAGGAAATAATTACCCTCTTCCAAGTACAATTACTGGACAGGTTGTTTACAACTTTCCAGCTATTCATCCTTGGGTGACAGTGATACCTGCAGGACCACATCATAAGTAAGGATGCCTTGAATAACCATAGGGTTACACATGCAACGTCACAATTTCAAATAATCAAGTGGAAATTGGTCTTTTCATTATCATGATTAAATCATGCATCCTCACAATTAAAAATAATCAACTGGAAATTGGTCTTTTGATTATCATGATTCAATCATGTATCATCACATTTACAAATAATCAACGGGAAATTGGTCTTTTGGTTATCATAATTAGATAATGCAACCTCACAATTACAGACAATCAACGGGAAATTGGTCTTTTGATTATTATAATTAAATCATGCATTATCACAATTACAAATAATCAACGGGAAATTGGTCTTTTGATTATCATGATTAAATCATTCATCATCACAATTACAAATAGTCAACTGGAAATTGGTCTTTTGATTAGGTCATTTTGGTCCTCCAACAGTCTTTTCCTTCTGACTACTGTTTACTGCCCTCCTAATGCTACTTTGGATACTTCCCTTTTACTCTCTAAACTCAACTGCCCCCTCCCAAGCCTTCTTCTTGGAGATCTTAACTCCAGACATATTTCCATGGGTGACTCCAAGTCCAACAGGAACGGCAACCTTCTTTTTTGTACCATCACACCCTCTACCCACTCTATCCTTAATCCATTTGGACATCTAACTTACCAGCACCCCTTTGCTAGCACCTCTATCCTGGACTACGTCCTTGCTAACTCTCATGCTACTCCTCTGTTTAAAAATGTCACTACTTGCATTACCTTAACAGTGATCATTTTCCTATTTTATCTTTACCAGCCCTTTATCCTTCCAGTCTGTGCCTGGCCCTCATTACATCAAAAATATCCCTCTCTTTTCCAAAACCGACTGGGTCAATTTCCGTTCTTATCTTTCTTCTCTCCCCTTTCCTACAACCCTTCCCAATACAGCTGAAGAGGTTGATCAACAGATTTCCACACTCACTTCTAATATCCAATCAGCAATCTCTCGATGCATCCCTACCTTTATCCCCTGTCCTCATCGCTCACCTCTTCCTCGCCACATACTCGCCCTCATCCAGGAAAAACGCCGCCTACGAAGACGTTATCAAAACCATCCCAATCCTCATGTCAAAACCCGTATCAACTCTCTTGGCCACAAAATCATCATCGTTATCAAACTCCACAAGAAATAAGAGTGGGATGCCGCCTGTCAAGATCTTCATCATACCAAGGACCCTAGGAAGTTATGGAATAAGTTCAAATTGCTTTCTGGCTCCCGTACTTCGCCCACTATCCCACCTCTCAAAGCCTCTCCCACTGACTCTTCTTTTGTCTATAACATCCAATCTAAGGTTGATCTACTCAACCAAACCTTGTGTGATATTCAACAACTTCCCCTTCATCCTACCTTTCTTGAACTTCAGCTTACTCTTGTTGACAACTTTGTCAATGACAATTTTCACCTACTCAATTCTTTACTTACGCCCACCGCTCCTTCTGGTTCCCGCTGGAAGCCCCCATCACGTTGACTGCACCGGGCCCAGATCGTATACACTACATCATTCTTAAAAACCTTGATGTACATTCCATTACCCATCTGCTGATTCTCTACAATGTTTCTCTCTCTTTTGGGTTACTTTCCCTCCAGCTGGAAGTCGGGGAAAGTTATCTACTTTCCCAAATCTGGTAAGACCCCAGCAGACCTCGCAACTATCGTCCAATCACTCTTCTTCCGACACTGGGTAAGGTTTTCGAGAAGATACTTGCCAAGCGCATTTCCGACTACATGGAAAGCAACGACAGCTTCAACCCTTACCAGTTCGGTTTCCGCCCTAAGACTGTAAGAGATCCACCACTGACTCCGGTTCTTCTATTCACTGAGAGTATCTTTTCTTACATCAATCGTAACATTCCTTCTCTTGCTCTCTTCCTTGATGAAGAAAAGGCTTTTGATGCAGTTTGGCACAATGGTTTACGTTACAAGCATACAATCTTCTCTCTTCGATCTAGCCTTCCCCCCTGGTTTTCACACGCCTCCTTTCTTCTTTCCTCTCCAAGAGACTTGCTTTTTCTGAGTTTTTCGGGTACCGCTCTACCACCTCAGCCCCATCCTATTCAGCATCTTCATTAACGATGTGCCTACCCCGCATGGTAGCATTCGTCTCTCTCAGTTCGCTGATGATATTGCCATCTGGTCCCCAGTTTTTCGCCCCACCCAGCGAGTCTCTACTGTACAATCCTACCTCAACACCATCATCGACTGGTGCTCTATCTGGAGAATCAAAATCAACGCTTCGAAGACGGTCTGCATCCCTTCTACAACCGTAGGATTGTTAATGCCAAGAGGTTCCCTATAGTCCATATCCATGGTGCACCTGTACCCCACTCCTTCAAAGCCACTTTTCTTGGGGTCACCTTCACCAGCAATTTCCGCCTTCACCCCTGGCTTACCCACATCAGGGCCTCTCACTCCAAAGGCCGCCGTCGCCTCGCTCAACTGTGTAAGGTCTCTTCCTCAACTCTATCTTCTACTAAATCTCTCCTCACACACAAATCCCTCGTTTGTCCCATCTTCGAATATAGCCTCCCAGCCATTTTCAAGGCTTCCTTCTAACCACGTTGCCAAACTCCAAATCATCCAAAACAAGTGCCTTCGTCTGCCTCTGCGACTCCCCCGCAGAACTCGTCTTACTGACCTTCACTCTAGGGCTAACGTTCCCCTTCTCAAAACAGGTTCAATCATCGCATAGACAGATAGACAATTAGCTCAGTGGCGATAATCAACGCAAACGACCCCACCTCACCCAGCTGTTAGACCTTCACACTGGACCCTCCGTTACCCTTCGCCCCAGAACCTCTACCTCTTTCCCCCGCACCTGGTCATCCTTCCCGACTAGGTTTTTTTCTCCTCTTCCCCACCCACCGCTGCTCTTTTCCCAGTCGTCTCTTCCCTCCTCACCTTTTTGGCCCCCACACTCCGTTTTGGTTATCTTCGCGTCCAGTTGTATTTGTTTGATTCTTTTCCTGACTTGTTTTCATAATTTCTGTTTGTCTGTCTGTATGTATTTTATCATCCTCGGTAGTGTTTAGCAGAACCTGGCAGTCACCCCTGGTGATTGATGGAAAAATGCAGGTAACTATTGCGTCTGTCCGTAAATGTTGTGTATTCAATTGTTGTTGTTGACTTTGTCACATTGTCGGCTTTCCATGCTTGTATCAAAGCTTGAGCAAACATTTTGCAGCTGTGACTAAGCCAAACTCTTTGCACGTCTGCTTCTGTGAATCCACAATGCCTTAAAACAAACCTACAAAAAGGAATACACCATGATTTATGAAATTCAACTTCAAATTCATTATAATCAATTCTTTTTTTTTTTACGGTTTAAGGTCATCGTAGTCTGATCGTGTCTGATCATATCAAATGAGATCTGACAGTTTGATATGATGGAAGGGGGTAGTGGGAGGTGGGAGGGGCGGGGAGGGCAGGACCATAACTAAACGTTTTCTTGTGGAATACTCAAATACGAATGCTTTGCAAAACAACAGGCTTGCAAACTATTGAAAGAATCATAGCCCCTTAACGTCATGGGCCCTGCAAAGTACTGTTTCAGTACAATCAATGCAATAGCTTCTCTGAAGTAACTTTTCCAGCTCTAAGAAACAACAATTTATTGTGCCACAAGGAGCTTTTAAAGAAATATTCCAATGGAATTTTATTTTTATGTATCTTATAGAAAATTTCTAAAAGAAAACTAAGCTTTAAATAACAATTTTGGAAGATTTCTTTTCAGTTTTGGGGCATTTATTTTTCATTTTCGAAACATTTTCTTCAATTTTCGGTAAATTCCTTTCAATGTTTGGTACATGTCTTTCAATTTTCGTGAATTTCCTTAATTCTCGTACAGTTTTATCAATTTTAGGAAAGTTTTCTTTATTTTGGAGGCATTTTCTTCAATTTACAGGTAATTTCTTCAATTTTGGTTAAATTTTCTTTAATGTTTTAGAAAATTTCCTTCATTTTAGGCAAACTTTTCTTCGATTTTTGATAAATCTTCTTCAATTTTTGCTTAATTTCTTCAATGTTTGGAAAATGTATTACAATTTTGGGATATTTCCATAATTTTTGTGCAGTTTTCTTCAATTTTCTAAAAATATATTTTATATTTGGTTAATTTTCTTCTTTTTGATCAAATTTCTTACATTTTAGAGACATTTCTTTCATTTTTGGCCAAGATATCCTCGAATTTTTAGTAAATTTTCTTAAAATTTCTGGAAAATTCCTTTAATATTTGTGATATTCCTTTCAATGTTTGGGAAATATATTTCATTTTGATTAAATTTTCAGACATTTCTTTCATTCAGAGACAATTTTTAATCAAGTTTTGGTAAATTTTTAATCAAGTTTTATTAAATTTTCTTCATTTTTGGTCAATTTTCTATAAATGTCGGGAATTTTTATTCATTTTGGGGCAATTGTTTCTCGATTTTGTGTAAGTTTTCTTCAATTTTGGGAAAATTTCCTTTATATTTGAGATATTTCTTTCAATTGTGGTAAAATTTATTTCATTCTCGTGCCATTTTGGAAAATTTCATGGGTGGGGAGGGGGGGGGGCAGGGGAAAATTTTTCTTCGATTTTCGGTAACTTTTGGTAAATTATCGGGAAATGTTGCCAATTTTTAATTTTAACAATTTCTTCAATTTTTGTTTACAATCCCAGTTTTCCCAATCGAAAGAAAACCTTCCAGAGTGGATCTTTCTCTCTGCTCCCCGTTTATAAGACCATGCTCCTTTCTGCCTTGTCCCAATATGTTCCAATAATCATGTCAAACATGAAACTGCTCGTAAAACACGTTAAACCATCATGCCCTAGCTGCCTGGTTTGGTTTCCTTGACCCTGACATTTTATCCCGGCTACGCCCCTGCCTCTGAACTAATCAAGTTCTTTAAGTGTTCTTTGCTCATAAAATGATGCAGTGCTACTTTCAATACTGCAATCGACTTGAGGGAAGGGTTAGAGGCGGAGGAGGAACGGGTTAAAACATTCCTTTTTGGAAGGTAAAATTTAAAATCATTTAAATTGTAAGTTTTTTTTTTTTTTTGATGGGATGAGGTGGTTGGGGCGGCCCGGCTATGAATTTGTATTTTTGGTTTAAAATGAAACCGATTATCAGAATTATTTTTCTGATCTCCATTCCCCCCATCTCTTCCCCCTCCCCCCTCCCTCCCTCCGCTCCCTTTTTCCTCCTTGCCTCACCAATATTAAAAGAAAACCATACCGCGTCGAATGCCCTGATTAATGAGACTTTTGTTGACTGCGTATAAATTTAGGCCCAACACAAATATATTGATCGTTCACAAAATAGTTTCTAAAAATAAGAAGGGTAACAATGTCTTGCCCGAATGATCTACTAAGACAGCTTGATGACACATTGGAAAATATAGGCAAACATGTCCAGGGTCCTTAGTTGCTTAACAAAACCTAAATTTTTGCTTTATGTCATTAAAAAGATAGCATAAACCAGAACTGTATTTTTGTTTACTTTTGAAGTTCCCTTACCCCATAAGCAAGCAACGATGATAAAACAACAATTGTTTCGATCCACTACTTGATTATTGGTCTGTATCAACAACTCCCTGGTATCATCTGAGTCCTCAAATGATTAATTGATGTCAAGGTCATCGATCAGTACGTGAAGCGCGTATGGGTGTGTGTGTGTTGCTTGGTTGTTCTCTGAAGCAGAAAATAATAATGGTAATAATAAATAAGATTTATAATGCATACGTATCCACCCAGAAGGTGCTCAAGGCGCCGTACAATGTGAAAAACATAAAGGAATAACAATTGCAAAAAATTAAAAAAACATACATAGGGGCCAACACACGCACATACACCCACATATGTATACACAAAACTAATATTAAATAAAAGCTTTGGACATGAGATGTGTCTTAAGATTTGTTTTAAAAATTGCAAGAGAATTGGATGATCTGACATGAAGGGGTAATTGATCCCACAACCGTGGTGCAGCTATACCAAAAGACCTATCACCTCATGAGTGGTTAGATTTTTGTTCACATAAAAGTAATTTGTCACTGGATCGAAGAGCACGAGTAGGAATATATGATTTTAAAAGGTCAGAGATATAATTTGGAGCACACCCAATCAACGATTTGTAAACAATAAGCAGTGTATTATATATTAAATGGTTGATAGCTCAACATTCCTTCAAAGGATTCTGAGCTTATGCAATGAAAATTGATTCCCAAAATCGGTTTTCGCTCGGCGCGATACGAATGAATTTAGCATATATAATAACATAGACTCAGAAGGTCCAGCGAACATTTCCGAAGAACAAAGAACGCTTTTTCATAAGTAATAACATAGACTCAGAAGATCCAGCGTTGATAGCTCGTTTGGGCTATAACTTGACTTTAAAAACTCAAGCTTTAAGCTAAAATAGCCTGAATGCGCAATATAGAGCAATTGAATAACCCAAACTATAAAGTTACAGTGCCTTTAAAATCACCAAAGTGCAACTAACCAGAGAGCTTAAAGTAACAGCTCGCTGAAGTAATGCAATCTGTTCTTCACAATGAGTTATTTTGTTTGGGTACAGAATAGTGAGTCTAAAAACTGATGCGTTAAATCAGGTTTATCTGTGATAGGTTTATAAAGGATTAGTTCAGGTGTCTTATATGAAAGAGAACTTTAAAGAAATTATATTAAATCTGTTTAGTTATGTTTCGTATAATGGTTGCCATTTGAAGTTCATTTGTGTAATACTATTATTGATAAATTGTGATTAATTAATTGCGATAACTAATTAATTGGTAAAAAATGGCTAATGTATTAGCAATATGAGGAAAATATGCTATAGTTAAAAGCATGTCTTGTTGCAAGGATGCAAAATCCATCTTGATTTTATATATACAGTATTTTGCTGATAACATGTCTGTTTATGATTTCAATTTCCCTGAAAAGAAAACATATATTGTTATTCAAATTTGCATCATATTGCTGTTGAGGCAAGTCTTTTTGTAGGCTTACTTGAAAAACAGTTTTCACATATCCAAACGATATTTAAACCTTTATTACGCAGTGGGGCAACTGAAGTCCTGGGGGCCCGTGGTGATTTTGCGCTTTGCAGCACTCTCGGAACTGCGGTGGCAATGGGGCGGGTACTGCCCATTGCCCTAAAGCAAGGAGAGCATAAGGAGGGGGAGGTGGGGGAATTTGCATAAGTAATTCCATCACGATGTAAACATTGAGCACATGGTATAATGTTAACCCTTCTCTTTGAAGGCATCTACCGCCATTTTCAAGCTACTAAAAGGTATGCGAACTCTGACCCACTTCATTTTCAACCCCACACACACTTATTTTATCCTGGCTACGTTGCTATTCCCCCACCCCCCTCCTCTCCCACCAATTAATATAAATCTGCATGCAGGAACTTTGTTTTGTTAGCATAGCTGAACATGAAATATGCACAACAAAATACACAAAATCTCAATGGAGAACTTATGGCTGTAGCTCCATTGTAATCCCAGTAATCATAAAAACAAAACGTTCATCAAATGTTAACGTTCACGTTTCTTCTCATCAAGTTGTAGGCTGCAGCAATGTGGGGGCCGGTGGGGCGATTTAACTGTGATATGCCTCAAAAACCGTAGTGGTACCACATAGACCGTACTAATAGGTTCACAAATGCAATACATTTTTGACTCTCCATAAAATAGTTGGTTAACACTGCCATTTAACCCCCTCCCCATATGGTTGAATATCAAGTTCTCCAGAAGTCTTTATTTTGTATGTTTTTATTTTGCTTTAAAATGGCATCATACCTGTCTACAAACCACGAGGCCCCGGTTCAATCTGGGGTGGGTACCGCCAGTTGGTTATCAGATACTTGGTTGTCGATGTTATGTCTGTCCGTACATCGTACGCTGTTTCTTTGCGAATACTGATATTGTAATTGTGTGTTCAAACCGGTTGGATAGATAGCACTGTTTCTTGCGCTGATTAAAACGACTGGTCCAAACAACTTAAAAAGCAGTTTGATTGACCTTTGTTCTGCAACTATGGAAACACAAACGCTACGAAAACTGGACTAAAATGAGAACTGACTGTGATTCAAAAGAAGGTTGAGCTGGACGGCTGAAAAATTACGGTGTAACTCTTATTAAATTTGCAGTTTCCCCAGCTGTTCAAATTTTCCCTTGCACGTCTGCATTTTTGTTGGTCCAGTTTGCCTACCAATTTATGAACGTTAGGCATTGCATCTCACCCACCTATCCCTGTGTATTTGTTTAACGCTAGGCCTGCGGCCTATATAATTGATCGATCAGAATCAAAATTAACGTTAGGCCAAAGTTTTATAAAGTCAAGTTTATGACAGCCAGGTTGCTGTTCGAAGACATGATCAGTTAATAACGTAATAAAAAGGTCTAATCAAAAGAAATATTTCCTGGTCATTTTATGCTCAGGACCTTGTTAGTAAGCTTAAAAATTGATTCCCTAAAAAAGTTTGAAACTGACACTGACAGGCCCAAACCTTAATCAGTGTTAAATTATATGCCATGGTGTGTTATTGTTAGATTACACCAGCTTCATGAACACTGACCATACAATTTCAGTGAATACAAACACTGTGATTTAAGTTAACTTGCTTGCTCAGAAATGAGAAATCTTAACCAGTAAAATTCCTACAACGTGCACAGCAATTCTGGTCATCATGGTGGAAATTGTTATGTGCGAACCCACAGAACTTTACAATATATTGCAACAGCAAGCAACTGTGCATCCATGCTTAAGTGATACAAATTATCTTCTTCTCTTAGGTAAGTAAAGTATGAGTTACCTTTTCATTTTATTACCGTCCTTAGTTTAGATTTTGTAAAATTAATGGCATTCTTAACTTAATTTATCCTACATTTTAACAGAGACTATGCTTCATGATGACCAGTCCTTCAGGCCTAAGTAACTTTTTTAGGCTAACTATACAATATTTCTAGAAATGTTCATTAAGATATTTAAGATTTTGATGAATATGAGTCTATGACTTGTATAATAAGTAGCTTATGATTATATGAAATCTTCATAGGCCTACTTGTGATGTCTGAACAGAATAGAAGTTTGATTGCTTTCTTGAGCGTATTAAATTTTTAGAACCTATAAATGATTTCCTAATGAGATATTGTGACTGGCAACTATATAGGCCTAGGCCCCTAAATGTTTCTTTCACTAATTTAAACATTCATGCTTGAATGTCTGTTTGAACAGAAAATAATTTTGATTGCTTTCTTGATGGTATGAAATTCATTAATATCATGAAGTGTATCATAGGGTGCAGTTTCTGTAACAATAGAATTAACTGGATGGGTTGTTAGCCCATCGCAGCAGGTTTCTTTTCTGGGTTTTCCTTCCATTAGCCAGAATCAACTGGGGTACTAGTTACCAGGGAGAACCAACGAGTAGGTAAGGCTGACTTGGGTGAACTATGGGCCACCGACAGGCTACTAATTTTCACTTTCACTCACTTAAATGAGTTAGTTGGCCCCAACATCACTGGCTGTGATGCCAGGTACATGAGCACTCCAGACACCCCTCCCCCTACCCCCATGTTCCTGTGGAAATGCATGAGCAGAATTATGAAGATCAGATGGCTATATGTTGTTTTAAATGATGAATTATTGAGATTTACTAAGCAAAGGAGAATTAGCAACGAAGTCAAATGAAAGATGGAGGTGGATTGGGCTTGTTTTAAGATGAAAGGAGACAACCACTGCATGACAGCATTGACATGGAAGAAGGGAAAGGAAAGTAGGATGCCCAAGAACGACATGGGGAAAAACGGTAGTGAAGGAATGAGAGGAGCTAGAGTGGAATTCTTGGAATGAAGCCAGACTTGTTGCCAGAGACAGGATATGTTGGAGAGAGTACACTGCAGCCTTATGGAACACATTGCCTGAAGAGGACAGTGTGTGAGTGAGTGAGTGAGTGAGTGAGTATGTATTATAGGGTGATTATACTTAACTTAATGCCTTAAACATGCCCTAAAATGTTTTGACATACATACAGGGCTGTACACATTTAGCATTTTGTAATCGAAATAATATTATAGTTTCGTACCAGTATATTTTTGGTATTGGATGTTTTATTTATATTTTTCAATATTTTTTTTTAGATGCAAGACAAACCAATGAATACAATGAAAGTCATATCATCACTTCCAAGAAAGCATCCAGAGTAAGTTTTTTTTTAGTGCATGCTTAGTAATCATCATGAAAACAGTCAACAGTTAACTCCCATTTTGGTGTGAAAATCAGTTGTTTATCTTTTTCACTCTTAATGCAAAACTCATGGTATTAGATTTGGGCTTTCAAAAACTAAATTTCAAATGTAATAAAAATGGGCAATTGGATATTCATCATCCTTTCTTTCAGTACGAATTCCCTGCTATTCCAGTATTGTGACTAACAGTTACTACAGTAAGTATAGCCAGCCTTTCAGATTGAGAGGTGTTGGAGCAGGATGGGGGAAGGGGGTGGGGAGGGGGGGAAGGGGGAGTTATCGCTGAGTAAAAAAAATGCTGTTGGCCTAAAATATTTCTATACTTGATAAAAAGTCACTTTAAATAATGGTTAGAAGCCACTGCTAAAAATCTGGACCTTTCAGGTTATTTTCTGGACCTAGGGTATTTTCTGGACCTTTTGGATTATTTTCTGGACCTAGGGTATTTTCTGGACCTTTTAGGTTATTTTCTGGACCTAGGGTATTTTCTGGACCTTCCAGGATATTTTTTGGACCTTCTAGGGTATTTTTTGGACCTACTGTAGGGTATTTTCTGGACCTTTTAGGGTATTTTCTGAACCTTCTAGGGTAATTTCTGGACCTACTGTAGGGTATTTTTTGGTCCTAGGATATTTTCTGAACCTTGGGTATTTTCTGGACCTTCTAGGGTATTTTCTGGATTTACTGTAGGGTATTTTCTGGACCTAGGGTTTTTTCTGGACCTTCTAGGGTATTTTCTGGACCCACTGTATGGTTTTTTTGGGACCTAGGGTATTTTCTGGACTCCAGACCTAGGGTTTTTTTCTGGACCTTCTAGGGTATTTTCTGGACCTTCTAGGGTATTTTTTGGACCTGTTGTGTTTTCTGGACCTAGGATATTTTCTGGTCTGTCTAGAATATTTTCTGGACCTTCTAAGGTATTTTTTGGACTTAAGGTATATTTTGGACCTTCTAGGATATATTCTGGACCTTCTAGGATATTTTCTGGACCGTCTAGTGTATTTTTTAGACCTAGGGTATTTTCTGGACCTTCTACGGTATTTTCTGGACCTTCTAGGATATTTTCTGGACCTAGGGTATTTTTTGGACCTAGCGTATTTTCTGGACCTTCTAGGGTATTTTCTGGACCTATTAGGTTATTTTCTGGACCTATTAGGTTACTTTATGGACCTTCTAGGGTATTTTCTGAACCTTCTAGGATATTTTCTGGACCTCCTAGGGTATTTTCTGGACCTTCTAGGGTATTTTCTGGACCTCCTAGGGTATTTTCTGGACCTTCTAGGGTAATGTTTGGACCTATGATATTTTCTGGACCTTCTAGGGTATTTTGTGGACCTATGGTATTTTCTCGACCTATCATATTTTCTGGACCTTCTAGGGTATTTTCTGGACCTATGGTTTTTCTGGACCTTCTAGGGTATTTTCTGGACTTTCTAGGGTATTTTTTAAACTTCTAGGGTATTTTTGGACCTTTTAAGGGTATTTTCTGGACTTAGGGTATATTCTGGACTTGACCTTTTACATTTACTTGTAACTTTTTTCTTTATGTGACCCTGGTAACACCATGGCCATGGCAATGGCCATACAGTGACTACATTTTCACTAGGAATATGAATTTTCGTTTAATTCTTTAAATGTTAAACGATCATCTTTATCGCATTTATCGGTTAACCGATAACACGCCAAATAGTCCAATGGAATCAAGCCCATTGTTAATGTTGTATCTTGTTGCACACACTATGTGTACATAAACTACTACACTAGGCCTGTTTAATACAGTACACAACTATATCACAAGTGTCTAATTTGCTTCATTTTGAAAAAAAAATTGGCGATTTACTCTAAAAAAAGACATCTTTCTACAGAAAACAAAAAATTTAATAAAATATTAAACCATTCACAAATGACAGTCGAAATCAAGTTTTTCAGTTGAATAAATAAGCTATTCGATCATTCATAAGTACACAATTACTGCAGGCATTTTGAAAAGGTGTTGTAACCATTACATGTTTTGTTTAATATCTAGATATGAGAACATTAAAGAAAGAAAACTTCAGCAAGTAAATTTATAATTGAATTGAAGCTGAAAGTTTTAATCCTATTGTATTCACAAAAAATACACTTTTTGTTGACAAATGTCCATCAAAATTACAGGCTTTTGTCCTTTGTCACTGGATTATGTGGCCAGATAAATTTTGAGTGTGATGCATTGTATGTTGATGCTCTCTTGTTTAAGCAGTAAATTGTACTGTAATCTTGTTTAAGCAGTGAATTGTACTGTAAGATGGCCGACATCCGTTGCATCTCGAGTTTAAAATATTCCACATTTACTTTGCTATAAAGCCATGTAAGTGGACAAGATATTGATTTTGGTGCATTTAGTGACTTGTTGCACCAAATTGTGTGATATTTTTCATGATACAAAGTATGTGGTAGACAGAATAATAAGTTTGTTGCCATTGCCAACTCAAAAGTTTAGGCTTAGCATTGTTTGTAACACTGCAGAAAAGCCTAGCATACTGTGTATTGTGATTACTTTTTTATTTTATCACGACGACGAAATCTTAAGTTTTTGATGCTGTGTACAGGATAAAAAAATTGATTTTTAACAATTCAATTCTCAAAGTGAATCTTAAGTGGTTGATATATGGTGGTTTTGAGGACAAATTTTTGTTTAAGCAAAATGCTAATTTTTGTAACAGTAAACAATAGTAATAATCATTTATCACTTCCCCAATAAACGGTAGCATCCCTAATTTTCAGTTTTTAACTTTATTGTCATTTTATCATTGCAGTCAGAGAGTGGAGAATTTCTTGTGCCTTATGATGCTGAGTTGGAGTGCAAAATGCATGTTATCATTATAGACAACAGAACATCCAGCCTGCGTGAGCAAGGTAGGTGGACGTAAATTTGACTTGTTTTACTGCTTCACCCTTCATACTCACTCAGTATAATGTGACTTGCTTCAATTGGACATTATCTTTTAAAATATGTATTTGTCATAATCTATAGATCTATATTTGAAGAAATTCCCAGAGTGAATTATTACATGGGAGTGATTTCAAAGCAGACACAACATGAACTGGTAATTTGGCAGAGGAAAGAGGGTGTGGGGGTAAAATTAAGTTAATGCATAGCTGTGGGTTAGGCTGTGCATTTATGTTCATTTGTACACTTTAGTCATTATAATTAGTTGAGGAAAGTGGGGGAGAAGGGGATGGGAGAGGGAGGGGGTTCAATTGGGGATTTAATCATTATAATTAGGAGAGAGGGGGGGGGGGATGGGAGGGAGGGAGGGAGGGGGAAGGGTGTCATACTTCTTTCCTTTTGCCTATAATTTGTTTCTCTTACCATCCTCCTGAACTAGGAAAACCAACAACCAAGATATGCTAGTGTTTTTTTACTTTGAAATTTAAGTAATGTTTATTTAACATACTAGAATATTTTACATACATGTACATGTACCAGGATATTTTACATTTTAGAATATTTTACATACTAGAAATATCCTAAATGTGACTTATTACATTGACATGTTTTATCCATAATGAATGGCAGCATTGGCTTTAACCCATCCATGTAATTACCTCCGCCAACAAAGCTAGGCTGAGATTATGTTTTTGCCTGCTTTTGTTTACCTGTCATCAACATATCTCAAGACCTGATGATTGGATTTTGATTTTATCTGGTGTGTGGCTTTATACAGCTTAACCCTCACTCTACCATATTATCACCATTTTGGGTGCCCTATCTTTCACCCCGCCTCCCAAGCACGTTTTAAAAAAAGTGCTGGTAGAGTAAAGGTTAAGAAAAAGTGTTTAAAATTTGGGACATATTGGAACAAGGGTTGGGCAGAAATGGAGGGGTGGGGATGTTTCAGAGTGAACTGTTTGTCATCAACATATCTCCAGTACTGTTGATTTGATTTGGATTAAATTTGTGTGTGGCTTTATTATTGCTGAAGGAAGAGGTGAGAAAAATTAGCCTGAATAAAATTGAAAACAATGATATTAGTCAGAAGATAACCTAAAGTGTTAAGAATGCAATTGATCATACAGATCATAAGTGAGGAACAGCTTTTGGGAATATAACTTGGTGATTTCTGAGGTAGGTTGTTTTGGTTATGAGGACTGAATGTGAATGAAGTTTAATGAACTGTACAAAATTATTAGGCATGTCGGAATTGCAAAGGAGGTGGAGGTATGCACTCGACCGACTGCTAAAATTATAGTTCACAAAGACATTAATGCATTTGTGTGACCCATGGTGGCACCACAATATTATTTATAGAGGGAGGGGCAAGAGAGGTGCAGATTTGCAACAAGAGGCAGGAAAAATGATATATCAATAACAAAAATCAGATATATTTTGGCCTTGCAACATTTTTGTGAAGGGGAAAGTATTCTTATGGGAGGGAGAAAATCCCCACAGTGATGCCACTAAATTGATCACACTTGTGAAGTCACTAAATTGATCACAGATGAAAACAACAACAAAGATTAATGCTAATGCTTTTTTACTCTGGGAAATTAATGTTTATTTTACACCCAAGAATATTTTCAAATACCACAACATAAATGCCCTTATTAAGTGTCACTGATGACATATTTTACATTTGCTGTCCTTGAAGGTAGCAGTGGCTATAGCCTATCCATACCCTGTAATTTTCATGTAGCATTTATTTTCATTGTTTTTAATGTAACAGTCCAAAGGTTTAAGAATGCATTTGTTTCCATACCCTGTAATTTTCATGTTGCATTTATTTTCATTGTTTTTAGTGTAACAGTCCAAAGGTTTAAGAATGCATTTGTTTGGGGGGGAGGGGGTGGCAAATCCCTCATTGTGACGCCACTACATTGATATCACAGTTGGATAACTGTTATCTTAATCAAACTTTCTTTGCTGTCTTTGCAGGTCCAGCAATGCAGTGTGCAAAGCTGATGTCAGAGATGGGATGCAGAAACCCGGTCAAAATTCTTCGAGGCGGTTATGAGGAATTTTCTGCGTTGTACCCATTTTTGAGAACTCAGAAGATTATGTATACACCAAAAGAGTTAGACAGCTTAAAGCCATACCCAATAGAAGTCTTACCAGGTCAGCTTTATGTTGGTACATATGACCAGGCTGACAGTCCAGCGGTTAGGAAGGATCTAAAGATAAAAGCCATTGTATGTGTTTCTGAGGATGCCAGTCAATTGTAAGTTTTCTTAAATAGCTGAGTTGCAACCAAAACAAAACAGCACAAAGTGTAGGAGTTCTTGGATGCATTGACAAAATATTCTCTCGAAATTTGTTAATGATAAATGACATGATCATGAATCTTTCCTTAGGAGAGATGGTCTGTTAATCATTCACAGTTAATGCACATTATTACCTCAGGCATTATGAAACATAAGACTTCTCCCACTAAGACACCTAACACAGATGAGTGATTTCAATCACAAAAGTGCCTTGATTATTCAGCTTTGGCTTTGTGTAATCTTATATGCACAAATAGCCTTGGGTTTCTTGGCTGTGGTTTGCATGGGAATGCAAGATAAACAATAATTGTTTGGAGTGGAAACACAATGAACAGAAGTCGGGTTGGTAATTGTCTTACCTGAGTTTTCAGGATTAACTCAGGTGTTGGGTGTGTGTAGGCTTTAAGAAAAAAATTTCGGCATGATATTCCTTCAACATTAGAAATATTCTTTGGGGTTACCAATTTCATGTTCCCAGAAATCATAGGCGGGATTTGAGGGGGGAAGGGGGACAACTTTCCCCCACTTTTTCCAAATTTGTATCTTTTGTACCCCCACTTACGTTAGGCAAATCCCACCCATGACTACAGTACTAAGGACAAGGAGAACCAAAGTTTCCTTTATTGCTACTTTGCACACTTAATAAATTTCATTGCCTATTCTACTTCACATAGCAATATTCTGTGTGTGATCCTGAAGTGGCCCTCACTGGATTTGCTTTTCATAGAAGTAAACACTCATCCAGTTTTACATTTGTGAAGAATTCTGTGTCACAATTAGTCAACAGTAGTCAATCATGTCCATCTTATATGAAAGAGGACTTCAAAAGGAACAAAATGGTGAAGAAAGCATTCAAAATCCTAGTCTGTAAAGGATATATTCAAGTTTAAATCTGTCTAATCTGTGTATAAATGACTAATGTAGTAAGTCTACTAAGTTGGCATCTTTATCCTCACATTCTTAACAATTATTAATGTATTTTAAATAAAGTTTATTTAATTTTTTTCTCTATTCGAATTTTTTTCCTCAAACTTTCTTCAGGTGGTACTGTATATTATAAATACCCTTCCTAGGTTCAGTTTTACTACTTTTTTTCATATCCCATGGTTTTTAAGCTTCAATATCGCAGGAAAAGTTATGATAGAATACCTCAAGACTTTGAGGAATTTAAGGCTATGACATCACAACTACTGTTGTCTGATTTCAGTCATTTCTACACAAATGATACCAAACTTTAAATTTAGATATGGGAATAAGATTTTTGAATGCTTTTTTCACTATTGTATTTCATTTAAAGTCCTCTTTCATATAAGATATATTTGGTTGACCCCTTTTCTAATCCTTTAAAAAAAAGTTGCGGCCTTATTGTGCTCTTACAAATGTCTTCAATTCCCTTAATAATATCATAAGGTCTGGCAATGGTCTCTTCTCGATACTCTAAGCCAAAATGAAAAAGATGAAAATATACTTGGTGAAAAAGCTACACAAGTTCTTTAACACTTACATTGATAACTTAGTTACTCTCTATCCCCTTCCTATAGCACTCCAATTTTATTTTTACCTTAGTTTGGCTCATTTGATTCGGGACTATCACTCTGCCTTATATCCTCAACAGACAAACATATTGACAAGTTACTTAATAGAAACACAAGATATACAACCTACTTAATAGAAACACAAGATATACAACTGACTTAATAGAAACTCAAGATATATTTCTGCACAATGAAAATTATAAGGGTTTTTGTATAATTAAGATTTTCTAATGAGTAGTACTGTCATGACATGTCAATTATCGCAACATCACGATATCTCTTTTCCCACGACATGAAATTTGTCTCACAACACATATCGCGATACCAGAAACTAATACTCAACTAAGAAATTTTCGCGGAACTAGGCTAGGCTACTTCATATGTTACAATTGTAACGTTATGGTATTAAATCTAAACGTCAAGTAAAGGCCATTTAAAAACTTACAATTGTGAAACGTAAAAAAAATAAAAAAATCATGCTTCTACACCCCACACTGGCACGCTCGAAGTAAGTTGGCAAAAAGAACAAAAAGTTGGCCCAGAACATTCCTCTCGGGCTCTCAATTTGATGATTCATGGTCACTTTAGCTGAATTACCAAACACGTGCATGATAAATATAATAGTTACGCGATCATGTCGTCTGCTAGATCTGCAAATCCTTTTTTCTTGCGTTCATCATAAAAGAAGTAATGTAAGTGATATTAACAATTTGTGTCGTGAGTCAGTTTTCTTGAAAAGTATCACGATATTCTAATATATCTTGATATTTTTCTCCACAATAATTGATATCTAATAGAGCAATGTCGTGGCAGCACTAATATAGAGTTGGTGTAAATATTCCTGCCCCCCCCCCCCCAAAAAAAAAAAGGGGGAAAAAAGAAAGAAAGTTGTTTGAACCTGGAATAGGGGCTGAGATGCTGAGGTCCCGTGTTCAAGCCTTGTTCAGGTCTAACTTGATTGCAGACAGATATGCGGAACATCAAAGCGGAAGCATTTCATCTGCAGCTCCTACTCCTATGAGAAAAGTGACAATGGTTTAATGGCGCACACCGTCCTTTGGAGGGGACGTTAAGCTGCCGGTCCCGACGGCAGAAGAGTCACACCTGTGTGGTTCTCTGGACACTATTCCAGAAGAGAAGCATGAAAACGCGGTGTTCATTCACTTTCCCTTTCAAGTTCATGTGCGACCCATAGGCAGCCAGAGAACTAATCTGTTAGTTGTAGAGTGCATTTGATAGTTCTTCAAAACTGGAAAATGCACCATATAAGTTTCATATATCATATCATATTTCAATGCAGATGTCATAGACATCAACATCCTCTAATGGACTAAGACCTTACGTCTATGGAAAGCTATCCAACAAGAAAATCTATTATACCATCAAAATGAGTTTTCATTCTAATTTCCTATTATCCTGTATCATAGGTTGATAAGAAGGGGACGGGGTGCGAACCTCACCCCTTTTTAAAAATGTCTGGATTTTCTCCTGTGTATCTTAAGCTTTCAGTGTAGAGTTGAACGTCAAGTTATGATTTATTTATATGGAATGTTTTATCCTATTCAACAATTTTGATTTTTGTAAACAATTCCGTTCGCAACATTTTTTTTGTAATATTGTACTGTTACCATCTTGAATTATTTTCCTGAAATTGTAAATATGTATGTTTGTAAATAGTGTGAAAAAATAATAAAATGCATTTTTTTCTTTTGTTCAGGCAATCAGTCACAAACTCCATAGAATTATCACACATAACTGCAACAGATGGAGAGAACTGTGACCTTTTATCAAAGTTTCCAAAAAGTTGTGAATTTATAGGTGAGCTCATTAACATTTTCAAATATCACAAAAATATTAGTTCAGTGGTCAAGCAAGTTTATCTTATATGAAGGAGGACTTCAAAGGAAACAAAATGTTAAAGTAAGCATTTAAAAAACTTATTTCGTTAAGGCGATATTCAAGTTAAAGCTGTCTTACTGTGTAGAAATGACTGGTGTAGTAAGTCTACTAAGTTGGCATGTTTATTCTCACATTCTTAACAATTGTTAATTGTTTTTAAAGAAAGTTTATTATCTTTGTAGAAATGGTAGTAACTTGTAAATCTTCTATGCAAGGTTGGCATCCTCATCCTTAACAATTTTGTTAAGTATTCTAATGAAATTTGTTTGAACCTTTTTACTTATAATACCCTTACTAGTTAATTACCCTTACTTAGTTTGTTTTGCTACTTTCCTGGCATATCCAATGCTTTTTAAGCCATAAAATTGCTGGATAAAATATGATAGAATACAAAGGCTTTGAGGGCTCTGCGGCTGTGACATCACAACTAGTCTGATTTTAATCTTTTCTACACAAATGATAACAAACTTTGAACTTAAATATTTCTTTAACGGAATAAGTTTTCTTCACCATTTTGTTTGTTTTGAAGTCCGCTTTCATATAAAATAAACTCGCTTGCTTGATCACTGAACCAATCCTTTAACATGTATGCTTTATTTTATGCAACCTAAATAAAATTCATGAAAATACTTTGTGGAGAGTACTTACAATGTTTTTATTGTCATTTATGTATAATGGTTTGAAAACATTTGAATGACCAGCTGTGAGTATTTACCAAATTAATATCTTTAACTTTAAACTCCAGAACATCAGAATTGAGCAGCTGTCAATGCATCCCATGGCTCTGTAATGTTGTAGTGAGAATGACTCGCTATGCATTTCTGTGTAAAAACTGCACCGCTTTTTCGGAGCCAACACCATTTACTTCTATGCTAAAATTTATACACCTTAAAATTTAAAAACCTAATTTTTACAAGATAGCAACTCAGTTAGTCTGAGAAACAATTGCCTTATTCATTACAAATTATAAACAATTACCTTATTCATTACAAATTACCTTAAACAATTACATTATTCATTACAAATTATCTTAAACAATTTCCTTATTCATTTAAAATGCCAAATTTCTGAGGAAATGAGACTTTTTCCACATTTTTTTTGCTATTTGATTGTTCGCGGCATCAGAAATGGAATGACAGTTAGGTATCAGTGCATATGCTCAAGCGAAATATGTTCGCTCTGTTGTGTGAGCATATATGCTGAATGTGTGAGCGTTCTCAAGTAAAGTCACAAACAATGCCCAAAGAAAGAAGCAGGCCTACACGTTGTACGACTGCATTTTGATGCGTTATTGGGTTTAAATCTATTTTGAAATTTCATGATTTTATGGAAGACTTTTTTATCTTTTTTTTTGGGGAGGGGGAGGAATACTATTAGACAAGTTTGACTGCTGCTTTGTCGATTTTTAAGTCGATTTTTTAGATTAAATGAATACATTTTTTATATTGAAAACAATTTTGTGGACAGGAATTGATGGCTTTAACTTTTTTTTCCTTTATTGTGTGATACATGATTTTCAATGTGCATGCTTTCATGCCCTAATATGGAGGATTAGGTCACTTAGTGAATTGAGCATGAAGATTTGTGCTATAATATGTTTCCAAACAATGTATATAACAACTTTTTCAAAATGTTACAAAGCACTCAAGAAAGTTGCAAATCAAGAAAATAAAAGATAGGGCGTTAACAATCAATTCAATTTTCAGGAAAAAAGTAGGATTGTAAAGGATTATTTGCACGATTTTTATTTATTTTATAAAGGACTATTAAAAAAACGAATTGGTGAAAAACAATGTTTTGATATCTTATTTCATTTAATTATGGTATTTCTATCAAAAGTATTTTTCTTTCTAGTGTTCAACGATTACACTGTAATGGGTTCTGCCAATTACCGATCATATTTTGTCATAATCAGCCCAATCCTATCCTATTATTTTTTTATGACGGTACTAAATCATGATAAACATGCTGTGGCCAGTGCTTGTGATCATAGATAATGAATAAAATCAAGATGGATGTATAAGATAATAAATGAGGAGGATACATCTTGAATAGTAAAAAAAAAAATAAAAATATCATTATCAACAGTATATATATTTTTTTTACTTCTCAGCTTTTCAAGTTTTAACATTGGAAAAAGAAATAAATAAATTTAAAAGTTAATAAATAATTTCAAAAAAATAAAATTGCAATCAGCGGATCGGAAATCCACGGGCATTTCACAGATCCTGATTATATTGCAAATTTTTTCAAGAGCCATCATTTCACAACTGCAGCCACATGCCGCTGGTCAATTGCGTAGCAAAACAAGCATCACGTGACAAACAAAGCCCATCAAAACAATCCCTGAACACAAACAAGCTGAGAGCACTCGTGATAACAAGAATGTATGCCAGATGTTGGTGGTTCTCTTAATCACATTCCTTTGACAAGCCGTGAGTCTGTCCACTTTATAGCGATACTAAAAATAATATTTTATTTTATTAGCCGCGATGTTTTAGTGCATTGATCTGCCTAGGAAACCCCAAAATAAATGAGTATTTTGTGACTTGTACCTATCTCATTAAGATTAATCAGGAATCTATATATTTTTTCCACTTCTACTATTGTTTGCAGGCCAGATTGGATTGTCTGCAGGTCAGATTTGACCCGCAGGCCGCCTGTTAAGAATCACTGATTTAGAGTGTAAGGTACATGAGTACATGGGCAAAGCATGTTCTTGTACATCACATGCTGTACCCCAATCTCAATAATTAAATAAAAAATGTTTTAAATAATTGATAAAGAGTCATTTCCAAAGAAATACATTAAAAAATGTCTGGAATTATGACATCACATCTACAATTATGACATCGCAATGTACACTAAAAGCTCACTCTGGTAAAATCTTTGAAATGTAATAACTCCAAAACAGAATAAGATATCAACATATATTTTCACCAAAATATTTCTTTAATACACCTCTATCAAATGACTAGAACGGTAAATACCATCATGGTTTGCATGCCCATGCAAGTTGACACCTATACCATATGACCTGCCCAATTGTGAAAATGGCATCCCACACTAAGTCCCACATGGCATTTTATGTCCCACATGGTATCCATCCCATGTCCCACATGGCATCCCAACCCCATGTCCCACATGACATCCCAACCCCATGTCCCACATGACATCCCATCCCATACCCCATATGGCATTCCACCATATCTCCCACATAACATTCCACTGTATGTTCCACATGGCATCCCACCCTATAACCCATATGGCATCCCATCCTATGTCCCACATTGCATCCCATCCTATGTCCCACATTATATCAAACCACATATCCCACATGGCATCCCTCCCTATGTCCCACATGGCATCTCTCCCTGTGTCCCACATGGCATCCCTCCCTATGTCCCCCATGGCATGCCACCTAATGTCCCGAATTAGTGGCTTGCCACCTGATGCCCCACTTGGCATCCCACCTTATGTCCCACATTGGATCCCACCATATTTTGAACATGTTATCCCTCCCCATGTCCCAATGACATCCCACTTTATGTCCCACATGGTATCACATCCCATGGCCTTCCACTCAATGTCCTACATGGCCTTCTACCATATGTTCCACTACCCTATGTCACACATGGCCTTCTACCCTGTCACACTGTGTTACTCGTGGCATCCCACCCCATGTCCCACATGGCCTCCCATCACGTGGCATCCCACCCCATGTCCCACATAACATCCCAACAATTGGCATCCCACCCCATGTCCCACATGACATCCCATCAATTGGCATCCCACCCCATGTCCCTCATGACATCCCATCAATTGGCATCCCACCCCATGTCCCACATGACATCCCATCCATCCCACCCCATGACATCCCATCACTTGGCATCCCACCCCATGTCCCACATCACATCTTATCAATTGGCATCCCACCCCATCAATTGGCATCCCACCCCATCAATTAGCATCCCATCCCATGTCCCACATGACATCTTATCAATTGGCATCCCACCCCGTGTCCCACATGACCTCCCATCAATTGGCATCCCACCCCATGTCCCACATGACATCCCATGTCCCACATGGCAGTCTACCCTATGTCCCACATGGCATTCCACCCTATGTCCCAATGACATTCCACAATATATCCCACACGGCATCCCACCCTGTCCCACGTGGCATCCCACCCTATGTCCCACTTGGCATCCCATCCTGTGTCCCACATATCCACCCATATGTCCCACATTGCATCCCACCCCATGTCCCACCTATTCTCGTCCTAGCTATCAGTCTGTGATTGAGCATACTAAGTATGAAAGTCTGTCAGTTCATATAATAACATGTAAATCCCACATGGCATCCCTTCCAATGTCCATACGCTGTCACATCCTGTCACACTCCCTGACTGAGCATACTACTGTAAGTATGAAGTCTTGTCAGTTCATATACTGTAGCAACTTTATGCAAATAAACACAATAATAAAGGCAGAGTTTAATAATCTTGCCTGATACAGCTGTTGGTGCACAAATATTTTGAATAATTTTAAGGGTTTTAAACCTTTGGTGTCATAAAAGTCTTGAGGATCTCTGAAAATATTGGAAATTTATATCATCCTACAGTTATCTTCTAAGGAAATCTCAAATGTTTTGTAGACTAAGGAAACTAGTCTTCAACCTGTCTGAAATGTCTCTGAAAAACCAAAATTTTGTAAGGAAATTTTTAGCCTTCCATGAGGATATCCTAAGAAACTTTAACTTTTTCTGAAGAACTCTGAAGAAACTTGGATGGCCAGAGGAAATCACCATTCCATAAGTTCGCATTATGCTTTGCATACTCACCAAAAATGAATATCTACAAGAATATTCCATTTAAAGATTGTAATACAATTTGTGGTGTGTCTACCGATCAATAGACCCATTAAGATTTTCACTTTTCTTATAAAATTCAACAGGTAATTGCCTAAAAGAGAGTCATCCTGTTCTGGTCTGCAGCGAGCACGGACTGAGCAGAAGTGTGGTGATAGTTCTTGCGTACCTCATGCATCATTACAAATGGCCAATCAGAGTGAGCAAAATCTTACATTCTAGCAGTTTTGCTTTCCGTGCTTGTTGTGTGATGTGTAAGGAGCCCCATGCAGTGTTACTTCGCCCACCCCTGGATTTTCTCAAAAAAAGGACTGCTTTGGGTGATAATGCTTCGAGATTTAAATATGCACAAATGTAAACAAAAGAATATTGGTGTCACCGACACATTTTAACAAAGCTACAAACTATCCACTTTAACAAGCAGTGGTATAAACCATCTACTTTAGTAGAGAAAACTATGGTAACCTTTAGTGCAAAACTATGGTTATAAACACTGGTTACCTTTAGTGCAAAACTATGGTTACATTTAGTGCAAAATTATGGTTACCTTTAGTGCAAAACTATGGTTACCTTTAGTGCAAAACTCTGGTTACCTTTAGTGCAAAACTATGGTTACCTTTAGTGCAAAACTAACTTGACCCCCAGTGCCAGATGCAGCCCTAAAGTGTTGCTTTTATTTTGTTTACAAGTGCTCCAAAAGACCCCCAAATTTTTCTATTGTTTTTGTAAGGACATTAGGATCCTGTGTTATGCCACTGAGCTCAAATTCTTTTTCTCAAAGTATAATCAAATTATTGTTATAATTATAAGTAATTCACATATATTCATAATTCACAAATACATATTAATTAATGACAAATTGTTTTTGTTTCAAGATTTGAATGACCCTCCATTTTACATTTTTCTTTCAAAGGATGCTTACAATCACCTGAAGGGATGTAAGTGGAACATCCGCCCACACCGAGATTTTGTGCATCAGTTATCAAAATGGGAAGAGGAGCTGTTTGAGGAGAAATTAACCGATGTAGGAGATCCAAACTACTGATAAAATCCATTTAAACTGATGTCTTTCACAGTATATATATATATTCAGGGTTACTTAAAGACTTCCAGATTTGTCCATCTAAATAAATACATATATATATATATAAATAAAATATTTTGTACTAAATGTTATTCTCCTTTGGGATTTTGTAGTAGTATCTCACTGTAGTAAACTAAGGTTAGTAATAAGTTACTTTTGAAATATATAAGATCCTGTAAATGAGTTTGTCACATACAATAGCAAGGGTTAAAATTTAATTTTTTTACTACTGTTTCATGAAAGAGTACTTTCTCAAATACTACTGTCCCAGATCAGAGTTCACTGTTCCAACTTTTTGCCGATAATGGGATGAATTTCTTTGTTCAAAATAGGCTTAATTTGCAACTATTTTAATAAAAGTAATTTTATTGGTTAATACTATGAGGAAATATGTAACATTATATCAGTTATTTGTATTTACATGATGTAGCATCCAGCTGCGTACTATTGTACACAAGCACTCCGTCTTGCATTTATTTATGATTACTTGTGCTTACAATTGCAAGCAAGGTGAGGGAAAAGCTTTTTTTGCTGAAAATTTGTGAGAAAAAATTATTTATCTTGTTTGACAACATGCATTTATTTTTGAGCAGAAATCAGGTTTTGGTCAATGATGCCACATTCTTGTGAAAAGAACACTGCTCTGATGGAACAGTGAGATTGAAAAATTCACTGTTCCTGCATAAAAAGCACTGGTCTCAGAATAGCTGAACAGTGAGAAATTCGACCCCTGAGTAGTACCTCAGTCAGGCATTTAAATGTTTGTGACAGAGATAGCATTTTCCTGCTCTTAGTAATCTTGTCATCAGTTAATTACCCTCCTATCAGTGACTTGTCATTTCACATATATTATCTCCAACTCTAACATAAGGGTTCTCATCCCTGGATCTATATACAAGTTCTTCCATGCTAATTATCATTTCTTCCACTTTTGTAATTTCTTCCATTTTGTATAAATATTTTGTTCACATTAGTAAAACCATCCCCTTTTGTATAATTTGTTTCACTTTTGAATCACTTTAGTACATAAAATAATATGTTCTTTTCTTAGGAGAAATGGTCTGTCAATCATTCACAGTTATTGCACACATCACCTTAGGCACAACTATTTTTATCACTGCAGTTTGCAAAAAATTCTCCCCACTAAGACACTTAACACAGATGAGTGATTTCAATCACAAAAGTGCCCTGATTACTCACCACTGGCTTTCTGTAATCTTATACACACAAATAACCTTGGGTTACTTGACTGTGGTGTGCATGGGAATGGCAGATACACAATCATTGTTTGGAGTGAAAACACAATACACTGAACAGGAAGATGGGTTGGTAATTGCCATACCTGAGTTTTCAGGATTAACTCAGGTATCGGGTGTGGGTAGGCCTAAAGAGAAACTTCTCAGCATGTAAAATTGATCCATGTTGGTATAATTCCTTTCCGAATGGCAAATGGATTTAATCCTTAATGCATATAGAATAAAATGCATAAAATTATCTTTAGTGAAATTGTCCCAACGCTGATTAGAAACAAACCCTAGACAGTAGGGATATTTATATCAAAATAAAATACACATTTTGCACAATATGCTCTAAGTCTTATCTCTTTTATCAGCACATAAAATATGCAATTGGCCTTAAATCTTTTGAATGCTCACAGAATGCCTAGTAAATAGAAATAGTCCCAATGATGATCCGAAACAAACCCTAGAAAGTAGGGATATTTATATCAATGCAAAATACAGCACATCATTTTGATGCACAATATGCCCTAAATCTATCTCTTTTATCAGCTCATAAAATATGCAATTGGCCTCAAATCTTTGGAATGCTCACAGAATCCCAAGTAAATAGAATTAGTCCCAATGATGATCCAAAACAAACTCTAAAAGTAGGGATATTGATATGAAAATGATTGTTTCTGGACATCTCAAAATGCAAAATACAGCTTTAGATAATACTCCAATTAAGGTCCATACTTGTATGTAAACGGTACCATGCTCGACTCCTGTTACGAGATTTGCATTGTCCTTGAGCAATACACTACTTGCTCCAGTCCACTCAGCTGTAAATGATTACCAGCATTGCTGGGGAATTCAGCTGCAATGGACTGGCATCATGATCCTATCCAGGGAAGTTATTTGCTTTCATCCGCTTTGCCAAAGAAACTGGAAATAACGATGTGCTTCATGGCCCGATGGACCTTCATGACATGATGGGCCTTCATGGCATGATGGGCCTTCAGGGCCTTCATGGCATGATGGGCCTTCATGGCATGATGGGCCTTCATGGCATGATGGGCCTTCATAAGGATTACACTTTTTAAGGTGTATTTGCAGTTCAACTGTAGGGAAATCAGAGACACGCATGTATAACTAACTGGTTGCTTTAATACAAAGCTGGTGTCAGCTCTAACACTGGTCAATGAAACACCATGTGAGAGAAAGTGTGGATAAGATATATAAAAAATAATAATAAATTAGTTAACGAGGTAGATCATTATCTTTTCTATAACACCAAAGCATTTTATTAATTTGTTTCTTATGATACTTCCTCTATATGCAGATAACCTATGAGTACTACACAGGGAATATTTTGTGCCTTAATAAATCTTTTAAAATTTAGTTCTTCCATTTTATTAAGATTTTTTACAATTATTTCATTTTTGTATTTATATTATTCTTTAAAATATTTTTTCAATGTTTTTTACAGAAAAACCATATTGTATTCTAAATTTATATAAAACTTCAGAGCAGAGCAGAAGAAATAAACTTTACTCCATTTCATTACATCTTTTACGTTCAGATTGTTTTTTTTTTCAATTCAAGTTAGATGGTGGAATGTTGTTTGAACTCAAAAAGTTATTTTGGTGAAAAGCATGTACATCGGTGAAAATCAGTGAACAATGTATTGTATACCCAGGGTAAACCACACCAGTGGTGTAGCCACGATTTCCATATTCAGGGGGCGGGAAATTAAATTAAACAAACACAATATTTAGTGGCGTAGTTGAGGTGACACGAAAGGGTCCAGGGGCAAAGCTCCCATGTAGCTCTCGCAAAATTGACATTTCGAGGGCAAAAATGTATGTCACAATGCATAGTAAGAAGGTGTATTATACAATTCAATTTTCGTGTCAAAGAAAGCTATTTTTAATACACCATATACAAAACACAAATTCATGAAAACGCATGTGGAAATATAATGTTTTGTGTACGTTTGTACATGGTTAGGTTTATCGTCACTCTTTGAAAATATGGGTTGTCTTAACAGCTACATTAAGTGTGCAAGCTCTTTCCTTTCAGTATGCTATCATAGGGGCATTAATAATATGCCCAACGTGCATCAGATAGAGGCATCATATTACACTGATACTAAGCGTGTTGGCAATGTAATTAGATCGTAGCTGTGCCAGGACAAGCAAACAATGATATCATATTAGGTTGCCCTTGCTCTGGCGAGGCGTGTGATGTGCAACCGTTGATTTTGGCCAAAATTGGCGCTTGCAGTGTATACTAAACAGAAAGCGGAGGTACACGTCATGTAACAGAAAGGTTTTCAATAATTTACTACAAACTTGTGTAAATGTTGTAAAACTTCTTAAATGAACCCGTTTTGTATCATGTGTACTCCGACACCCACCTCCCCCTCTCTGTCTCTCCCTTTCTGTCTCTCCCCGCTCTGTCTCTCCCCTCTCTGTCTCTCCGTCTCCCCTCTCTGTCTCTCCCCTCTGTCTCTCCCCTCTCTCTGTCTCTCCCCCCTCTCTGTCTCTCCCCTCTCTGTCTCTCCCCCCTCTCTGTCTCTCTCTCTCTCTCTCCCTCTCTGTCTCTCCCCTCTCTGTCTCTCCCCTCTGTCTCTCCCCTCTCTGTCTCTCCCCTCTCTGTCTCTCCCCTCTCTGTCTCTCCCCTCTCTGTCTCTCCCCTCTCTGTCTCTCCCTCTCCCCTCTCTGTCTCTCCCCTCTCTGTCTCTCCCCTCTCTGTCTCTCCCCTTTCTGTCTCTCCCCTTTCTGCCTCTCCCCCTTTCTGTCTCTCCCCTTTCTGTCTCTCCCCTTTCGTCTCTCCCCTTTCTGTCTCTCCCCTTTCTGTCTCTCCCCTTTCTGTCTCTTAGTTCATGTAATTAAATACAAAATCACACAAATGTGTATATTATCACTGAAGAACCTTTTTTGAAAAAGTGCCCTTTGAAATCTGAAACATAATAAGCACCTGGAATGTCAAAGCTTGTTGAACCGATGGCACCAATCTGAACCGAAATCTGATTAAAAAATATTGGAGGGCGATCGCCTCTTTCTGGCTACGCCACTGAACCACACTGGTAATATCCTCACATTTCTCAAAAGCCTTTCTATATTGTATTGAAATATTTTGTGATGAACAAATGATTTACCATCCTGAAGAATTTTCTTTAAAATATTTTTAATTATCAAAAAAATAAAACATTTTCAGTAACAAATTAAGGTGATGTCACCTTCTACAGTAGACTTTCTACACCAGTCACTTCATTAATACAAACTTGTGACAACCTTAAAATTCTTAATCTCCTGAACAGGGCAGGGGCAGGGGGATAGCTGGGGGATGGTAGCAGGGGGATGGTAGCTGAAGGGGATAGCTGAAGGGGATGGTAGCTGAAGGGGAGGGTAGCTGGGGCAGGGTAGCTGAAGGGCAGGGTAGCTGGGCGGGGGTAGCTGGGCAGGGTAGCTGGACGGGGCAGGGTGGCTGGACGGGGCAGGGTATAGCTGGACGGGGCAGGGTGGCTGGACGGGGCAGGGTGGCTGGACGGGGCAGGGTGGCTGGACGGGGCAGGGTGGCTGGACGGGGGGTAGCAGGGTGGCTGGGGGGGCAGGGGGTGGCTGAAGGGGGCAGGGTAGCTGAATGGGGCAGGGTAGCTGAATGGGCCATATGCACTCATCACATAGCTCAAACCCACCCTAACCTCTTCATCAATCTCCACAACCAAGTCAAAGACCAACTCTCAAATTACGCCTCCATCTATACTGATGGGTCCTAAGAGGGCAACAAAACAGCTGCTGCTGCGGTCATCCAAGCCATCACCCTCAGTAGCAGACTTCCCGACTACTCATCCATCTTTTCAGCCAAGGCTAAGGCCATTCTCCTTGTCCTCAACTTTATTGAGTACTCCCCTCTCAGCCACTTTGTTATTTTCTCAGACTCAAAGGCTGTTCTTACTTCTTTTACTCAACCTTAAATGGGATAACCTCACATGCCACCTCCTCCCAAACTCCTTTCTCCCACCCTCTGCAGGAAAAGTATTCTTTTCTTCTGAATACCCAGCCATGTTGGCATCCCGGGTAATAACAGGGCTGATGCAGCCGCTAAGTTTGCCCTCACCCTTCTCCCTGCCCCTTTTCCCAAAACCATTTCTGACATCAAACCGCTTCCCTTGTTCGGGACCGCTGGCAAACCTCATGGAAGTCCCAAATTGATAACAAACTCCATGTAT
Source organism: Chiridota heheva (assembly GCA_020152595.1). Taxonomy (NCBI): domain Eukaryota; kingdom Metazoa; phylum Echinodermata; class Holothuroidea; order Apodida; family Chiridotidae; genus Chiridota; species Chiridota heheva. The sequence goes on along the minus strand of JAIGNY010004541.1, from coordinate 115,886 downwards.
CCAGCCCACAATTCCAATTAAAGCCACCATCAACAACCTCTCGTATTGACAACGTTCATTATACCCGTCTTAGAATTGGTCACACTCATCTCACCCACTCCCACCTCCTTATTGGCTCCCCCAACCCCTCTGCAACAATTGCCATTGCACCCTCACAATCCATCACATTCTCCTTGCTTTCCCCCTGTACAACCTTCCCAGAGCTTCCCTCGCTCCATACAACTCAATTGCTGAGTTCTTTCAGAAAAATCCCACATATAAAATTATCTCCTTCCTTCATCATGCCTCCCTCTACAACCATATTTAATTTTCCTCTTCCACCCTCTCTACTTTGTTTTACCATGCACCTCCCCTCACGATCACAGCTTTCTGACCTTTTGTCCTTAAATTTCTCTCATTCTCCCCCTGTTTCCTTTTACTTCCTACCTCTAGAATGACCTGACCTCTCAGGCACAATTTGACCTTAGTTGTTGTGGTGCCGTTTAGCCATCATCAAACAAACAAAACAAACTGAATGGGGAAGGGAAGCTGAATGGGGCAGGGTAGCTGAATGCGGCAGGGCCATAGCTGTAGGGGGCAGGGTAGCTGAATGGGGCAGGGTAGCTGAATGGGGCAGGGTAGCTGAATGGGGCAGGGTAGCTGAAGGGGAAGGGTAGCTGATGGGGGAAGGGTAGCTGAAGGGGGGCAGGGTAGCTGAAGGGGGCAGGGTAGCTGAAGGGGGCAGGATAGCTGAATGGGAAAGGGTAGCTGAATAGGGCAGGGTAGCTGAATGGGCAGGGTAGCTGAAGGGCAAAGGTTGCTGAAGGGGGAAGGGTAGCTAAAGAAGGGGTCAGGGTAGCTGAAGAAGGGGGAAGGGAAGCTGAAGAAGGGGGCAGGGTAGCTGAAGAAAGGGGCAGAGTAGCTGAAGAAGGGGAAGGGTAGTTGAAGAAGGGGCAGGGTAGCTGAAGAAGGGGGCAGGGTAGCTGAAGGGGGCAGGGTAGCTGAAGGGGCAGGGTAGCTGAAGGGGGCAGGGTGGCTGAAGGGGAAAGGGTAGCTGGAGGAGGCAGGGTAGCTAAAGGGGCAGGTAGCTGAAGGGAGCAGGTAGCTGAAGGGGGCCGAGTAGCTGAAGGGGGCAGGGTAGCTGAAGGGGGCAAGGTAGCTGAAGGGGGCAGGTGATAATTGCCCCAGCCCACTGGCGGAAATTTCCAAAAAGTCAAAAAATTTAAAATGTTGGATTGTTTTGGTAATCCTGATGAAAGCCATCTTAAGAAAAAAGAAAAGTAAGAAAAAGGATCACAATATTTCTGAAATCTTTAAAAAAGGCTTATTTAGCAGTTTAGAGTTTGAAAAATTCTGATTTATTTCTTCCTTAAAATATCTTACTTTTTCCTAATTTTTTTTTGAAGTATTTTCTCAAACCCCCTGTAGTTTTTACTAAAAGTATGCAACATTCCCCCTCCAAAAAAAAAAAAAAAAAAGGTTTTCCTCAACATATCTGAAGTAGGCCCCTTTTTCTTGAAAAATCTGTAAATTCTCTCTCAAATTATACGATCTTTTCCTAAAAATTGTGAAGTTTTGCTCACAATACCTGAAATTTTTCCTCTACAATTATGTGGGTTTTCTTCTAAATGTCTGCAGGTTTTTCTCAAAATATCTAAAGGCTTCCTTAATTTCTTTTTTAAGCATTTCCTCAAACTTCTGATCTTTTTTTTTTTTTTTTTTTTTTTGGGGAGGTTACCTTGAATTATGACTTTTGCCTCCCCCCCTCTGTGCAAAAATAGTCTAGCTACGCCACTGCTCCTGAAGGGGACAAGTAAACCATTACTTCCATTGATAGTGACTTTCAATTATGGCCCATTATATAAAGAACTTCAATATAAAAGTCATTGTAACAAAGTTACTTAAATAATGAATGATGCCATTTTCAAAATAAAATTTAAGCATAACATACTAAATCTAGAAATTGAGTTTTAAAATTCTGATATATAAAAACAATTCTGAAAAGCAAAATATTCAACCAAATTCCCCCATTTAGATCCACTTTCTAAACATCCAGAAGGGTGAGGGTTGGGGACAGGGCCCCGACCTGTATCCATGAATACATTTTTCAACTTTGCTACCTTCCTATCATTTAGGAAATTTAAACACTGTTATTTAAAGTTTAAATAACTTTTGCATCATATTTCAGATTCAAGTAACATGATTGATGTGCTGATGTAATCAATGAAACTTTAGTGAAATGGGATGGTAGGACATGCACTTCCTTCAACGTTTAAGATTTTACCCACTTTTTGTCTGTTTGACTAGTCAGCCTCCCAGGCCTAGGAGGGCATCTCATTTACCTACCTCTGCTATAATAGCACAATTTACAAAAAATTCACATGCCATCCCTCCCTGTCCTACAGGCCATTCCATCCTATCTCACATTCTATCTACACCCTGTCCCATATGCCATCCCACCTGAAATCCAGATGACATGCCATCCTGTCTCACATGTCATTACACCCTGTCCCCCATGCCATCCCACCTTGTCCCACATGCCATGACACTACCTTGTTTCACATGCCATGCCACCCTGTCCCACATGCCACCCAGGCACGTAGCCAGAAATGGGGGGTGGGAACCTCTATGAAAAATAATTTTTTGGGGGATGGGAGGGGCACCTGATATTATCCCACCCTGTCCTATATGCCATTCCACCCTGTCCTATATGCCATTCCATGCTGTCTGCCATTCCATCCTGTCCGCCATTCCACCCTGTCCCACGTGCCACCCTGTCCCATGTGCCACCCTGTCCCATGTGCCACCCTGTCCCACGTGCCACCCTGTCCCACATGCCACCCTGTCCCATGTGCCACCCTGTCCCACGTGCCACCCTGTCCCACGTGCCCTTCTGTCTCACGTGCCACCCTGTCCCACATGCCACCCTGTCCCATGTGCCACCCTGTCCCATGTGCCACCCTGTCCCACCTGCCACCCTGTCCCACATGCCACTCTATCCCACACTGTCCCAGCCAGCCTGTCCCCACATGCCATCCCACATTTCATCCATCCTGTCCCCCATGCCATCCCACCTTCATCCTAATTCCTACATCTACCAATCATTCTACCATCTTCCACCCAACATTCTCCCCTCTAACTCCCACCCCCTCACTTCTATAAAAGACTCCCAAATCCTCCATTCATCTATCATCCTCCATTCACCTACCATCCTCTATTCTTCAACATGCCTCATTCACCTACCATTATCTATTCACCTACTACCCCAACCCACCTTTTACCATAAACTCATCTACCAAATATACTCTTAAGCAACTCATCATTTCAACCTTCACTATAACCTCCACTCACTCCAGACCCCAGCCTTAACTTTAATTGACACTTCCAATAGAGACATTTTATAACGTTTTTCCCTTATAAACCAGATACAGCTAATCTATCTACCAAATCAGAACAAAACTCATTGCCAATTAATTTGGAGTGTTAGCAGAAGTCTATTATGTTCCACTCTATACAAGTGAAGACTTTTTCCATATTCAATATCAAGACACTTCATTTTAAATTCCATTCAGCCATTAACTCTATTATTCATTTTTTCCATCTCAAACCAATTCCTTTAATTGCTGCTATTCAAGTCTGGAATTCATTTGTTCTCCTTTATATAAATTTCTTTCATAAAAATATCTGGAATTCCTTCCTAGGGCAGCATTCTTTTGTGACCTAGTAGCTGAACAATGCAGGAGACCAGATGGGGATAAAAATCAATCGAGTTAGTAGAGAATTTATCAGTTGACTTTGAAATTGTGAACAGAATTGGAGCTAACCACCCAGTCAGGCAAACCATTCACTCATTAACAACTCCTTTGCAAAAAGCTAAAATGCTGAATATCTATCCTAAGAACTCTTTGGTCAACTTCAAACTGTTACCACGTGTCACATGAGGATTACCTGAAACATACAAGAAATAACAGTAAGTCAAAGCATCACTACCAAATAGGAATTTAAAAACCTGATTCATATCGCCACAACTTGTCTCAACTCAAGCATGGTCAAACTAAGAATTTGAAACCTAGATTCATAAGAGAGATTCTTTACTTCAGGAATAAGTCTAGTGGCTTTTTAAGTTGGCCTTGTTAGGAAATACGGTTTATGAAGTTTTAGTGTTCGGCCAGTGTTGGTTCAATGTGCATTTCCCAACCATTGACCAAGTTGGCCCAACATACTGTATATGCCAATCGTTTTCCAATAGAGGCCCAACAAAGTGTGCTTTCTAAGTGGTTTAGATTTCCTTTTCGAGACAAGCTACTTCCTATTGAGTCACTGGAAATCTTCTTTGCAAGTCTTTTTGTAATCCTCTACTAGTTCCTTCATACCTCAAGAAACAATGGTTCCATTGTATGTTTGTGCCAAATTCATAAGTTCTTCTCCAACATAAGATTGTTTACCACCTGGAAGAAACTCTGAAGCAAGCTCCCTATACGTAACAGCTATTCTCCTAGAACATATGGCCTCCCTCGGTATAGCATGAGTCCATTTGTACCTTGCGTCACCTGCCACGACAATGAGGCTATACCTCGGCATGTCCACTTTGACCCTCTGTATAATGACCGCATCTTTACTTAAATTTCATTTTCATTTGAGGACATGAGTTCAAAAACTAAATACGAATCTGATAATAAATTGATTGTGACCAGTCTTTCACCCCAAACCCACCAGTCGTCAAAATGAGGGTCAATAGAAGACCCTCTTTCGGGTATGTATTCTAAATGGCACTGTTCGATTGGTTTAAAATCCTCTAGAATGGAGAGAGTATTCATCCTTTGCACGAGAGATTTGCTAAAAGGAGGGAGACCGCTGAAACAGTCCAGCTTTAATTTCTTCTTCTTGAAATTCACCTTTGGCCCATAATCCTGCAAAAACAATGGAGAAAAGAAAGCTACACCAAAAGAATGAGGGATATATTACAGTACGTAACTTTGGGAGAAAGTGCTTTGGGAAAATATGTTCGATTTTCCTATCCTTTTTAAAGGTCTATGGATGCCCACGAGAAAATGCATTAAATTCTAAATGCAACAGGGTCATTCCGCAGTCCGTCACATAATTCACAGATTGCGGAATGGCCCTGGGAGACCCCAGGGGTCTGCTAGGGCCATTCCGCAGTCCGTCATGTAATTCACAGACTGTGGAATGGCCCTGGAAGACCCCAGGGGTCTGCTGGGGCCATTCTGCAGTCCGTCATGTAATTCACAGACTGGAATGGCCCTAGCAGATCCCTGAGAGACCACAGGAGTCTGCTAGGGCCATTCCACAGTCCGTCATGTAATTCACAGACTGTGGAATGGCCCTGGGAGACCCCAGGGGTCTGCTGGGGCCATCCTGCAGTCTGTCATGTAATTCAGACTGTGGAATGGTCCAACAGTCTTTAAATCTTGTTAATAGCATGTTTAGTTTTTGAATTATGACTGATTAAAGTTTTAGCAAGCTGCAGGAATGCATAGTTTATGTTAAATTTGTGATGTATGACCAGGCGGGTAGCTGAAAAGCTTTATGTAATTCTTTATATTTCCTTCCTATATTTTAGTTCCTGAAATGACAAAGTCTATTCCTGCTAGATTTTGGCTAAGAGTATGGTCAACATTTAAAAATGTTTGGTTGAAATTCCTTTCCATTTTTCAGAAATGTGTGACTAGCAATGAAAAAAACATAAGGAAATAGGAACTTCTGCCCTGTCATACATCACAAGAGGAACTTAAAGAAGACATAAATTTGCATATTTTGGTCTGAAAATTAAAAACTCTAAAATGGTCAATTTTTAACCAATTTGGATGAAATTTTTGGTACTATTTTCATCATTTTTCATGAAATTTAAAGCAATTGAGCATAACTTGTTACTACACGTCCATATATACCTTTAAACATTGATTTACTCTCTTCTAAACCAGGCCTAGTGTAGCACCATTTCATACACCTTTAACTGTTTAATCTTATTCTAGTTGGTTTAAAGTAACCAGCCAATAAGTGCCACCAAAGTATAATATTTTGCTGGTAGTGTACAAAGTTTTGTAACAAATCAGGTGAAAATCAGGCAAACTTTTGAAGGATTAACAAAAATGTTGAGCCCGTCACCAAATGGATGCATCTGAGTGCAATTTGATTATGTTTGGTACAACCACAAAACCATAGTGCCACTGCTGGTTTGTTGTTATTTATGCAATAAAATGGCAAAACATGGTGTAAAATTTCAGATGAAAGTTTATCAAAGAGATTTAAAGAAAGTAAGAAACACTGACAAAAAATTAGATTCTTTCATATATATATATCAAAACTCAAGCATGAACTAACAGATATCTATGAGGGATAGTTGAAAAAAGGACAGAAAATGCTTGCTTGATATAGAAGTTATCCTTAAAAATGTTTAAAGTTAATTTTCATTTTTTAGAAGGGGAGATTATATAGAAGCCTAGAGATTTTTAGCCTACGAGAAAGTGCATAATATTTTAAGTGCAAGAATTTCATCATTCCCCTCCCCCCCCCCCATCCCGACAAGGGGGTGACAGTTTTTCATTTGAGGCAAATGCTAATATTTGAGAAGACATGCCCCTCCAGAAAATGCTTGAAATCAAAGTTATCCTTTATTTTTTTAACAGCCATTTTTTAATTTTTATAAGTCCAATTTTTCCCCCCAGGCCCCTAGTTTCACTTTTTTCAGAGGGGTGTTCCACACTGCCCCCATTGCCTCCACCCTGCCCCTTTTTACTAAGTACTCTACATTCTGTTCACAAAAACATACTTTTTAGAATTATTTTGCCTTCTTGTCATGCTGATTACAGTTCCCCAATATAAACAAAGCAGGGATGTACACAACTTGTTGTATTGATTGCAGTACCTCCCTTATTTACAATCAAGGTGCCCCCAAACCTGCCCTTAAAGTGCCCTTGATACCTTATAAATGCCCCTTTTGGTCAGTGACACCCTTCCCCTTTTTGGCTCAATCTAGGGGTTTGCCACTGCATAAGTCTTTGTACAGACAACACGTAATACTGTAGAACTCATCTTGTATAGATTTGCAGTATACAGCATTTAAAACCTAACTGCTCCCACATATACAAAACTCTTTCAAAAGTTCACAGTTTAATCACCTGTTTCCTCCTCCCCGACTGTGACAATTTCCACTCGAACTGATCAATGAATTTCACAATTTCTGACTCTTCCACCGGACTGATGAAATCGGAAATGATGTGTATCCCGTTTATCTTTTGCCCACTGCCCGTGTGAGAGGTGCACATCGAGGGACCTCCAGGAGTCCAAGCAGCTCTGCAATTGATGCAGTAATCCCAGATCACCTATAAGTCAAGATAAGAGAAATGATGCTGTCAAGATTTAGTATTATTTTCCTAATTTATTTATATATTTCTCATCTTCCGAACAATTGTACAAAGAATATGTATATAGAAATCATGGGAAACTTAATAAATGCATTTGAACTATCTACAAATGTTTAATGGGACATAGGATTAGAGGTGGGAATGCAAACTGCACAAAAATAAACTGTTTGGGAAGCAAGTAACACTTATCAAAGTTTCTTGGGGGTACCTTTCAAATAGATACATTCTCTGCAAAAAAATTAAAGAAATTATTCTATGTATTAGCAAAAATGTGGAAAATATGAAGCTTTTTGAAAAGCCATGTTAGACTTAAAAACAGCTGTTTGATTGCATACTCCATCATATTCATTAAGATGACTAATTAACGTATAACTTAATAATAATTAATACATTATTATGAAAGGTATTGTTTACCCAAATTTCATATTTGCTCATGATCAAATGTACTGTAAATAAGTAGATTTTGGTAAACTTGATTTTACTATAAAAAAAGACTGGAATTTCAAGTGTTTTCCAAACTTCCACTTCTAAGAAGCTGACAATTTTTTTTAACTGTTAATTTTTTATGAAAGAAAAAACATCCTTTTTTCTCTGCAAAAGTGGGTCTGAAGTGAACTTCTGTCTGTTCCTCATCCACATGATTAAATAAAGAAAAAGAGCTGCTACAACTGTATGAACTACTGTCAAACTCTGGATATGACTGCAGTTTAGTTCTGATGTTCAACACCTTCTCCAGGAAAAATGATGCAAAGCCCTCCTCGAGCTCCTGGTCGTTTCCCTCCGGTATGGGATTTGCTTTCACCCTACCAGTCAGTTTGTTGATCAGGTTATAAACTTTATTCTGATCATGTCTGCATTCATCTATTTTTAAAGAGATGGAATCGGTTCTGGCTTTATTCAGCTTCTGTACGAGTTTCGGAGTTTTCACCCATTTTGCTTCTGCTTTTCTGCAGCATGTCTTCAAAGGGATAATTATACAAAGAAACACATTTGTATATTAAATGAAGTTTTAAATCCACTTTATATCTGCCTTGATTTGGTCAGATCAAACTTTATTTGTATATCAAATTGACTTTAATCAAGGTCACAGTAAATCTGACTTTATCTGGCCATATCAAACATTTTTGTATATCAAATGTAGCATTAAATCCATCTTATATCTGGTTTGATCTGGCCAGATCAAACTTTATTTGTATATCAAATGATGTATAAATCAATTTTATATCTGGCTTTATCTGACCAGATCAAATTTTATTTGCATGTCAAATTGAGCATCAAATCCACCTTATATCTGGTTTGAACTGGCCAAAAAAACAACTTTATTTGTATATCAAATTGACTTTAATCAACAGATCAAGGTTGTATCTGGTTTGATCTGGCCAGATCAAACTTTATTTGCATATCAAATGTAGCATTAAATCCATTTTATATCTGGCTTTATCTGACCAGGTCAAACTTTAGATATGTATCAAATTAACTTCAATCAAGGTTATATCTGGCTTTATGTGGCCAGATCAAACTTTATTTTCATATCAAGCTGGCTTTAATCAAGGTTTTTTCTGGTTGATCTGGCCAGATCAAACTTTATTTACCCAGATATCAACTTTATTACAGCCGGATCTTGACTTTTTGTAAGGAAATGGAGGAAGGGGAAGGGAGGGGAAGGGAGGAGGGGGAGATGAGGGGGGGCAGGCACTTTGTTCATACTGCCCTCTAAAAACAACATTATCAATGCAATTAATGATACAAAAAATATCTGATTTTTTGTATAATTTATTTAGATCTGAACCATATCTGGAAATTTTAGATCAAGTTTGATCTGGCCAGATCAAATTTGAATTTTCATCTGCCCAATTATTTATCTGGCCAGATCTGGATTTGATATAAATCCTAGATCTGGAATTTATATCTGCGCCAGATCTGGATTTTTTTTTGTAAGGGTCATGGAAGTTATTATTGACATTGACAGTTGTTTTATTTTAGTGGAAAATATGTACAGATTGCTTTGGAACATGTGAAATTTGGGCATATAAATTATGCCATTGGTACTTCTATCATAACAAAGTAGGATGATTTTTGTCTGACATTAGAGCTTTTATTTCTAATTTGATTTAGTTAGGCCTAACATTACTAGGCCTAGGAACTGCTTTCTGGTTCCAGACACTAACTTTAAAATAACAACTGCATTTTTAACCCATCCTTTCTCATTTCAAACACCCCAGAATTCCAACATAAATTCCCCAGCATTCTTGAGGTTAAACATCCAGGAATGTTGTGGTGCATGGAGATGTAACAATGCTTTTTTGATGATCTTAAACTTGAAGGAAGGGGAAAACAAATAGTCAGTTACCAATACAGTCAATGGGAGAAAAACATTTGTTGTCATTTTTCAACAAATACTGGACAGAATTTATTTTTCTTCAAATATCTTGTGTATAATAGCTTCCAACATATTTGAATAGGCATAGGCATACAGTGTACCATTAATTTTCGCTGACTGGGTCAGTGGCTGAGCGCCTGAGGCGACAAGTATTCATTAAAAAATATCCTATTGACTGTGATGATAAAGTTTCCCCTTCAACTTAGCAAAACCGTACTGAGATCGTACACAGTTACGTCGACTCCGACCGAGAATCTCCCCAACTGAGCTTCCACCTCCCCTCCTGTCCAACCCCTGGCGGTGGTCATGTTGCTGGACGGGAGGGCGTACTGATATTAACTGGAACAGCTAAAATTGGAATAAGTGTTGTTAGTGTAAGTAAGTTCATATTCTTAAATATATCACCTTCTCTGAAGCTGGCTGATTAATATTTTTGTATTCATCTCCTATTGTGTCACACACTAAACAAGTGCGAATACCCTTACAACCACACACAGCGTCCATCCAAACTTTTTTACGTTCGTGTCCGACTTGAAATTTTTGGAAAGTATTTGGCTGCCTGATGTGAGGCGCCCTTTTATTATCTACAGTATAAACCAAATTCTACACCCAACAGAGACAAGTCTGAATCTACCATAAATGAGCTTCACTTATTATAAATATTGAGAAGAATTTTAATTTCAAATTTTCGCCACATTAAAGTATTGACATATCAGAATAAATTTCCAGTGTTTTGCTAATCCAATGAAACTTTCCGGCAAAATGAATGGTTTTAATTAAATACTTCGATTCATAAGCATTTAAAGACTTTAATCTGTACTGTATTAAAAATCAAAACACAAAATACCTCTTTTTCCATATAATGCACATATGCAATTAACCACGTTTTGAGTCTGGCGCCCGCAATCCCTGACAAATGAAAGTGTGACTATTAGAGGGCGGCCTGTTTTGCTCTTGTTAGACTTTGATTAGACTTTCTGTATAAATTATGATATAAACAAGTTGAAATAAAGCTTAAAATAAATCTAAAATAATAAATTATATAATTTAAAATAAAATCTAGGTCCATTATAATTATATATTACTAATACAATATGTATTTGATTGAATTTTTTTGCGTATAATTTTACTTCAGACTGAATATTCATATTAAGCTATCGTCCTATCAAGATTTGGTTCTCTTTCCGCCGAGAAGACGCTCTGCGACACACGGATCGGTTCTGTTGTAAAGGTTGTCGATAAGCGAAAAGGTAACTAAACCCTTCGCACTGATTTTGTAATAAGATCTTCTTGTTAAAATTTTTGTCAAGAATTGGAATTTGCTAAGGAATGTTATTAAATATTTTATTTACCTTGAATTTACAACGTTTGAAATTTTGCTCGAAGACCTGGCGTGGCAACGCTAGCATCGTAAATTCAACCAAGTAGGCCCTAGGCCTAGGCTAATGCAGAAATGGACAGGAAGGACGGCAGGTGTACTGTGTAACGTTAAGCTGTATCACTGTCAGTGTGTTCACACTCTTGATTTTTAATGATCAAATTCCATTGCACGAAGGACGTCAAAAACTGGTGATGACACCGCCATTAAACTGCCATTATTGTATGTCTTTAGCAGTGCACAAATTAACTAGGCTACTGTACTGTGCAAAGTAACTAGGCCTAGGGCCTAATTAGTAATTTCTAATATCAATAGTCACCTTGTTTTGTGCATCTTAACTTATTGACAATTTGTAACGTTAGGCTACTAGCTAAACGTTATGCAACTAAGTTAGGCCTATGTTATTTTGTAAAATAGAATTAAAGTTTAACAATACTATTACAGTTTGAGTAGTGTCGGTAAATCATGGACATTGGTAAATCTCGGCATACGTACGTTCAAACGACTTGTACTGAAAGACAAATTCGCAACTCGAGGTCAAATTAATTATTACGTGATTCCTGAACTGTTCCTGTAACTCGATTAGCATATTTACCAGACTGGAATGTTTTCCTTTTTGCTCGGGCAGGTGACTCGTGATTTCTAGCCGATGTTTGGCCCGGGATGACTAAATTTTACAGAAATCTGCACGGTTGAATGTTTGTCAGGTCTTGCATAACCATGCAGGCTTTGCGTTAGTACTATAGTAGTTCAATTCAGTGATTTGTAACTTATGTTTTACTTCATCTTCTTCCTACTCTAGTTAAGAGTAAATTGCTTCACATGCACGGCCAGATCTATTGCCAACAAGTTGTGCGCAGGCCAGGTGCCAAACCGCGGAGCAAGCTGCGTGGGCCAGATCTTGTGTGCATAAGGCAAACTCTTTGGCCTGGCATAATTGTATTCGTTAATAGTGTATTTTTACCATAATGATTAATTGATTTATTTTCCATTTTCATGCATATACTACAATATTTATAATAAAAACACATAACAATTTATGAGAAAATGTAGAAAGGCTTAAAAACCGGAGCTTTTACAAGAAGTCCACCGTAACTTGAATTGAATAATTAATCATAAAGGATTTTTGCCAACTTAACCGATTTAGATTCGAAAATGTATAGAAAAGTGAAACTGAAGATTGAAGAAAAAGAGGAACCCCCTTTCCCTTCTTTCTTCTCCCCCACTCCCCCCAACCCGGTAACATAACGAAGCCTAGGGGAAAATTAATAAAGTGAAAGCTATTAAAAAACGTAGCAATTTCCATTTTCAAAGTAAAAATTTGGTGGCACTATTCAGGTATTTAACTTCAACTGTATTTTAGGGTGATTAAACCTTGCTCTACCAGGGCTTTAAAAAAAGTGACCTCAATTTTCTTAACTTTTTTTTCATAGGCATTTTTGACAACTTTCTTTTTATTTTCTTTCGTTACAAGTTTGGTTGGAATAGATGCTAAGATATTTATCTTTTGAGTAATTAAAACCAATTTGGGAAATATTGGACAAAATTATGCAATTAAAGCAATTTTTGGCTAAATTTGGTCAACAAATGGTCAATCTTTGCAGAAGTATAACTTCTTGTCAGTATTGAAAACAGAGATTTGTGTTACATATTTAGATTCATTTTGAAATTTCCTTCCCAATGATACTAATCTATAATTTTTAGAAAGAAAGGAAAGATGAAAACACATAAATGATAAAAGTCAAACGACCCCTCCTGAAAGCTGCAGCAAAAAAATAATTACGCAGTGGTCACGGTAAGACTCGAACCTGGAGCGCTCGCATGCTAGCCGCGTACATTGCCTCTGCACCATGTAGTCGTTCAAATTGAAGAGGTGTAATATATTTCTTATAGGACAGGTTCCTAATAGAGGGGGGTATGCCTTTACTCATATATCAAATGAAAGAAAATTTCACGCGCTTTCAAATAACGGTTCAACGAAGCATGTGTGATGTACAGTTTGGGTACACGTTTTTTTGAAGAAAAAAATGGGTCAAAAATGGCAGAAATTCATGAAATTTTGAAGTAATTTCTCTAGAACAAAAGGTTGCATGTAGGGATTACAAAAATTATACCAGAAAACAATACTATATGTCTTAGGACTTGCGCATTTGATTTTGAAGCAAAAATGTGATCTTGAAGTTATTGTAAGATTTAAAAGAGAAAAAAAATGTAAATTGTTTAGCAATTTTTGAGTTTTACCCTTTTTCGATGTACTTTTTTTAAAAATTATGTAATATGACCCATATGAAAAAGTTTCATTTTGTGAAAGAAATATCCGAGTACATTCAAATGATACCAAGATTACTTTTATAGGACTGTGGTAAAGTCCCGATTTTATTTTAAGAAAAAGTTTGTTTGAAAACGGCGATAAACGGCGATAGTATCGCCGGTGGTAGAGTAAGGGTTAAGGTTAAAAAAAAAAAAAAAATGATGGTTTGCCATATAGTCTTAGGTTATTTATATGAACTGGTAAGCCATGTACTGCTACTATAGTAGGATGCAGGGTTCTAGCTATGAAGAAATCAAGTAAATCGCTCTTTCCTTTTATAACTTCAATTTGAAGTTTAAATACCTTATATTGGCCCACATTGAATCTAAACTTTAAATAGATAAGTGTATCATCAAAAAAGCAAGCATTGAAATTTGACCAAACAATCAAATGAAGCTATCAGACAGGTCCTAAGTAGGTAAGATTTTTTTTTCTTTCTACTCTTCAATTGTGATATACCTGCTTTGCCAAATCTGATGTTTGAAATATCAAAATACTGTTCAAATTGTTTTGATTACATTAAAAGTTTAGTGATTTAAAAGTATAATATTGTTTAAAGAATCAAAAAGGCCACTTGGAGAAAAAAAAACAAAGAAATGCCTCCAAGAAATAAATGTTGAGGTATCTGATAAATACTTTTTAATGATACTTCAAGCACTGTTTCAGTGCAGCTGTACCATGTACTATTTCACAGTTTATGTCTAAATTATTGTCCTTGGAAGAAACAGAATAATTGTTTTTGTTTTCATATATTTCAGTTACAAACTTGTGAAAGGAAAGTTATACTATCATTTTCATACAACTTCTGTTTTTTTGGGAAATTTGCAGCGATTTTGTATTATTCTTAAAGTGTCTGTGATTTACTGACGATGTCCGTGATTTAACGATGGTTGTCTGTGATTTATTAAACGTAATTTCGCACATTGTATTTACAATGTAATTCTCATGAAATATCACATGACTGGTACAAAAGTTATTTCGTTGACGTAATGGGTGGTTACAAATGACGACAGAAACAACTATTATGTGATCTAAGCGCTGAGGTAATTCAGCGCAAGTACCAAGTGTCCATGATTTAAAGATCTGACTCTAGTGCCAAAATCTATATAAATAATCATTGGCTCTGTACAAATAGAATATTACATGATTACATAAAAAATAAGAAAAGTAGCCCTAAAATACTTGATGGGCAGTTCCAGAAATGATGTGTTCAGGAGGGGGAGGGGGTCCATGATATGGGATTCGGGTGGGAGTCCGTGATATTGGAGGGGGAGTTGTGATAATAGGATTTGGGGATTCACAATATTGGGATTCGGGGGTCTGGGATTTGGGGGTCTGTGATATTGGGATTTGGGGGTCTGTGATATTGGGATTTGGGGGTCTGTGATATTGGGATTTGGGGGAAGGGGAGGGTTCAGCTTCATTGGGATTCCAGGGGGAGGGAGTTTAAGCTTAAAATTTTAAGTTTGAGCTTTTCATTCATCAGTTTTAAGTTTTGAAATTATACCCCAAAATAGAATTATAATTGGTTGAACTGATTGGCAAACCACAGGGACCAAACCACAGGCATTTTACAGATCCAATTATGCCTTTGATGAGGCCCAGCCAATTCCGATTATCAAACCGATTATTGTTGGAACTGAACACTAATTTATTTGAAATATTACATCTGATTTGCATAATAATATGTGCAAACTTGATGGGTTTTTAAAACAGAAGGACACATTTTAATGCGTTGTTTTTGGGGATGCACTTGAAACCAGCATTCCAAGTTCCGGCTGGAACTGGAACTCAAAAGCAAAGTTTCGGCCAAACCAGAACTTTCAGCCCAGTATTTTTATCCATGAAAATAATATGTACATATTTGAAAATAAATTGTGACATAGACATGTAGATGAAACAGTAGCTGAATTGTTTTAAATTCTATTTAAAGAAAATTAAATTTGTATCAATATGTAATCTCCTCCTGGAATCACGAAACCATTAACAAACTACACACCATCAAACTCAAAGTCAGGACCAACACCCCTATGCACAGTCACAACCGCAGGGAAGACATCGTTGTCATCCGCATCCACCTCAGCCACTCTCTCACTCACTCCTATCTCTTATCCGGCTTCCCTACCCCTCTCTGCCCCATTTGTAAGACCAATCTCTTCATCAAGCATATCTTCGTAACCTGTCCCCTATACCAGATCTCTTCTCTCCACACTATCCTCAATCTTGGACCTTTTTGAAAACAATTCTTCCTCAAACATCATCAATTTCCTCCTCAACAACAACCTCTTCCACCACATTTAACTTCCCCCTTCCCTCCCTTTCTACACCTAACATTATCTCCTTGTATTTTTTCTTTTTTCGTTCTGTTTTCCCCCTTTTCTCCCTCACTAACCTTCCATCTCCTCACTATTCTCACTCTTACACCATAATTTATTAATGCCCTCTTGGCACATTTGACTGACTGTCGTGGTGATGTTAAACATTAACAAACCAAACCAATATTTAATCAAAATTGGTTATAGTAGTTTTTTTTTATATCTCAGGCTTTAATTTTAATCTTTTATGCAAATTTTGTGATGTATTAAAGGGCGACCTTGGTATTTTGCTTTGTAAATCCTTTGATTTGTAAATATCTATCATCCTTTGAAGTTGTGTATCAAATTCTGACCCAAAAATGTTGAGCCTTTGTCATACCTTTAGTAGGAATAGACTTGCTTATCATTTTCAGTGCCTGAGATTTTGGAAAGAAATGCAAAGGATTAGTTCAGTTGTCAAGCAAATCTGATGTTTTATGAACAAGGACTTCAAAAGAAACAAAATAGTGAAGAAACCATTCAAAAATCTTATTCTGTTAATTAAAGTTTGGTACCATTTATGTAAAACTACTGAAATCAGACTAGTTGTGATGTCATACCTTCAGATTACTCAGTCGTTATGTATTCTATCATATTTTGAGGCTTAAAAACCATGGGTTATGTCAGAAAAGTAGTAAAACTGAATCTAGTAAGGGTATTTATAATGTACCAATAAAAGAAAGTTAGAGGAAAAATAATTTATATAGTTAAAAATTTAAATAAACTTTCTTTAAAGTACATTAACAATTGCTAAGAATGTGAGGATGAGGACACCAACTTTCCATAGTAGACTGACTACACCAGTCATTTCTACACAGATAAGACAGCTTTATACTTTAATATCTCCTTAACAGAATAAGATATTTGAATGCTTTCTTCACCATCTTGTTTTAAAGTCCTCTTTTATATAAAATGGACATGCTTCACCGCTGAACTTATTCTTTAAGAATTACATAAAGATTTGGAACTGTTTGTCCTGTCATTCATCACAAGTTGTGCATAAATTAAAAATGATCAAACTGCTCAGTCATAACTCAAAACTGTAAGTTCAAAAAAAAAAAATGACCTTTGAGTTTTTATTTTTGAGCATTGAAAATGTACTGTTGTGGAGAATATAGGCCCAACAAACATTTTTTGAAGTTCTGGTTCCGGGACAACATAAGATTTACCCTGAATTCCGGCCCAACATTTACCCAGAGTTCAGCCGGATCTAGAACTTACACAAATCTTAAGTTCCTGTGCATACCTAGTTGAATTATATTTTACACCTAGTTTAAATGCATTTAAAGACAAAAAATTAATTCTGAATTTAAAGAATTAGTTCAGGACTCAAGCAAGTCCATCTTATATGAAAAGGACTTCAAAAGAAACACAATTGTGAAGAAAGCATTCAAAAAAGGAGATATGGTAGAAATGACTGAAATAGGGTTGGGTTGGTATTGGCAATTTACCCATACCGCCAAAATCATACTGGTATTACCGAAATACCGGTATTAAGTTGCTACAAAAATTTGCAAGCAAAAAATAATAATTGAAGTAAAAAAAAAAAAAAATTGTAATTACTGAACCAAAATGATGCATCTGACAGTGTACTTTTATCCAGGTTTATTTAATTTTATAAAGATTTTTGGTGATCATGCTAAGCATAATGTGAACCCATGTTTTTTGGGCTGCAGTTTTTTTCTGAAATTTTCTCAGAAATGTTAAAGTTTCTTCAGAGTTCCTCAGAAAAAGTTAGTTTCTTTAGATATCCTTATGGAAGGTTGGAATTTCCTTACTAAATAATAAAGTTTTTCAGACATGTAAGATGGAATGAAGACTAGTTTCCTTAAAAAGTCTACAAAACATTTAATATTTCCTTGGAAGATAACTGTAAGATGATATAATTTCCAATATTCTTCAGAGATCCTCAAGTTTCTCTCATAAAATTTAAGGTTTAAATTCTTTGAAATATTTGGGCACCAATGGTTGTTTTAGGCATGCTTATTAAACTCTGCCTTTATTATTGTGTTCATTTGCATAAAGTTGCTGCAGTAATGAACTGACAAGACATATACTTAGTATGCTCAGTCAGGGAGTGTGACAGGATGGGACTGCATATGGACATAGGGAGGGATGCCATGTGGGACATGGATGGGGGTCATGTGGGACATAGAATGGACTATGTGGTATGCACAAAGGGCTATATCAAGCATAATTATTTGACCCTACCTTTATTTTCTTATTCAACAAGTCATTTACATAAGTGATTATATAAACTGACAGACTTATATACTTAGTATGCTCAGTCAGGAACTGATAGCTAGGACAAGGCTGCTTATTGACGTAGGGTGGGATGCCATGTGGGATATTGGATGGATTGCTATGCGGTATATGATGTGACACAGAATTGCATGCTGTGTGGAAAATCGGATGGGATGTCATGTGGAACATTGGATGGGAGCTTTGTGGGACATCAGATGGGATGCAAAGGGGTGGGATGCCATGTTGGATATCGGATGGGATATCATGTGGGACATAGGGTGGGAGCTTTGTGGGACATAGGGTGGGAGCCATGTGGGACATAGGGTGGGAGCCATGTGGTACATATGATAGGAAGCCATTTGGGACATGTGATGTCATGTGGAACATAAAGTGGGATGTCATGGGGAGGGAAACCATGTGGGACAAGTTGGAATGCCATGTGGGACATCAGGTGGGAAACCACTGATGCAGGACATAAGGTGGGATGCCATGGGGGACAAAATGAGGGATGCCATGTGGGACATGGGGGGGGGGACCATTAATGCGAAGTCATTTGGGACATGGTGGGGTCCAATGTGGGACATGTTGGAATGTCTTGTGGGACATGTTGGAATGTCATGTGGGACATGTTGGAATGCCATGTGGGATATATGGTGGAATGCCATGTGGGACATGGATAGGGGAAGCTTCAAGCTACTGATGCGGGACAAGGTGGGATGCCATGTGGGACACATGAAGGGATGCCATGTGAAACAAAGGGAGGGATGCCATGTGGGACATAGGGAGGGATGCCATGTGGGACATGGTTGGGTATTATGTGGGACAGGATGGGATACCATGTGGAACATAGAATGGGATGCCATGTGGGACAGGGTGGGATGCCGTGTGGGACATAGGATGGGATGCCATGTGGGATATAAGGTGGGATGCCGTGTGGGATGCCATTTTTATAATTGGGCGGGTCATATGATATGGGAGTCAAATTTGCATGGGCATGCAAACCATGACAGTATTTACCATTCTAGTTCAAGATTTATTCCAGATTCATAAATTTATAATATATTATTTATAAATCTGGAATAAATCTTTAAAAGTCTATAAATCTTATTAAATCTAAATAATTAAAAAAAAATCTTCATGATTCTGAATCAAATTGAATAAATTGGGATAAAACTACACAGTGATAATTTTGTTGGTTATTGTGTACATATGTTATCAACAGATTTCATTAATATACATGGTGGGCATGGCTGAATGTGAAAGTGCTGAATGATGTAAACACCATGATTTATACAATATGTGGTACACAGGTCATGATCTGTACCTATGTTCTAATGTTGTGGTAGTGATGTCATGAATGCTAATGAGTAGGCAGGGCTTACTAACAAATTCTTGAAACAGGATAAATGAGCAATCGTTTTTGCATCATACTTGCTAATGATGATGTCAATTATTATGCAAATGCTAATGTTGTCACCATTTTTATTGATCTGCATCACATATATGGTGGGTGTGGCTTATGAATAAATATTGAACAAATATTTCATTGGTATGCAATGGCACGACAGTTATTAGAAATTTTACAAATCAATCAGCTTAAAAAGGCATCAGAACCACAAAACCTTTTGGTTCTGGTTAAGAATGTGAGGATGAGGATGCCAACTCCATATTAGTCTTACTACACCAGTCATTTCTACACAGATAAGACTGCTTTAAACTTGAATATCTCCTTAACAGAATAAGATATTGAAGTAGTATCTTTGCCATTTGGTTTGTTTTAAAATCTTCTTTTATATAAGTTTAACTTGCTTGACCACTGAACCAATCCTTTTAAAGAATGCAAAAAAAAAAAAAAATATATACTCTAGTATGGATGAAGATACATTTGGTCAGATTTTTATGCATGAATATTTGCACTTCTTTGTTAGGTTTGAATTGATTTAAAGCAAAAGGAGTGACTTCAAATCATGGCACAAATTCCAGTAGCAAATCGGACCTGGTCCAGTAGTCCTTTGGTAGAAAGGATGATCTTGGACTTTACTGGTTGCCCAACCTTGCAAGATGTCACCTGCCTGGATCTCTCTAAACGGAAGATCTCAACGCTGGATCCGGCGGTGTTTTCCAAGATGAGTGAGTTGGAAGTGCTCAACTTGTCCAGCAATCGAATAAGTGGGTTTCCCGATTAATCTTGGTCTCCGGAAGCTTAAGGTCTTAAATCTTCACCACAATCATCTGAAGGCAGTCTTAACCCTGGAACAATTTCCAAACTTGGAGGAGCTGAATATTGAGAACAATTTGCTTTCAGTATGTATACCTTTCATTTAAGAATGTGTTTTTTATTTCTTTTTGTGTGACTATTATATTTTAATGGAAGTATCATGGCATGTGATAATGCATTATATTAATTCATTAACCCTTACTCTACCACGCGGTGATATTATCACCGTTTTGGGTGCCCCATCTTTGGCCCCCGCCTCCCAAGCACATTTTAAAAAAGTGCTGGTAGAGTAAGGGTTAATCAACCCGCGACAAATGCGCCAACTTGAAAATATAGGCAGCATGGTTCCGGTGGGGGTCCCGGAGGCGGAACTTGGCCAGGCTCTGCTGCCTGGAAGACAGAGGACCCTTTAATAATCATGCCTTGATTAACCCTTCCTCTACCATGCGGCGATATTATTGCCGTTTTGGGTGCCCTATATTTGGCCCTGCCTCTTGAGCGCATTTTCAAAAAAGTGCTGGTAGAGTAAGGGTTAATCAACCCGCGACAAATGCGCCAATTCGAAAATATAGACAGCATGGTCCCGGTGGGCGGCCCAGCGGGTCCTAGAAGTGGAACGGGCCCGGCTCTGCTGCCTGGAAGACAGAGGACCCTTCAATAATCATGCCTTGAATAACCCTTACTCTACCACGCGGCGATATTATCGTCGTTTTGGGTGCCCCATCTTTGGCCCGCCTCCCGAGCGCATTTTCAAAAAAGTGCTGGTAGAGTAAGGAATAAGTGATGGTGTAAAGAAGAGAACATTTATCTCTCATGGCTCATATGCGATGGTATCAGGAAGCTATGTGGTCATGATGGCATGTGTGGGTGTTTGACGCTAAGCTAGTAAATACATGTGAATTTTACATGTGAATTTATATAATGTAGTGGAAGTGAACACTGTGTTTGTACCACATTAGGGGAATCCCGGTAGTTGCAACACTACCGGTAGTGACAAAGCAACACTGGTATAAGAACGTCTGAATTTTATTAATATACATAGTGGGCGGGGCTTGAAATAATTTTACAGCAAAAAGCTTGTAAACATGTTATCCTAAGAATGATAAAACTATGTCATACTGTATCTAGTTACACAGATAGCTGATGGTCTATAGATGTGCCATACTGCTTTTGGTGGTGATGTCATGCATATTAATGAGGAGGCAAGTTTAATATAAAAATCTTGAAATGCTCATATTTTAACAATTATATGAGTGTTTGAATTCATATTTGGTAGAATTATGTTTTTAGCTAGTGTGTACATGTTCATGGCATCAAAAATGTTGAATTTCATTAATATCATCAATAATTTCATTAATATCATTTGGCTGAAAGAAAAACAAAATAAAAATGCTATTGAATGGACTACGTATCTTTTACTGAATTTGATGGAATTTTTTCCTTCTTTATGGTTTAAATGGATTTTCAAACAGTTTAGCTTCAGCCATTGTAACCACTGCATGGCCATAGTCCATGTTCAATCTTAAAGGTATATGGGCAAGTAGAGGCAGCATTAGCTAAATTGATTGAAAGTCCACTAAAACATGTCCACTAAAACATGAGAAAACAACAAAATTTCAGCAAAATCAGTTATAAATTGGCCATTTTACAGATTTTTGGAGAATTTTGTTTAAATATTAAAATTTTTGTGTTACTCTTTTGATATATAAATGGGACATAAGCAGGTTTCTAGCTACGTTGGGAGATGCCGGGCAGGCCTGCCCAGGACTCGCAATTCCCGCCCGGGACTCGCAATTCCCGCCCGGCACTCAGCTCTAAGATTCACTCTTCCGCCTCACTCAAAAGTTCAATTCTTGAATTTCTTGTAACTTAAAAACTACACATGCTATTTTTAAGATTCACAGACTATTAATCTCAGTCTTCTTGGTCTGTGGTTGATTATAAACTTCTGCGCCTGTCCATAGACCTATGAGTTGTCTGTTTTGCACAGATTGCTGATCACTACATTGCAGTGTACATGTTGCCAAAGCTGAAAATCCTCAACAACAAAGAGGTGGACATCAGAGAGACCGTTCAGAATATGGAGGATACCTTAAATGCGAAGGTATGTTCATTGTTTGAATATTATTTAAATAACAATTAATTTCATATATATGGTAACTTTTGTTTAGAGGACATAATATTCTATTGTACTGTACCATATTATAAGACATATTCTATTGTCTTATAAGACATGATATTCTATTGTACCTATTGTAAGACATAATATTCTATTGTACATATTATAAGACAATTTTCTATTGTATCCTATTATAAGACATACTATTCTATTGTACCCTATTGTAAGACATAATATATTGTACATATTATAAGACATAATATTCTATTGTACCCTATTGTAAGACATAATATTTTATTGTACATATTATAAGACCTAATATTCTATTGTACCCTATTGTAAGACATAATATTCTATTGTACATATTATAAGACATAATATTCTATTGTACCCTATTGTAAGATATAATATTCTATTGTACCCTATTATAAGACATAATATTCTACTATACCTTACTATAAGACAAAATTTTTATTGTGCCCTGTTGTAAAACATAATGTTATATTATACTCTATTGTAAGACATGCCATTGTGTCCTATATAAGACATAATATTCTATTGTATTCTTTATAAGACATAATATTCTATTGTACAACAAAAATTAGAATTTGAGATAGTAAGAATTGGGTATTCAAACAATTTTGATGTTCTTTTTCTGTTTCTTACAGGTCCAAGAGGTATGGAATGAAAATTTCTTGACCCAGCTGAAAGACAGCATGTCGAGGGCTGAGATTAAAGCCATTGAAGAAGCCTTTATAGCTATGCTCAACTCACAGATTAAGTTTGGACCTGATGCACTTATTGAATTCACAAATCACATGGTTTGTACTTAATTAAAGAAATAATCCCATTAATTTTTATTTTCATATCTATGATAGAGGACTGTTAAAAAAACCAATGGGTGTAAAGACCATGTTGATATCGTATTCTCTTTAGGAATTAT
Source organism: Chiridota heheva (assembly GCA_020152595.1). Lineage (NCBI taxonomy): Eukaryota > Metazoa > Echinodermata > Holothuroidea > Apodida > Chiridotidae > Chiridota > Chiridota heheva. The sequence continues at coordinate 92,575 of JAIGNY010004541.1, read as the reverse complement.
TGAGTTAAAAAGAAATCACCATTGTGTTAAAAATTTACCTTGCAGTGTACAATGTCATGTCATACATGCAGATTCAAGACAATTCTTATGTATTTCTATTAGACAAATGTTTGTCTTTAACTTAAGAGTATGAAGTACATGAGCAGATGGGCAAAGCATGTTCTTTTAAAGTGTATGTTATGCTTATAATAGTTGTGTTTGTCTGTTCAGGTTTTCAGCATTTGGATGACCCAATGTTCACATTAACGGGGTAGGGGGATTCCTTTCTTTTATTAGAATAGCCCCTTAAATATATTACAAAGGGGAAAATTTGCTAATGCTTTAGCACATACAAACCTCATCATCCAGATCGGTTGATCAAACCAATAATTCCCCCTTGAATTGCTATTAAAATAATGGATTGACCTTTGACATATTTCAGCAGTTTTGTTAAAAAACGTTTCTGAGTTACGAAATAAGCCACACCCAACATAGCAATGCGGTTACTAGGTGGGGGCAAACAAACCTCAAATCCGCAATCTTGCATTACCAATGCATTGACATTTAGATGTTCGCGAGACCTGCCTCAAGCTTTGATCCATATATGGCACTTCTCAAAATCTTTAGGGTTTTTAGCAAAAAGTATAAACAAAATTCAGTTTGCTAAGTGGTTCTGAGTAACAGCAATCAGATTAACAAAACCTGCCTGGGGTGGTAAGTGCTATTTTTCTTCACCATTTTGCCATCCTCAGTCTGTGTGCATAAATTTGTTTTGTACAGTAAATTGCATTGACTGCATGAACGTGCGTCGCTAGCTACTTGTACTGTACCAGTACTGCATAGGATGTTTGCCCCACTTAATTATGCAAATTTTGTTGTTAGGCAAATTCATGCTGTGATTGGTTGAAAAAGCTGTCAATCATCTAATTCAGACAGTTTAATTGTTTTAACAAAGAGGTCATGGTCATATTGTTGAGAGAAATATAAAAAAAAGCCATAAGACTATAAGTCAGCGTTCGACAAATCATACGTCTGGCTGCACGGGACAACCAAAAATCTTATCCTGGCAACCATGACATAAACTTGACCTGCCTGAATGGACAACTTGGTTGTTAGGAAAATTTGCATTGCATGTATGCAAAATAATTTCCACCAGTAGATGATGATTGTAAGAAGTATGAAAACATTCATTTGAGTTATGCAACAGAAAATAGTGTAGTTGCAATCCTGGACAGAACTTGCTGCAACGTTGTCATTCCTTCTTCTTATTGACATTTTTTCATACACAAGAAAAGATTTTAGATTTCAAGACAACATTAAATTTGGGAGTCGAGAGTAAGCATTTAAAAGAATGAATTTAAAAGTAGTCAAAGTGTCCAAACAATTTGTCCAAGATTTTAGAATATTCATGGATCCACCATTTTTTTGTGGATGTTTTAGTATGTAAGCAACTGCATCACCTTTCTCCACAACAGCAATCTATTCCACATGATCCAAACCTCCCTTTCCTTCCCTTCTTTGCCTTACCTTCCTCATCTTCCTTTGATCACCTTACCTTCTTTACCTTATTCACCTCCTCTCCTCCCTTCCCTCTGTTCTAACTCAAGCACCTCAGTTTTTAAGACCCTCTTGGCAATTTGACTCTGTCGTGGTGGGGATAAACATCAACAAACAAAACCAAACCGTTTGAGTATGCATGTAGTATGTTAGTACATGTGCGTTTTAAAAGTTATGAGAATAAACATGATGTATGGGGCATCTAGAACATGGTGTTTCTTCAACTAAGAATATTGTTAAAAATAACTGTTCCAATGTAAGATTTGAATATGACATTGTTTTGGTTCATTTGTTAAATCTCACAGCTCACAACCCTGGCAGAGAAACACGTCCAACAGGAAACAGCCCATCTGAAAAAGACAATGTTGTTGGAACAACCCGGTGTGCCCAACAGCAGAGTGCAAATCCTCATTCAAGACGAAATGGGACAAACCATTCAGCAAACCCTGGACTTTGGCAATGGAGATCAACTCATCTTACAGCAAGATGAAGCTGATGCACCTAACACCTCCGCTGCTGCAGAGAAGAAAGAGGCACTGGTAGATGATGGTAAGGCTTCATGGTTTATATGTTAGTGATCCTGTATCAGAAATTATTGGTCAAACTTTCTTCCTATTATTATCATTGGCCTATGCAAGTATTGTGGTTAGATGTAGCTGCTTGAGACAGGTGGCTCAGTAGTAGACAGGTAGCTCAATAGGAGACAGGTGACTCAGTAGTAGTCAGGTTGCTCAGTAGGAGATGAGACAGTGGGAGATGAGACAGGTGGTTCAGTAGGACACAGGTGGCTCAATAGGAGACAGGTGACTCAGTAGGAGACAGGTGACCCAGTAGGAGACGGACGACTCAGTAGTCAGGTTGCTCAGTAGGAGACGGATGGCTCAATAGGAGATGAGTGGCTCAGAAGGAGACAGGTGGCTCAGTAGTAGACAGGTGGCTCAATAGGAGACAGGTGACTCAGTAGTAGTCAGGTTGCTCAGTAGGAGATGAGTGGCTTAGTAGGAGACAGGTGGCTCAGTAGGAGACGGGTGGCTCAGCGGGAGACGGGTGGCTCAGCGGGAGACGGGTGGCTCAGCGGGAGACGGGTGGCTCAGCGGGAGACGGGTGGCTCAGCGGGAGACGGGTGGCTCAGCGGGAGACGGGTGGCTCAGCGGGAGACGGGTGGCTCAGCGGGAGACGGGTGGCTCAGCGGGAGACGGGTGGCTCAGCGGGAGACGGGTGGCTCAGCGGGAGACGGGTGGCTCAGCTGGAGACGGGTGGCTCAGCTGGAGACGGGTGGCTCAGCTGGAGACGGGTGGCTCAGTGGGAGACGGGTGGCTCTGTGGGAGACGGGTGGCCCAGTGGGAGACGGGTGGCCCAGTGGGAGACGGGTGGCCCAGTGGGAGACGGGTGGCCCAGTGGGAGACGGGTGGCCCAGTGGGAGACGGGTGGCCCAGTGGGAGACGGGTGGCTCAGTGGGAGACGGGTGGCTCAGCGGGAGACGGGTGGCTCAGCGGGAGACGGGTGGCTCAGCGGGAGACGGGTGGCTCAGCGGGAGACGGGTGGCTCTGTAGGAGACGGGTGGCTCAGTGGGAGACTGGTGGCTCAGTGGGAGATGGATGGCTCTGTGGGAGACGGGTGGCTTAGTGGGAGACGGGTTGCTCAGTGGGAGACGGTTGGCTCAGTGGAAGACGGGTGGCTCAGTGGAAGACAGGTGGCTCATTTGGTAGAGCTTGTGACTGAGATAGCACAGGTTAGAATCTCATGAGATTCAACTAGGAAATTTTTCAACAGCTTTGCAGGCAAATATGCCCGACATCTTGGGCAGACGCATGTCATCTGTGTCACCTGCTGCTCATCCAGCCTTCAGGAGAATTGGACAAGGGTTAGATGGCAATCACCATCCATTAATGGTAGTTCCGATCACTCTGCCTGGTTCTCTGAACAAAATTCGAGAAGAGAAGCATGAGGATGTGGTGTTCATTTACTTCCCCTCCCGCTCTGGTCAAGTTTATGTGCTGATCTCAAGCTGCTTCCTGAGAATGTGCCTGGCCATTGTATTGTGCTTTGAGCGTGCATAGAAGAACCCAATGTTGTTGTTGTTATTGTTCTTATTTTGATATATTTGGTTTGAGAATTTATGTTATGAACTTAACGTTCTTTGTTAAAGACAGATGAATTACTGTGCAAGCACATTTGCAGGATTTTTGTAAACGGATGTGATGAAACTTTTATATCTTTGCTTGTTTACTGAAAGCCATGTTACTGCCTCTATTGGTATTCATGGTTTCATCGTATCTTATGGATTTCTTAAAACGCGCAATATCACAATTCTACATCGTCTCCTTTTGCGGCAGTCAAATTTTTCAGGCTGCAGCTAGAGACTGCGTCCTAATCATGACTGGACCCAGACAGGAAGTGAATGAACACTACGTTGTCACACTTCTCTATTCCAATAGCGTTCAGAGAACCAGGTAGGACGTTACTGTCCTACCATCGGAACCGACGGTTTAACGTCCCTCTGAAAGACGGTGTGCACCATTCAACCATTGCCACTTTTCTAACAGCTGAAAGAGGAGTAGGAGCTGCATACAAAATGTTTTCGGCTCGATGTTCGGCGTATCTGTCTGCATAGCTCTGGGAAATCGAGTAAGACCGGACTGAGTCTTGAACCCAGGACTTCCAGCATCTTAGTCATGTGCTCTGCCAACTGAGTGGTAATACAAATCATACAAAAACATGTAATACAAATCACAATAAAAGTGAGAAAAACCCTTTATCTCGAGTTGGCTCGCCTCCCTAACAATCTTGACGCCATCAATAGAGCGGAGAGAGCGTACAAAGTTGAGTGCAGACGTATTTTCCACAACCAGATTTATTTATTGGATATTTTACCTCTCTTTGACAGATTTTGAGGTTAAGCCATATAAAAGTTGCTACTTGTCACCCTTCTCCTTTATGTAATATAAATCACAATTTAAGTGAGATAAGAAATACCTCTGACAGTTTTTGAGGTTAAGCCATATAAAAGTTGCTACCTGTCACACTTGAATGAAAATTAGCAGTTGTACTTGATGAACCCTGTAAAAATTCCTTTCTCATATGTTTTCAGTTTACGATTTTCAACCTGAGCCATTGGTGGTACCAGTAATAGAGACAACCAGACCAGAAAAGGCAGCCGCAACATCACAACAACCGACACCACAAGCAGCACCTGAGGAGGAAGAAGCTCCCGAACCAACACCCACTCCCCCTCCCCCAGCCCCACCTGCCAAGCCCGCCCAACAAACCAAAACCTCCCAGAAGGCACAAACTCCTGCAAAGAGCTCCGAGAAGGCAACCCCTGGAAAGAGGGGGCGACCGAAGAAAACTCAAACCCCTAAAGAAGAGAAGGTCAAGGTGAAAGTGGAGGTTGAGAAAAAGGAGAGGAAAGATGCACCACAAGTTGACGAAATGCAGGTATGGATTGTAAAAGACATATTAAAAGCATGAGATATGTAGGTGAAATCATTTATCATCAGGACTGCTAGGTTCAAAATACAATACATGTTATTTTCCCCAAATCAGGTAAGAAAATATTTTGGAAACAATTAATTAATAAATTTGAATTTATTGAAAGATATTTATTGAATTTAATGAAAGATAAATAAGAACAAAACGGGTCCTATTTAACTTTGATGGCAGCATTTAATGTTAAAGCTTGACTTTTGAGACAATGTAAAAGAATATGTGATTGATATTCCAGATATGTATAAATTGACATTAGATGGACCATATTCTACATAGTAAGTGCCCATGCTCTTATGAGCGCCCACCCAACATGGGACTGATAACATATCCCCAGACTTGAAATTGATTATAAAATTTCCCATGGTTCTGAATAAAGGTGTCAAAAATCTTCCCACAAAAAATCGCAACAGAAATAATATCAATGTAGTGAATACATCTTTATATACTTCTCTCTTTTGCAATTAATGTACTTTTGATCGCACAATTACATGGAGGATGTTTTTTGGAGCACATATTTACCACATATACTGTTTGTTTACTCAAGAAATCTGAAAACAGTTTTTTTTTTTCCAACAAATTCTGATTTTCCCATGTTTATAACCCCCAGAAACGTAGATTTTTTCCAGCTCCGCATATCCTAAAATTAATACATATTAAATGCCATGTATTTTTGATATTTTATGATACATTTTTTCAGCCTAACTGGTAATATGATGACTTGATATTGGCCCCTTTCCGACATTACTTGCTTAGCTTTGAGCAGAACATTGTGATGGTTTGTGGTGGTTATTGTAGGGCTAGAACCATTTGTGTACAGTGTTAGTGCAAGTGAAAAAAAAAAAAAAAAACAACGACGTTGTTGTGGTTTCTTTGCAGGAGGTTGGTGTGGCATATGAACCGATCCACTTGCTCAGGTGTCACTCTAAGGAGGACGACCCCAATGACGTTGCCACCAATGTCTGGAAATGCTGCTTTGAACCAAATCCTGCACAACCTGGTTAGTTGCTCTTGATATTTATAAAAAATGTTTAGAGGAATTTTCAATAGAACTATTGAAGTGAAATATATATTGTATCAATAACTGTAAAATGTTGTCTGAATAAGTTTGTCATGCATCATGAAGGCTATTACACAACGAATGAGGCTTGGATAGTGATTTATTTTAAAAATCACTAGACTGGAAAAAAAGAATATTACAAAATGTTTTTTACAAATGTGGCATTCTTATAATACTGTAAAATGAGCTAGAAATGTTATTTTGTTAAAACTAGAGAAATTTCTTTTAGTAATGGGGGGGGGGGGTCTTTTTCTGTTTTGGTACAAATTTTACTTTATTGGGTGTAAAATGCCCCTTGAATCAAGTTTCAGTTTGAAAGGCTATAAGATGACGTCTCATCAATGAAAAACAAGAGGTCCAAATTTGTAATTCCCTTTGGCTGATGAATTTTAAAAGGATTAGTTTAGGAGTCAAGCAAGTCTTCATCTTTTATAAAAGAGGACTTTAAAATAAACAAAATAGTGAAGAAAGCATTCAAAAATCTTATTCCGTTCAGGAGATATCTAAGTTTAAAGTTTGGTATCATTTGTGTTCAAACAACTGAAATCTGACTAGTTGTAATGTTATAGTCTTAAGATTCCTCAAAGTCTTTATGTATTCTATCACATTTTATGGCATAAAACTCATAAATTATGTCAAAAAAGTAGTAAAACTAAATCTAGGAAGGGTATTTATACTATAACACCTGAAGAAAAGTTGAGGAAAATTAATTTAGATAGTGAAAAAAAAAAAAAAAACCTTTCTTCAAGATACATTACCAATTGCTAAGAATATGAGGATAAAGATGCCAACTTTCTTAGTAGACTTACTACACCAGTCATTTTTACACAGATAAGACAGCTTTAAACTTTAATATCTGCTTAATGGAATAAGATTTGTAAATACTTTTTTTGCCATATTGTTTCTTTAAGTCCTCTTTCATATAATAGAGGGACATGCGTGACCACTGAACTAATCCTTTAAAAAATTGCTCGGGGCAGTGTTCCATTTGCAACAGCTTTTAGTCATGAATATTCACAATATGTTGTTTCTGTTGCAGGTAACAGCAAATGGAATGTCGCAACGTGTGGAAGTAATATTGTGTGTGTGATCGACTGCAAAACTGGAATTGTCCTCAAGAAATATCAACACAACAAAGACAAAGAGGTATTTTTAGATATGACCTAATTTAGAAAATGCCATTCAGGTTGTCTGTCAAAAAAATGTTGATTTCCTTGAAACTACAGGCAACCCCGCATAAGTTGGATCCATCCGGACCACTTACTAACATCCGACTTACAAAATATCCGAGTTACATTTTGAAGGCATCGTGCGTTGGTATTGTACAGTACTAGTTTCGCGAAAATTCTATCTCGTAATTTCCCGAAATTACGATGCTCCCGTTTTGCCTAATTGGGAAGGACATCGGGTGTGCATCCATTGGTATCAAATGAATAAAAAAACTTAAAAACAACCTTGTACTGAACTTACAGGAAAAAAGCAAGAAAAACTCAAACAAGACTTTCCAAACACGAACATAATCTCTTATCTAACGTTAGACTAACACGACACACTTATCAAAACTTTGCTGGTTTGGGTGTAAATTGAATGTGGAAACACAACCCCAGTATAAAACACAGCACAAAACAAAACACTTATGCAAGTAACTTTATTTTCAAATACTTATGACGGTATGAACATCACATTCTTAAAAATATACTGTAACATGACTCACTCAAATGTCATTTCATTCATAAAAAAAGACAGTGACCTCCCTCCCTCCCCGCTCAGTCACATAAACATCTTATGTGTACGCATACTGTGCACTTACACCTGCATACTGTATCATGAACTTTACGTGAATTGCATCGGACAGCGCTATGGGAAAGTGCACTGTGCTATTTATAGCGAGTGATCAGACTTGCCGTTCGAAAGTTCACAGTACGTAACTGAATTATGTGCACTGATAATTTCTTCCATCCGACTTATACGCTGTAATTATCACATATTTGCGTATGTCAAGGTGTAGATATTGGTCCGACATGGAGTTTATCCGACTTGCAGATGTCCGACTTTGAGATGGTAATTGACACATACATGTATTGGGATTTAACGGGACTTTTTGTGCAGTACGAGTTACGCGAAAATCCGACTTGGACGCATCCGACATAAGCGGGGTTGCCTGTATTAGAATTTACCTGAATGTGTCACCTAAGTGACTTTAAAGGGAAGGACTTATCACAACAATAAATTTTAAAGTGAACACAGCCGGAAAGGTTACGTCACTTCTAGTTGTGGAATGCACAAGATCCCTGTCTGTTTGTACAGTACGTAAATTACAAGATTAGTTCAGTGGTCAAGCAAGTCTATCTTGTTTAAAACAGAATTTCAAAAGAAACAAAATGTTAAAGTAAACATTTAAAAATCTTATTCCATTGTGGAGATATCTAAGTTTAAAGTTTGGTATCATTTGTGTAGAAACCACCAAAATCAGACTAATTGTGATGTGTCATAGCCTTGGATTCCTCAGTCTTTTTGTATTCTATCCCATTTTGTGGCTTAAAAACAATGGGATGTGTCAAAAAGTAGTAAAACTGAATCTAGGAAGGGTATTTATAATATACCACCTGAAGAAAGTTTGATTATAAATAATATGGGAAAGTGAATAAATTAAAATAAACTTTCTTTAAAATACATTAACAACTGTAAGAATGTGAGGATGAAGATGCCAACTTTCCATAGTAGACTTACTACACCAGTCATTTCTACACAGTTAAGACAGCTATAAACTTAAATATCTCCTTAATGGAGTAAGATTTGTAAATGCTTTCTTTACCATATTGTTTCTTTTGAAGTCCTCTTTCAAATAAGGTGTACATGCTTGACCACTGAACTAATCCTTTAAACTGCGTTGTGTGTGTGAAGTTCCATGCATAGTGCATAACGATATGGGACACTTTTTTTTTTCAACGTGTTTGTCAGAAAGTAAAAGTGAAAGGTTAATAAGATAATACTACAATAGTAGTCACTACCCAAAGCAAACTATAAATAAATGTCTCTGTCGGTAATCAAACTCATAACTATTGGTTTGTAAAACAATGCTGAAGCTAATGGCCAAACCACCTGCACTATAGACCTTTTCAAATCTGAATCGGCAATTTCTGGATAACTAATTTAAATAATGTCACATGGCCAAAATTCACGTGTCCATAATGGACCAATTGCATACTGGAGGAATCGTATTGACCAACAAAATACTGGAGGAGTTTTTGCTGTCTGCACAATTCACGCACGGTATGGGACCAAGCGTATAGAAAAATGTTTTCAAGCGCACATATCATACGTGCGTTATACATAAAGGAAATACGCACACGTATTGCTGCTTATAATTTTTTTCTCAAACCTGCACCTGATTGGTTGGGAAACAAAGGAAAAGTTTCCCCAGCATTTGATCGGTCGAAGAACTGAAGAAATCACATTCGGGTAAACACAGTTTGAAAAGGTCTATAACATCTATTAATAATAAAGGTTTTATTGATCATATATTGTGAAAAAGAGCCAATGAATCATGCAGCACTTGCTTGAAATTTCAACCAATCAAAAATTTGAATCAAATTGTCATTATTGTGTCTGTATGACGATGCCAACTTTTTTCTTATCTTTATTTACTAAAAGTTTAAAAAGATATTTTGCCTTCATTTGCAATACTGAAGTGTCTTACTACAAAGAATCATAAAAATATATCAAACCCCATTATCAAGCATGCTGTGACTTTTACATTAAAGATTTGCAAACAATCTTTCAGACATTGAGGAAGAGGTCAGATATTTTGAGGAAAAAGTTGGAAGTATATTGAGCAAGAAATTAAAGATTTGGAGGAAAGAGTTGGATATATTGAGAAAAAAAGTTGGAAATTGGGTAACTCTAAATAATTTGGTGGGTGGGTGTCGGGGCAGGGGTGGCAAAAACTAACTTAGGCCAAAATATTTCTTGAATAAACTTTTCTGACATCGGAAGTACATTTTCAGACAAAACTCTGGCTCTACTCTGGAGTAGGCCCTAGCTTGGGCAATTAACTCTTGCTATAAGGACCTTTAGTGACACTGCTGTCTAACGTGCTAAATTACCAAGAAGAAAAGACGAGATTAGATACAATTGGATATTAATCATGAAAAAGGTCAAAAAGAACTAGAGCTGTGAACGTTTAGGGATTTTAGTAAACGTGTACACACCCAAAAAGCGAGCGTGTATCATGTACACGTGTTTAGTACCGTAATTTTTGGAAATACACCAAAATTGCTCCAAAACTACGAGGCGAAGTAAAAAAAATCGCGCAACCAGTATCGCAAAAGTACCGACTCCATTGCCCAAATAGACGTTGAGTTTTGCTTTCCAAATGGTAAAAAGTTTACTTCTACAGTATAAATCATCATTTTTATGGAAAATATGTATGGAAATTCAGTTTAGAAAGAACAGATAACTTCCTTTCAATGTCATTTAAACTCAACATCGCGTAACTTTTTTGTCCTATTCGCTACGGCTCTCAAAGTTCTTCTGTGTAAATCTTGCTTACTAGGCCTATGATATACCTTGCAGTAAAACATTTTAAAACTACGCCACCACCTCCAGGAAGTTGTGAAATATCAGTCCTCTCGAAAAAATGGCCGCCATTTTTGCGACGCATGCAGAATTTCAGCTCTGTTGAAACATTTTTCTGTTTGTTTATTTTGCAATATTTAATCATCAGGTAATATTTACGTGTAAATGTACTTATTGTCACGATTCAAGTATTTTTCAAGTGTTTCTTGGTCAATTTAAGAGCTTGAAAACGGGCCTTGATTGGGTGGGATTTAAAGCCTTGTGGCCTAACATTAGGCCTATTGTTAGTTTCACTGTTTACTGCGGCACATTCGCGGTGCATTTTACAAGTTAGATTACTCAGATTTCGGCTTAATCAAAGAGCATAATATCCCCATTTATTGGTGATTACTGTGATTACTGCGCATTTGTGATTCATACATTTAAAAAGGATTATGCTAATCGGGTTTACAGTTTGTAAATAGTCATTGATTGGAATTTTGTCAGCCAATGTGTGTGATTTAAATCATGAATGACAATATTGATTTTTAACGGCAAGACTGACTATGAAAAATGATTACTTGCAATGAAGTATTTAGTAAACGTTTACAAGATTTGCAAAAGTGTAGCGTGTACACGCTAAACGGTCACAGCTCTAAAAAGAACACATAAAGAATTAAAGAAAAAGTCATAAAATCTTGCTTCTAGAATTACGTAAACAATTATTATTGCAAGAATAATTTCAAAAATATTAAATAAAAAGAAATATCTTAATCTGTTATTGATATTTTACATAAAAACTGTTCTAACAAATAGAAACAAAAGAAAATTAATTGCCATTACCGTAATTATCAATTGATTGATGGTTTTAGAGCAATAAATATTTAATCATTTGTGTTAGTCTTCTTTCAAAACTCATTCCTTTATCTAACACTATTTTCATTGTAAAGTAAATAAAAGAAACTTGACAAAGCAGCCTTTTTTGACATACAGAACATTTCTTTGCTTTCTTTGCCTGCGTAAACCAATATATTCCAGAAATTCCAGTATGGACTTTGTTTTAATACACAGTAGTTAACCTATTTAAGGATTAGTTAAGTGGTCAAGCATGTTCATCTTATATGAAAGAGGACTTTAAAAGAAACACAATGGTGAAAAAAGCATTTAAAATCTTATTCTGTTACAGAGATATTTAAGTTTAAATTTTGGTATAATTTCTGTAGAAACGACTGATATCAGACTAGTTGTGTCATCACAGCCTCGGATCCCTCAAAGTCTTTATGTATTTTAAAGAAAGTTTATTTTATTTTTTCACTATTTAGATTATTTTTCTTTAAACTTTCTTCAGGTGGTGTATTATAAATACCCTTCCTAGATTCAGTTTCACTACTTTTTTTGGCATATCCCATGGTTTTTAAGCCACAAAATTGCAGGACAAAATATGATAGAATACATAAAGACTGAGGAATCTGAGGCTATGACATCACAACTAGTCTGGTTTCAGTCATTTCTATACAAATGATACCTAACTTAGATATCTTCTTAACAAAATAAGATTTTTGGATGCTTTTTTGTTATTTTGTTTCTTTTGAAGTCCTCTTTCATTTAAGATAGACTTGCACCACTCTTGAAGTAATCCTTTAAAAGAATGCAATATTTTCAGAGAGATAACAAATTTAAAACATCACTAACCTTGTGAGGCCACCGAGTTAATTATTAACAGTTAATAGCTCTACAGTGAGACTAGATCAGTGCTGAACTGTAATTGATACCGAAAACTAATTCTGGATTCAAGTGCTTTGTACATTCAGACATGATTAAGGTGTTTAATCAACTGTGTGTAGTCTTAGACAGTTGAGCCATTTGATTGGAACATTGTACTATTAATAGCTCCATGATCTGAAAAAAACCATCTTGCAAACTATTCAGAACAAAATTTTCAACATGAGTCATTTCCTATTGTGTAGAATTTATTTATAATATTTTGTTCTACTTTTGTACTGGCGTTGCAGTAAGGATACTGTGAGATTTGTTGAATTGGCTGTTTGGTAGGTCAATGTGTGACTTAGAGAACAAGTTTAGATAATATCAATTATCGCTGAATGAAAAAATGTGATCCATGAACTGAAGAACCTGTATTTATTTTTATACTTAAGAAAACCAAATAGTTCATACCTGCAGACATTTTTTGTCAGTTTATGTTTGAACAAAATTTCATATTGAAAAAAAAAAAATCTTTCTTCGTGTTACAAAAGTTGCTGTTTTGTTACTTGGGAAGAAATAATATTGAATACTGCCTTACCTAATCAAATTTCTACTCATAAATCCTTGATGACATTGTTTTTGTTTGTTTGTCAACAATAATGTATTTATACCCTTAGTAGATCCTTACAGTCTTTATCTTGTATGTATTTAACCGTACCTAAAATCAGAACCTCAAAATGTGGACCAGGATGTTTCAGTTATGCTGCCCCTACATTGTGGTAGCGATGATCTGAGATATATAGATAGTTTTAGCCCCTACATTGTGGGCCCAATGATCTGAGATATATAGAAAATTGTGGGCCTGATTATCTGAGATAAATAAATAATTTTAGCCTCTACATTGTGGTCCCAATGATCTGAGATATATAGATCATTTTAGCCCCTACTTTGTGGTCCCAATGATCTGAGATATATAGAACATTTTAGCCCCTACATTGTGGGCCCGATGATCTGAGATATATAGATCATTTTAACCTCTACATTGTGGGCCCTATGATCTGAGATATATAGATAATTTTAGCCCCTACATTTTGATCTTAATGATCTGAGAGATGTAGATCATTTTAGCTCCTACATTGTGGGCCTTATGATCTGAAATATATGGATCAATTTAGCCCCTACATTGTGGGCCCGATGATTCGAGAGATATAGATCATTTTAGCCCTCTACATTGTGGGCCCAATGATCTGAGATAAATAGATAATTTTAGCCCCTACATTGTGGTCCCGATGATCTGAGATATATAGATCATTTTAGCCCTTACATTTTGGTCTTAATGATCTGAGAGATATAGATCATTTTAACTCCTACATTTTGGTCCGAATGATCTGAGTGATATAGATCATTTTGGTCCTGATGATCTGAGAGATATAGATCATTTTAGCCCCTACATTTTGGTCCCAATAATCTGAGAGATAATAGATCATTTTAGCCATTTTTGTCCCAATGATCTGAGAGATATAGATCATTTTAGCCCCTACATTTTGGTTCCAATGATCTGAGAGATATAGATCATTTTGGTCTTAATGATCTGAGAGATATAGATCATTTAAGCCATTTTGGTCCCAATGATGAGAGATAAAGATCATTTTAGCCCTGATATTTTGGTCCCAATGATCTGAAAGATATAGATCATTTTAGCCTCTACATTTTGGTCTTATTGATCTGAGAGATATAGATCATTTTAGCCCCTACATTTTGGTCCCAATGATCTGAGAGATATAGTTCATTTTAGCCCCTATATTGTGGTCCTGTTGATCTGAGAGATATAGATCATCTTAGCCCCTACATTTTGGTCCCAATGATCTGAGAGATATAGATTATTTTGGTCCCGATGATCTGAGAGATATAGATCATTTTAGCCCCTACATTTTGGTCCTAATGATCTAATAGATATAGATCATTTTAGCCCCCACATTTTGGTCTTAATGATCTGAAAGATATAGATCATTTTAGCCCCTACATTTTGGTCCCAATGATCTGAGAGATATAGATCATTTTAGCCCCTATATTGTGGTCCCGATGATCTGAGAGATATAGATCATTTTAGCCCCTACATTTTGGTTTTAATGATCTGAGAGATATAGATCATTTTAGCCCCGACATTTTAGTCCCAGTGATCTGAGAGATAGCGCACTTTAGCCTCTACATTTTGGTCCCAATGATCTGAGAGGTATAGATCATTTTAGCCCCTACATTTTGGTCCCAATGATCTGAGATGTATAGATCATTTTAGCCCCTATATTGTGGTCCTGATGATCTGAGAGATATAGTTCATTTTAGCTCCTACATTTTGATCCTAATGATCTGAGAGATACAGATCATTTCAGCCCCTACATTTTGGTCCCAATGAGCTGAGAGATATAGATTATTTTAGCCCCTATATTGTGGTTCTGTTGATCTGAGAGATATAGATCATTTTAGCCCCTACATTTTGGTCCCAATGATCTGAGAGATATAGGTCATTTTGGTCCCGATGATCTGAGAGATAGATCATTTTAGCTCCTACATTTTGGTCCTAATGATCTAATAGATATAGATCATTTTAGCCCCTACATTTTGGTCCTAATGATCTGAAAGATATAGATCATTTTAGCCCCTACATTTTGGTCCCAATGATCTGAGATATAGATCATTTTAGCTCCTATATTGTGGTCCCGATGATCTGAGAAATATAGATCATTTTAGTCCCCACATTTTGGTCTCAATGATCTGAGAGAAATAGATCGTTTTAGCCCCTATATTGTGGTGCGGATGATCTGAGAGATATAGATCATTTTAGCTCTTATATTGTGGTCCTGATGATCTGAGATATAGATCATTTTAGCCCCTACATTTTGGTCCTAATGATCTGGGAGATATAGATCATGTTAGCCCCTATATTGTGGTCCCGATGATCTGAGAGATAGAGATCATTTTAGCCTCTATGTTTTGGTCTTAATGATCTGAGAGATATAGATCATTTTAGCCCCTACATTTTGATCCCAGTGATTTGAGAGATATAGAGCATTTTAGCCTCTACATTTTGGTCCCAATGATCTGAGAGATAGAGATGATCATTTTAGCCCCTACATTTTGGTCCCAATGATCTGATATATATAGATCATTTTAGCGCCTATATTGTGGTCCCGATGATCTGAGAAATATAGATCATTTTATCCCCACATTTTGGTCTCAATGATCTGAGAGAAATAGATCGTTTTAGCCCCTATATTGTGGTGCGGATGATCTGAGAGATATAGATCATTTTAGCTCTTATATTGTGGTCCTGATGATCTGAGATATAGATCATTTTAGCCCCTACATTTTGGTCCTAATGATCTGGGAGATATAGATCATGTTAGCCCCTATATTGTGGTCCCTGATGATCTGAGAGATAGAGATCATTTTAGCCTCTATGTTTTGGTCTTAATGATCTGAGAGATATAGATCATTTTAGCCCCTACATTTTGATCCCAGTGATTTGAGAGATATAGAGCATTTTAGCCTCTACATTTTGGTCCCAATGATCTGAGAGATAGAGATGATCATTTTAGCCCCTACATTTTGGTCCCAATGATCTGATATATATAGATCATTTTAGCGCCTATATTGTGGTCCTGATGATCTGAGAAATATAGTTCATTTTAGCTCCTACATTTTGGTCCCAATGATCTGAGAGATATAGATGATCATTTTAGCCTGTTTAAATGAAAATTTAAAACATGTATTCAGTGAGGCTTTAAGAAAAATGTCTTTTAAGGTTCTACATAATTGTACTTATATAGTTTTTTATTCTTTCTATATTATTCATTTTCTTGTGTATTAGGTTTTGTTGCCCTCTTTTACTTATTTTAAGCTCTTTAGTATTATTCTTTTTTTTTTCTTTTCTTTTTTATTCTCATGAATATTTCAGAGTATTTTATGATTTCATTTCTTTGTTTTAGGTACTGCACATTTGAATATGTCTTATAGTATTTGCGCTTTACAAGCAACCTGATAATAATTTTGACATCAAACGTTTTAATTCTTACACAGGAATTTTATTGTATAGCATGGACCACCTTAGAGATGGACGTCGACGGAAAGAAGAAGATGACCAACGTCTTGGCAGCTGCTGGTATCAAGGGCACCATCAAGCTGCTACACCCACAGCAGCTGCTCTGTTACGCTGAGATCAAGATGGAGAGGAAGTCTAAGCACGTCAACTGCCTTACATTCCACCCTATGCATCCAACATGGCTGATCTGTGAGTCACTTTAAAAATATTTGCTAATAGCTACAGTCTTGGACAAAACTGTTGGAAATGTCAAGCGTCGCAAAGAGTTAATATTTATTGTTGTGATTCTTAATTATTTCCTTGCTCAATTTTTAACTCGAGTGCACTTCCTTTCCCCCTTTCCAATCTTGGATTTTTTGTGCTTTAGCCTACTTAAAAAGAAAAAACATTGAACAATGGTCAACATTGAATAATGAGGGGGAGGGGGGTTAAGATATTAAGGTAGGGGAAAACATGAAAAAATAAGAAAATATGTCATTATTTATAATGTACGAATGGTGTATAATAAAGAGTTTAAAAGTATGTTCATAAAAGCAGTGCAAGTTTGCACCAAATAGTGCTGTAGTGACATATCGATTATCGCGATATCTCTTTTCCCATGACATGAAATATGTCTCTCGCGACATATTGCGATACTAAAAACTAATAGTAATACTCAACTAAGAAATTTTTGCACAACCTGACTAGGCTACTTCGTACGTTACAATTCTAACATTACGGTACTAAGTTAAGTTTAGGCCATTAAAAACATGCTAAATAATCGTGAAACATAAAAAACTACTAATTCAAAAATTGTGCTCCGTCACCACACTGGTACGCGTCAATGTAAGTTGAAAAAAAGAACAAAAAATTGGTCCAGAATTTGCCACTTTGGCTCTCACTTCACTTTGATGATTCATGGTCACATTGGCTAAATAACCAAATACGTGCATGATGAATGTAATAGTCACGCGGTCATGTCGCCTGCTAGATCTGCAAATCATTTTTTCTTGCGTTCATCATGTAATGGAGTAAATTGTAACTCCATGATTAATTTTAATGTTAGTGGAACAATGTGTCATGAGTCAGTTTTCTTGAAAGTATCGCGATACTACGATATGTCGCGATACTTTTTTCCACGATAATCGATTCATAATAGAGCCATGTTGTGACAGCACTAGCACCAAGTGTTTTAATGAGTTTTGTCCAAGATTGTAGATTGCTTTGAAATTATAATGAAATGAAAAACCATGCAAGTAACAATTTCATCCAAATGGGTGAACAATTGACCCATTTTATAGCTTTTGGAATTTCATTCCATAAATATGCAAACTTCTGGGGAAATCAATGATGCACAACTGGGCAACCTTGGTATTTAATTCCATTGATTGAAATTTTTTATCTAAATTCTTTGAAGATGTGCAGCATTTTTGATGCAATGGGCAAATCAAGCATGAAAAAATATACAAAAGAGGTTTTGAAATATTGCTGATGAACAAAAAGACTACTATTTGCGATTTTCTGATAATAATGGAGAAAAAAATTTGACATGCAGTTTTGTTCCAGTCATAGAAATATACCTGTTTCTGTTACAGCACAAATGTTGTTTTAATGGTGACAAAGCCCCTTGAATCAATTTTCAGGTGTCATTTGAAAATCTCTACAATGACACCCCATGTGCAAAAGGTCAGGAGGTAATTGTATATCTTTTTCTTTATTTAAATCAATTTTGTATAAAAAAATAGCTTTTTTGAGCATATTTGATGTACATTAACCAGTTTGAGCTGTGTAACCTGTTGCGCTTTTGCATATAGTTGTTTAGAAATGTAGGTTATAAATTACCAATGGCTTGCAAAAAAATTGGGCGGCTTTTTACACTAAATGCAGTAAAAAAGTATTCATGGCCGAAATATTAAGTGTGACCCCTTTTCTATGAACTGTCATTGTCTTTTATATCACATTCAGGTGGTTCAGAGGACATTGTCATCTGGGATATTGGAATTCCACAGGGACCAGACTTTAAGTGCAAACATAAGTAAGTTACCTATATTCGCTTGGCAAGTCCATAGATTGGGTTCAGGGTTTTGTCTTACTTTTAAATGTAGTTAGTGGGCAGCTAAGGTTTGATAAGTGAACAGTCCTGGAAACCAGCTATGGTTCCAGCAATTATAAGAAGAAATATATTTGCAAGAAGAAATATTTTTTTATGAAAAAATTGTTTTCAGAAAAATATATATATATATGATATGTTATTTATATATTTATATATATATATATATATATTTATATATTATATATATATATATATATATATATTTATATATATATATATATAATATATATATATATATATATATATATATATATATATATATATATAAAATAAAATTATTCCACTTATTCGGCCTGAAGTTTCTTCCTGTTAAACACCCATGCTCGGGGGTTGCGTACAGTGTGCTATTCAAACTACACTGTACATATATGTGAACTGGTTTTATAGAAATTTATACTAGTTCAAAAATAACCAACACACAATATTGAGCGGCGCTTATTAGAGCAGGGGCACTTAATACATCGAATGCGGTATATTTAATCATTTATTTGTTTGATTTTTTGAGAAAGCAACAGCATATTCAGTAAAAAGTTAAGGTTTCGGCCACAGTGTTGCGGGCTCATTGCTCTAAGAATTCCTCCTCCCCCACTTCCCCCTCCCCCCACTTTCCCCTCCCCCACTTCCTCCTCCTTTTCTCCCTCCTTTTTCCCCTATCTTTGTGATATTTTGCTCTCTTGTGGCTAATTAGAAAAAAAATATTGATACATTTTTTGCATTGTTGAAGAACGCACTCTCATTTGATAGTACTCTTGATTTTTTTTGGAGCAAGCAAAAAAATTATACGTCAATTTTAAATTTGTGGACCTTTTTGACCTAAAAATTGACCTGAGTTTGCCAATGATCTTTCTTAAAGGATTTGGCACTATACTTTCCTATAAACATGCATTGTTTCTTTCTATGATGCACAACACTAATATAATATAAATAATAAATGTTTAAACCAATATTTCAATAAAAATGTTATGTAAATGATATGCAAATTAACAAATTTACCTCATTTATTATGAGCAAGCTTGAAATTTTCAGTTTATGACCCAATTTCAGGTATTGGAAGCTTCGAAAATACTTTTAATTATTCAGGTTATGCTGAATGTCTTGTAGAAACTTACTTTTGTTGATTTCTATAGGAATTTTGGTGAAAAGGTACTCAAAAATGGTTCAGAGCATCAGTAATAATGTTGACGTTGCTAAGCTTGGTATCCTTAACTGACAGTTGGTACTACATATGAAATGTCAACAAATTTGTCCAAATACAGGAAAATTCTTAAGAGAATTTCAATTTCAATTGTTTTCAAGAAAATAGGCGGGAGGGGGGGGGGGGGTTTTGTCCTTTGGGAGAGGGACCAGGAATATTGCCATCCCCAAAAAATATAGCCCTCTTCTAGGATCCTAATTGCTTAAAAGAAAAGGATTTTCCCCTAAATGGGGGTGCTTTGCTCCCACCATGGATCTCTTGCCCCCATCATGGAACTCTTGCCCCAACATGTGTCTTTTTCCCTTAACATGGGACCCTTTCTTCTTAGAATTTTAATCCTACTTTACTACACCACAACATGGAATTAAGATTTTGTGAAATGGCACTAATGCACTACAAATTAAAGGTTTGATCTGTAAAGTTTCATCCAAAATTACTATACAAAGGACAATTAATGTTAATCATGTGGGATTTTAGTGACCCATTTTCTTGTTTATAATCCTTACAAGTAAATCATCCCAGCTAAATGATAGTGTTTTTGCTTAATTTTGCAAGGATCCACACTACCACTAGTTTAGCTATGCCTAATGCGTTAGTAAGTATGAAGTTTGAAAAATGCACTCGCGATTTCAAAAAAAAAATTAAATTCATTTCACCTGGTTCTGATCATCTTTGGGCCTCTTCAAGGTTGGGTCCAGGTACTAAAAGATCACAATCACTGCCGATAAGCCTTCTGACTCTTCCTAATCCTCAGTTTCAATTTGAAACAAGATTTGGGATACATGTTCTTCTCTTGTCTCAACGTAAATGTCAAAAAATATATAGAACTCGAGTGATGTAGCTATAAAACGTTAGGAACGATTGAGGGTTATGTCTTTATTGCAGCAATCCACGTGAAAGCACATAGTTTTCGCTACAGAATGGTGTTTACTTTATGATATAGGGGTGGATCACATGATTTAAAAAAAAGGTAAAAAATATCACCACAAATCACAAAATTTTACATAATCTACAAATAATTGTAAAATTATGACTAGGTATGAGCAAAATTTGATTAGATTTGGACAATATGACTTGTCTACATATTATATATATATATATATATATATATATATATATATATATATATATATATATATATATATATATATATATATATATATATATATATATATATATATATATATATATATATATATATATATATATATATATATATATATATATATATATATATATATATATATATATATATATATATATATATATATATATATATATATATATATATATATATATATATAAAATATAAACAAATCTAAATGTATTTTCTTATCTATTTTTGTCAATTTTACAAAAATATGCATTTTTCGTGACATTTTAAACAAAAAGTGAAATTTCTTAATCTTTGGATAAAATTTACCAAAAAAGTGAGTATAGACCCCAAAAAGGAAAAATCTTTTTGTTTGAACTCTGTCAGAAAGACCTCATGTTGTGCATGTTTTTTTCCAGTGTACTCAGCAGGTGAGTATGTTAGTGTAAGGAGAAGAGTCTTTTAAGTTAGAAAGAATATCAGGGTAATCAGAAAGATTGTGACAGCACTTAATACTTCATGGATTTATCTTTATCAGAAAACTAATGAACTTGTCAGCTCCTGGTAGAGTGTTGGGACTGGTCATTGTTCCTTCAGCGGATTTTCTTCTAGCTGGTTGTGACAACGGTTGCTATGGATGGAACATTGACACAAATGCCTTCAGCAAAAGGGAAAAGTAAGTTATTTCCTGAAATGTATCACTTTATTTTTAGATTTCTTGTATCTGAAGCAGCGTAGAGAATGTCATTAAGTCAAGTGATGACTTTATCCAGAGTAAAGCACTGCGCATCATTGGGGTGACCGAACAAGAGGCAAGACTAAATCTGAACATCCCCACTCTTCATCATAGATGGCAAGTTATTGCCACAGTTGTTCTTCACAAGTTTTGCCCTCCAGACCCTAACATAACATAACAAGATGACGGACTAAGAAGGGTGAATCATTTTCGGCTAACTTTTGGTAATTACAAAAAGTTTTTGATTAACTTTTCGTAATTACAAAAAGTTTTTGGCCAACTTTTCAAAATTACGAAAGGTTTTTGGTCAACTTTTCAAAATTATAAAAAGTTTGGGGCAACTGTTCAAAATTGTTCAAAGTTTTGTGGCAACTTTTCAAAATTGCGAAAATATTTTCAAAATTACAAAAAGATTTTCGATAATTTATTTAAATTTTTTCCTGGCAATGATACGCTTCCGTAGATTTCTGTAGGACAATTTTTTATTTTTTTTATGAAGACATGTTGGGCCATTTTTCGTGTTTTTCACACCTCATAAAAGAATTTACATGAATGCATACTTTCGAGTACTTTTACATTTCATGAAACTTTGAAAAATGATTAATAAATTTAAGACTGATTTTTTTTTAAGATGAATTTTTCATCTCTGCATCACCACAACATCTTTCACTGCATCTAGTTCAAAACATCACACTGACTGTTGGAAATGCAACAATAAAACAGTCAAACAGTGTCCGCAACCTCGGTTTCTACTTTGACTCGTCCATTAAAATGACCAATCAAATATCCAAACTTAGTTCAACTGTCAATTTTCACATTCGTAATTTATGGCGTATTCGACGATTCATTGATGTTGACACTTGTCACAGTGCTGTGAGAGCCTTGATTTCCTCACGCCTTGATTATTGTAACTCTTTGTACTGCGGACTAAACAAGAAAGATCTTGATAAGCTTCAGCGCTTACAAAATAAGGCTGCTAGACTCGTCTATGCTCTCCTCCACGTCACGCACTCCGCGCTCTTCTCGAAGAACTTCATTGGCTTCCTGTTAATAAAAGAATCATTTTTAAAGTACTCTTACTTGTCTTCAAATCACTCAACAAAGTTTCCCTAGCTATATCTCAGACTGTATAGATGTCCACGTTCCAACGCGTCCCACTCGCTCAGCTGCTGCTATTACACTAAATCGTCCCAGGACCAGGAAACTTGCTGGCGACAGGACTTTTTCGCATCAGCTCCAAAATTCTGGAATGCTCTTCCAATGGACTTAAGGAACTGTACTTCTTCTCTGTCTTTTAGAAAGAATCTAAAGACATTCTTATTTTCAAACTCTGCCTGAACAATTGCTTGCTCATACACATCATATTCTGTTGACTGTATTTCTTTGTTAATTTGTACATGTTATTGTTGTAATGCGCTTTGTATCCTCTGGTAAAAGCGCAATAGCAAATGTTCTTTATTATTATTATTATTATTATTAAGACTGACCAGTTTAGATTTTGCTCTAAGTGAAGAATGCCATCTCTACAGTATTCAAAGGAATGTGGTTTGATACCCAGCATGAGCAGTTCTTAAAATCTCAAAGGGGACTAGGGTTAGGATATAATTTTTTAATCGGGTTTTTCTCATAAGTTAGTTGAAATAAACTTTTCTGTATTTAAAATTGCATTCAAAACAAGCAAACTCTAGCAAATTAATAAGATAATCACTGGCAGCATTAGATAACTTATTTTTGACCTCCAGAAATCACAGCTTAGAGTTCCTTCTGCCGAGCAAGGCTCGTCTGGCATCAGCCATCAGTGAGGAAGGAGACGACGAAGAAGAAAAAGAGGGCGATATGATTGATGGCCTTACGTTACTCAAAGATGACATCATTGGTATGAAGCAACTTTTTCATCTCTTTAGTATTATAGAATAATGGAAAGATTTTGTATTCTAATATATTCCATTTTAAAAAGGTAACTTATAGAAGTTCATTATTGATGAAATAGTAGTTCCAGGTTGTTGTTTTGAGTTCTTGTTCAGTAATTATTATTATTACACTTGTTATTATTGCACTTATTATTATTATTATTGCACTTGTTATTATTGCACTTATTATTATTATTATTGCACTTATAATTATTATTATTATTAATATTGCATTTATTATTATTATTGCACTTATTATTATTATTGCACTTATTATTATTATTGCACTTATTATTATTATTGCACTTATTTTTATTGCACTTATTATTATTGCACTTATTATTATTGCACTTATTATTATTGCACTAATTATTATTGCACTTATTATTTTTGCACTTAGTATTTTTGCACTTTTTATTATTGCACTTATTATTATTATTATTGCACTTATTATTATTATTATTATTATTGCACTTATTATTATTATTATTATTATTGCACTTATTATTATTATTATTGCACTTATTATCATTATTATTGCACTTATTATTATTATTATTATTGCACCTATTATTATTATTATTGCACTTTTTATTATTATTGCACTTATTATTATTGCACTTATTATTATTGCACTTATTATTATTATTATTGCACTTATTATTATTATTGCACCCATTATTATTATTGCACTTATTATTATTGCACTTATTTTACAATAAAATTGAAAATACATAGACACTCTTAATATACAATATCAAAAATGAAAGAATTGCAGGACAATATACAAGCATGAAAGAATTGCAAGACAATATGCAAGCATAAAAGAATTGGTAAAAATCCCAAAACAAGATGATAATACAAGAAAATAAATAGACAGCATAAAACTAATTATAGACAGCATAAAACTTACTCAGTAGGAAAAAGATGAGTCTTAAGGGCCTTCTTAAGAGAATAAACAGTTTCAGCCTAACGGATTGCAATAGATAAAAGGCGCAGTCCCCACTGACACGATTAGTTCTTGGCACCACAAGGCGAGTGACATCCCTGTTGGATCTTAAACCAATGCGTCCAAAGGCGCATTTTTTTTAATGCAGTTGTACACATGCAGTAAGATCTTGAAATAGATTCTCTGCTGGATGGGCAACCAATGAAGAGAGGTAAAGCAGTAATATAAAACACATGAATTTCCTTTCCAGTGCCTTTAAAAAACAAACTGAACGGTCAAGATGTAGATGATATCTTCATTGCAAGAATCAAATAAAAGCATAGAAGAACACAAAGCAATCCTTATTTCCTGTACCCATTGGTCCTTGTTCTGCTTATGTAGTGCATAAGGTACTAAAAACATGTCACTGTATTTCAGCTTCCTTCTGTTGCACAAAATAAAATGCGTGCAATAGTAGAAGAATCTCCTACTAAAAACCTATCAGTGCTGCTCTTGCGTTAAAGGAAAGGTATTGTCTCATAAAAACATTCAAAAATGAAAGCCGCCATCACTTCCGGTTTTCAATTTTCCCTATTGGTTGTGAGAAATCTGTGATCTTATCGATCGCACATTTGCCTGACCTAGCATAAGGGCCTACATGTGTTATCAAAAACATCACAGATTTCTTGAAATTAATCAGGAAAATTGAAAACCGGAAGTGACGTTGCCATCACGGCGGCGTTCACTTTTGAATTTATTTATGGGATGATAACTTTCCTTTAAGATAGATATTGGGCAATATTGACCTAAAATATGCCACTAAACATCTTGAACCAAACATGCATATGTCTATGATAATATGGAATGAATGATACAATTCTTCTTTTTTTTTTGGTTGTACAGCAAGTAAAGTAGCCTGTGATGGTACCATACACGTTTGGTCACTGAATGTGGCCAAAGAGAAGAAGCCAAATCAAGAGAAAGAGGTCACAATTCAGCCCATCTACTCCTTAGAGTGGTGTGATTCAGACAGCGTGTACCTGGACATTGGGTCATGGCCTGGTGAGTATTAAAGGTACCTGAGATTGACAGATCAACAAAACTTCAACTTGCTCTGCCGGCAAGGATACATGATTTTGTGATTGTCCTGATAGTAAATAAAGTTGGCCATGGAATTTTTTGTCTATATGCAATGCAAATTTGGCTAAAACTAAATTGTTTATCCAGGTACGTCAAGTAAATATCATGGTTGCCTAAAAAAGTTTGGGTTGTGGGCAGTCAGTTTATCACCCTTGTCAAGACTTCTGCCTGGTAATTCAGGAGGCTAACAACCCAAAACTTTATTGTTTTCTTAGTCACTTTGCCATTTTCGTTATCCAGCCCACAATCCCGATCAAATCCACCATCAACAACCTTTCTCGTATCGACAACGTTCATATTACCCGTCTTAGAATTGGTCACACCCACCTCACTCACTCCCACCTCCTTATTGGTTCCCCCAACCCCTCTGTAACAATTGCCACTGCATCCTTACAATCCAACACGTTCTCCTTGCTTGCCCCCTGTACAACCTTCCCAGAGCTTCTCTCGCTCCCCACAACTCAATTGCTGAGTTCTTCCAAAAAAATCCTCCAGATAAAATAGTCTCCTTCCTTCAGCATGCATCCCTCTACAACCATATTTAATCCTCCTCTTCCACCCCCTCTCTACTCTGTTTTTAGTTTTTCCCATGCACCTCCTCTCTCGATCACAGCTTTCTGGCTTTTGTTCTTGAATTTCTCTCATTCTTCCCCTGGTCTCTTTCCTTACTACCTCAAAATGATCTGACCTCTCAGGCACAATTTGACCTTCGTTGTCGTGGTGCCGTTAAGACCTCATCAAACAAACAAACAAACAAACTAAACATTCACCCTTTTCGGTACTTGTACAGTGGTTCTCCTTTTGTAGTTCTGCAACTTTTGATTTTTTCTAGTTGCCTCGGTTCAGTTGGTATTTTTTTTACAACATGGCGAAATGCTTCTGCGTTGACCTTGACTCTCTCTCCCCTCCCCACGACCCACCTGCCACTTCCATTGACCATTTCTCAACCTGTCCCACAATTTTAATTTTCAGGCTACCAACAAACAAGACAGTTTGAAAGAGTTTCTCTCCTCCTCATCCACAAGGAGCTCCATGACCTTGTCAGTATCTCCCCAAGGTTTCTACCCTCAGATCAGGCGATCTCCTGGTGCATTGCACCAGGGACACAAAAGCCACCACCCTCCTCACCACCAAAACCCTAGCTAATGCTGGTATCGACAGTCACTGCCCACCATTTCCTGAACTCCAACAAAGGTGTCATCAGAACCAGGGACCTTGCCTACTTGACCAATGAAGACCTTGTTGAGGAACTTGCCAGCCAACATGTCACTGAGGCCTGTTGTCTCGAAACACCCACCAAACCATCTTCCTGACTTTTGCCACACCAACGCTCCTCTCTAACATCACTGCCAGCTATCTGACAATCCCAGTCGCCCTTACATTTCCAACCCTCTTCGCTGTAATAAGTGTCAGAGGTATGGCCATGGAAAATACTCCTGCTGCTGTGGCAACTTGTGGAACCTCAGACCATGACAGCGCCTCTTGCACCAACACTCCACACTGCACCACTTGCAACGGTACTCACACAGCCAACCATCCCCTCAAATGACTGCCACCTGGCTTCAGGAAAAACCGATAACTAAACTGAAAATCCTTAATCCTAACAACACTTACCCAGAGGCCAGGAAGCGATTCCTTGCTTCCCTCCACCCCAAACCTTCCTACCCGAGCACAGTCTCCTCAAACACCAATTTCTCCCCCCCTCTCCTTCCCCAACACAACTGAAACTGACTCACTTGCCCAAACCAACTTTACCTGGCTCTTCTTACTGAGTCCTGAGCCCATCGCCCTTTCCAACAACCCAACCACACCCATTACACAAACCACCTCCACCACCAACTCTCTCCCCAACCTTCCCATTACACAAACCACCTCCACCACCACCTCTCTCCCCAACCTTCCTTCCTTTTCTAAGACCTCCCCCGTCCCCTACCCCAACATCTCAATGGCCATCCAACTCAAGCCAACCTGGTCAACACACAGCAAATCAACAAACAGCTTACCATCCAAACCCACTTGTATAACACTGAAGAGAAGATGGATTGTTCGATTACCGAACCCCCGAACATACTTTCCGTCCAATTTTGAAAAACAACTGCTCCCAAAGAAACAGGAACAGATCCAAAGAAAAAACAAGTCAAGCCAGACACAACAGATCTTCTTCCAATACCCCCCCTCCCCACACACAACACACACCCAACCTCCTTAAGGCATACAACATAAACAATTACAATAATACTCACAACATTATACAATGAAACATCAGGAGCCTTGATGCCAACTCTTAAGAAATTAAACTCCGCCACCACCTTCAACCTGATGGTATTCTGCCTACAAGAAACCTTCCTGAAAACCACTGACCATTGTTCTCTCAATAACTTCTCTTGCTTCCATAAACATCAAGGGGATGCCAACAGGGCCTGTGGGGCATCTGCATTCTTGTTAGACACGATATACCACAGCCCCAATGATGTGAACACCAACCTTCAGGCCATCTGCATCTCTATCTCCCTCCACAAAACCTTCACTCTTTGCAATATCTATCTCCCCCTTTTCATCCTTCTTGGTGACTTTAGCACCTACAACCCTCTGGGACTCCAATACTACCACCCCAGAGACAAGTTGGTTAAAAACACCCAACAGCACAGCTTCTCCTTACTCAAGACTAACTCTTCGACCTGCCTACACCCTGCCACAGGCTCCCTCACCTGTATTGACCTGTCTATCTGTTCCCCTAACCTCCTTGATTTTAGCTGGAAGGTCACTGCTGACCTCTGTGATAGTGACCATTACCCTCTCCTTATTCACTCCAATCTTTAAACCCCACAGACCACACCCCCAACTGGAACTTTAAGAAGCCAACTGGCCCCTTTTCGAAACCCTCTGCAACTCTTACCTCTCACCCCCTCGAGGGTGAGGATCCCATGTCAAACTGCAGTAATATCTTCATCAACATCGCCACCTGCTCCATTCCCCAAAACCCCTGACCATCCCCAACCCCTGGTTCAACGATGACTGCAAACCGCCATCAAAAACCGGAAAAAAGCCCTCGGAAAAAAACCCGACCACCCACAACCTTAACTTCTTTCACGTCAGCCATGCCAAAGCCATGCCCACTATCAAGGACAGTAAAATCAACTTTTGGAACAACTTCATCTCTTCTCTGAAGACCAACACCCCCACCAAGAAGATTTGGAGTGTGGTTAACAGCTTCCACGGCAGGATGGGCAAGTTTCCTATCTCTCCTGGAATTGTAATCTTCTCACAGGGAAAAAGGATATCGCTAATTGCCTCACCACCTCTTTCAGCAACATCTCGTCCTGGGTGAACTACTTTCAAAGCCAAAAAAGCTTGCGACGAGACCCAGAGTATTACCTTTTACTCCGACAACACTGAGAGCTACAACACCCCTCTTACCCTATCTGAATTAAAGCAAGCTATCCACGATGCTGGCTGCACCTTCAAGGGCCCAGATAACATCCCCTACCAGTTCCTGAAAGACCTCCCCAACAAGGCCACCGCTACCCTTCTCAACATCCTCAACCACATTTAGTCCTCGGACTCCTGTCCCCCTATCTGGAGGACAGCTATCATCACCCCCTTCCTTAAATCAGGGAAGGACAACACCAACCCCTCCACCTACTGCCCCATCGATCTCACCTGCTGTCTCTGTAAAATTATGGAAAGGATCATCAACCAGAGATTTAAATGGTTCCTTGAGACTAACAGAATCTTCTCCCCTCACCAAAGCGGCTTCCGTAAACATCGCAATACTTTGGACCAGTTATTCACGGTCAACACTGCTATTTGAAAATCCTTTGCAAAAAAGGAATGCTTTATTGCCATCTTTTTTGACCACGAGAAAGCTTTGAACACTACTTGGAAATACGGCATTACCCGCAAGCTTCACACCATTGTCCTCAGAGGCCACCTTCCCATCTTTATTTTAATGCAGACAGTTCCAAGTTCGTATTGGCCACACCTCTCCAACCCCTATCCTCAAAAAGAGGTCGTCCCCTAAGGCAGCATCCTCTCCCCTACTCTTGTCAACCTGAGCATTAACAACATCACGGACAACCTTGGCCCTTAACATCAAATGTGCCCTCTACATGGCAACTTCACCATCTTCTACTCCTCCCTAGCTTTTTTCTCATTGAAAATAGGCTCAACTTGGCCTTAACTGGCTGCAAGACTGGTGTTACAATAACGGTTTTAAATTCACCAAAGACAAGACAGTCTGCATGCACTTCTGTCATTTCAACAACCTTCACCCCAACCCAAACCTCATGCTCAATGGCAATCGCATCCCTAAAGTTGACCACACTAAGTTCCTGGGTCTAACCCTAGACCCGTTCCTAAGTCTAAACCTAGACCCCAAGCTCTCCTACAAGCAACACATCACCAACCTGAGACAGAAATGCAACAGCTCCCTTAACATTCTCTGCCTCCTCTTCAACACCACTTGGGGTGCAGATCCCCAGCTCTACTCAAAATCTTCAAGCTCACCATTCATGCCAAGCTCGATTATGGTCATATTGTTGACTCTGCCGCTCACAACTCTTACCTCCCTTAACCACATCAACACAATACAAAATGAAGCTCTCAGGCTTTGCCTGGGTGCCTACAGGACCTCCCCATCACCAACCTTTACATTGAAGCCAACAACCCCACCCCTTCCTGCTTTAGAAAGCTTCGCCGTTCCTATGCTTTTAGAGTGCTCACCAACACCCAAAACCCTGTCTACAACCTTGTTAGGTATCCCAATTTCTCCACTCTCTTTGATAGGACTAAAACCCTATCCTCTGCCTTCATCTTACACATCAATCCCAACCTCCACCATCTTGGCATCAACCCGCCACCCCGATGGCTCCAAGGAAGGCGACAATACAGCTGCTGCTGCCGTCATCCAAGATGCAGTGGCAGGCTTCCTAAATACTCTTCCATCTTCTCAGCCGAGGTCAAGGCCATCCTGCTCGCCCTCAGCTATATTGAGTATTCCCCACTCAGCCACTTTGCCATCTTCTCTGACTCCAAGTCAGTCCTTACTTCTTTACTCAACCTTAAGTGGGATAAACCCACATCACACCTCCGTAAACTCCCCTGCAAGAATAGTATTATTTTTTCTAAATAGGCATCTCTGGCAACGACGGAGCTGATTCAGCTGCTAAGCTTGCCCTCAACCTCTCCCCTACCCCCTTTCCCAAAACCCTTTCTGATATCAAACCGCTTATAGGTCCCCTTGCTCGTGGGACTCCCAAATAGATAACAAACTCCACAACATCCAGCCCACCTTTCTGACCAAACCCACCATCCACAATCTCTCCTGTATCGACAATGTCCTCATCACCCGCCTTAGAATAGGTCACACCCACCTCACTCACTCCCGCCTCCTTACTGTCTCCCCACCCCTCTGCAATAATTGCCATTGCCAGTCCACCACGTCCTCCTTGCCTACCTTCTGTATAACCTCACAAGAGCGTCCCTTACCCCTCACAACTTCACAGCCTAACTCTTCCAGAAAAAACAAGCCGGATAAAATTATCTTCTTCCTTCATCGTGCCTCCCTCTACAACCATATTTAGTCCTCCTCTCCCACCACCTGTACCTTCTTTTCCCCTGTTTTTACACCCCTGCACTCTCTTTTCGATCTTAGCTAGCTTCCTGGTTATTAGCCATCGTACTTCTCTCAGTCTCTTCCTAGTTTCTTTTCTTCCTACCTCTGGAATGATTTAACCTCTTAGACATTAATTGACCTTTACTGCCGTGGTGCCGTTAAGCCCCTCATCAAACAAACAAACTAAACATTAAAGGTCTAATGTTGTTTATAAACTGTAACTAATGCGATGTCACAAAGGATAATCAAAACAAAGAGGAAGACAACAAGACCATGTTGCTTTGTGTAACAATAAGAATAGGTAATCCTCCCCCTTCCCCCCCCCCTCCCCCCGCCCCCCAAAAAAATGTAAATGAGTTACAAATATTGCATTCTTATTTTCAACTGATTAAATTTCCTGCTCTTTCTCCTTCAGACTGCTTTGGTTTTACACCTTTTACTTGACCTTCTCTTACATTGCACCATCCCCTTTTTTGTTACTGTTCATATAGTTTAAACTCCCAGGCACTATTTCACTCCTTCCTTGTCGATGTGCCAATGTTTTATTTATCAATCTTGTTTTACACACTTTTACATCAGATAATTGTCAATAAAGCTAACTTAAGTTGCAAAGATGATGTATTTTTTTATTTTTTTTCTCTTAAGAAATAACAACTTCTAAAGATCTGTAATCATTTTTTTAAAGTTTGACTTGAAAATTTATCTGTGCAAGTTTATCAGTATAACTAACTCCTTACGCTGATGTTTAACCATAGTGAAACCACAGTGAATGTCAATTATTTAACAACGTTTCCTTAAAATACTGTCCTCTCATAAGCCCTGATAATTTTCAGTTTTCAAACTGCTGTGGGGACCTCCATTCAGCGTGGATTCCAATTCTCTCACAAACCCTGCTAATCAAGTTTCTTACACTTCATGGTAAATAATAGAATGGTCATCTTTACACAGGCTGTGGTGTCCTTGTGAGTGGTGATGACCAAGGAGAGGTGTGGGTGTACGACGTCCACAAACAGGCAGAGCTTGCAACAGCTGGAGATAAGGGACCATTCAAACCAAATCAGGTATTGATGGGTGTATTTTCTTTTGTTAGTAGCTGGTTTTGAATAAATCTGTTACAAGTATATTACTGTACTTTATGAGAACTTGTAGTTAACGGTACTGAAAGCTGACTGTTCAAACTAAGTGAATTAGTAGTCGAGCATCAGTGATGTTCTTGTTATTAGATTGTCTCTTAGATTACATACTTTTCTATGATGTGATGCTATTATTCAAAGTATTACCTCTAATATGCTTATAAGGTTATTGACCCAAACCATCACACCTAATTATGTTTAGTAACCCCCACCCCCTCCCATGTTTAGTCAATACCCCCATTTGGAATTACATTTCCTACACAGAAATATGATTGTACTTAGTTAAGGAGTCGTGCTTGTATGCAAAAAGTACCAGATTCATTTCCCACCGTGAGTGCTGCATTGTGTCCTTGATCAATACACTTGACTCTACTTACTCCAGTCCACTCAACTGAAAATGAATACCAGCATTGCTGAAAAGTTTAGCTGTGATCGACTATCCAGGGTGAGCCATGGTTCTCATCCGCTTATGCCCAGGAAATCTGGGATAATCCCAGGAAATCTGGGATAATCCTAGGAAATCAGGGATAATCCTAGGAAATCAGGGATAAACCCAGGAAATCAGGGATAATCCTAGCAAATCAGGAATAATCCCAGCAAATCAGGGATAATCACTGACCTGATGGATCACAAGCCATTATATGGATTTAAATATTATTTTTTATGAATACAAGGGACAATGATGATAAAACAACTTTAATTTACATTAGCAAATGGAGCAGAGTGCACTCTTAGTGCATCATAAATTTGCATATATTTTAGTTGATGATTACCAACCTTTAGCTCGATCAATTTTTCAAACATTACTGAGGGGAATTTTAAAATGTTTTTGCAATTTTGCAAATATGTTGGTAACTCTTTAACATCTCATGGTCCTCATCTCACATCTTTAAAATTTCATCATAAAGCTTTTACCATGGCGGAAAGCAAGGACGACGATGAAACGGAAGAAGAACCACCAGTGAAGAAGGGCAAGAAGAAAGGAAAGAAGGGTAAAGAGGAACCGGTCCAAGAAGAGAGGATCATCGTCAACGACGTCTCCATCAGCTCCGACTGCAAATACATCGTCTCTGTTACAAACAAGAATCTGGTCTGTATCTGGCAGAAGGCCGCATGAACATAGCAATAAAGATAATGATAGGAGGGACCATGTGTTGTTGTTTTTTCTCCCCAAGATGTGTGGACAATGTTCAGAGAGAATTTCCTTTAAAGAGAAATTTTAGATTATAACGGAAGGATATACAGAACGAGTCATACTTCTGATTTTGCAAAAGGGTCATTTTGGTTGCTTTCAATGACAGATTGCGAGTATTGGAGGTATTGATAGTAAGCAATATTAGAGATGGCAGCTCTGAAAATGTTTTATGATAATGGAAGGATGCAGAGAAGGGGTCATCTTCATTTTTTAGTATTGCTCAAAAGGATTTTTTTGTGCTTTAACTGACTGATTACCAGTATTGGAGATGTTGATAGTGGGCAATATTAGAGAAAGCAGTTCTGAAAATGTTTTGTTTTAAATCATAATGCCAAGATCAAATCACAAGGGTCATTTGATCATTTTTGCTGAAGGGTCAGTGTTTTGTCCACTTACTGACCAATTTGGAGTATTGGAGATGCTGAAAGCAGGCAGTGTTTGAGATGATAACATTTCTAAAAATGTGTGTTTTTAATCACAATTGAAGAATGTAAAGATCGAGTCACAATTGTCATTTTGCTGATAGGGTTTTTGGTCACTTTTACTGACCGATTACGAGTATTAGAGATGCTGGGCAGCTATGAAAATATTTGTTTTAAATGATAATGGAAGGAAGTAACGAATGAGTTATACTTATCATTTTGCTGAAAGGGGGTTAATTTGTTCGCTATTAATAACCAATTGTGAGTATTGGAGATGTTGATAGTGGGCAATATTAGAGATAGCCGCTCTGAATATGTTTGTTTTAAATCATCAGGGAAGAATGAGTTAAACTTGTCATTTTCTCATTTAGCTGAAAGGGAGTTGCTTTGTTTGCTTTTAATGACCAATGGCTATTATTAGAGATGTTGATAGTGGTTAATGTTAGAGACCTTAGTTCTGAAAATGTTTGCATTTCTCATAGCTGCATGTACAACTGGGTCCTCGGTTCTAACATGAAAAGAGACAGCGGTTTAATCGTAGGAGTAACATTGTCATCTTAACGCGTTTCCCTCAAGGATGGTGCCTTAAGTTTATGCTTAAGTTTGTGCCTTTTTTTTCAGAAAGACATGAAATATCTGTGGATGGAATGTGAACTAATATATTAGCCACCTCAGACCTTTTTATGTCTATAAATTGATACACAGAATTCATTAAAAACCTTACCACATAATGCATGACATTACTATTATTTGTATTTAATCACAACTTTGTCATTGTAAAATATTTTGTTTATACTAATTCAAGCACACAATTATTAATTGTGTCCCCATAATTCAAGGAGGGGGGGGGATAGGTAGGGGGTGGTCTGGAACCCCTTCTCTTAAAAGAATGTGGTTTTTTTTAGGATATTCTCATTTTTGAACCCTTTTATTTGAATTTAGTTATTGATGAACCAATTTGTGTTCTTTAACTTTAGAAGAACCATGCACAATCTCCTCTTCCACTTTTCTCCTAATCCAATCAATCTTAAAATAATTATTTAGTAAAAATGAATTACCTGTTATTTTTGTTACCAATTATGCATTACTCTTGAAATTGTTTTTGTTACATTTGTAAACTGAATTCATGCTTTGAAGAATTTGAATTTTGTAGATACATGCATAAATTAGTAAGTAGTCACCATCAATGAATTTACAATTGTTTATGAATATTCATCAATAATTTGACCTCTGACTTGTGTTGTTTAATTTGACTGTTTATTAAATTTTAAACCTTAGAATATGAAATGGAAGAGTGGTGTAGGAAATGCCATAAAAGAGGAACACCACCTTTCCATCCTCCCCCTTCCCACCAAAGAAAATCACAACTCTAAAAACATAGTGTTTATTTTATAGAGGAAATCGGTGAGGTCATTTTGGCTGTCATTTGTATAATGGGTGTCCCATTCCTGTTTTAACATTTCTAGGACATAATGAAGTTTTAATGGTTAGATGCTGGTCTCCGTTCAGCGTCAAATACTTTTTTTAACTTATTACGGTTTACTGCTGATATGGCTGCAGTTACAAAATGCTAATGGCTTCAAATTTTTATAGCGAATAATAGCAAGTGATAAATCAAAAATAGGATAAGTGTCAATTGTGGAATTGTTTTCTCTAAATGTCAAACTACCGCATCCTATTCAACAGCAAATGATTTTTGAAACAACGAGTTCTGTTTTACTATCATGTGTTGGAACATTCATAGGTAAGCTTACATCACTAGGTTGATTTCATTTGTATGGAATATTTACACGTTTCTCAAGTTAAGCGTAGTGTAGATCAAGAGTACCACTGAACAATGCAATCAACGGTTAGGAATATACATAATTTGCCTTCACTTGTTGCATTCGAGGAATAGGAACAGTGGTAGAGGCAACCAGACCCATAGAGAGATGGGAGCAATTAACTAGGGTCCCCTGCACAAGTGGGGGGAGTTGTAGGGGTAAAATTGGTACCGAAGCAGCCAAAAGATTGTCCAGTTGTACATGAAAATGTCACCCTAAATTCTTTTCTAGGGCTTTTTCTGGCTGGTGACACACAAATTGTACCAGGGAATGGCCCCAGCAGACCCCTAGGGCCTCCCAAGGATCCACTGAGGCCCTTTGGCTGGTGACACATAGCGTACCAGAGAATAGCCCTCTGGCCAAGAGTCAAGACAATACCTGTAAAGGGACCCATCCAGGTTCGTGGGGTCAGGCAGCAACATTAGTTTGTTTTTCAAATGTTGAATATGTACATCCTAATATCCACAATATTTTGAGACTTGAATGGTCATACTGTATATTTTCATTAAAGGATTAGTTGCAAGTCTTATCTTATATGAAAGAAGACTTTAAAAGAAACAGAATGGTGAAGAAAGCGTTCAAAAATCTTATTTCGTTAAGGAGATATTCTATTAAGAAGATGACACTTTGGGATCATTTGTGTAGAAATGACTGAAATCAGTTGTGATGTCATAGCCTCAGATTCCTCAGTCTTTATGTATTCTATCTTATTTTGTCCTGCAATTTTTTGGCTTAAGAACATGGGATATGTCAAAACTTTCTTTAAAATACTTAAACAATTGTTAAGAATGTGAGGATGAAGCATAGTAGACTTACTACACCAGTCATTTCTACACAGATAAGACCAGGAGTTTTAAACTTGAATATTTCCTTAACAGAATACAATTTTTGAACGCTTCACCATTTTGTTTCTTCTGAAGTCTATTTCACATAAAGGGACATGCTTGACCACTGAACTGATCCCTCAATAAATAGCAGCCGAGAAAGATGGAAGCTAACTGTAAAGACATTCTCATCACTATCAATGACTGAAACTTAGGAATGATTTTTTTTAAATGACATTACGACCTTGAGCTTCTCTGCCCTTTCATACATCATCACACAAGTTACCCACAAGCATGTTGATTAGCTATAACTCTGTAAACTTAAATTAAGATTGTAAAACTACAGACTAGTCTTCTAAGAAATTGAAAGAGCCTTTTTAATAGACTTTTAGGATATTCATAGGTATCCACAGACCTTCAAGGATTAGTTCAGCGGTCAAACATGTCCATCTTACATAAAGAGGACTTCAAAAAAAAAAAAAAAAATGGTGAAGAAAGCCTTAAATCTTATTTCATTAAGGAGATATTCAAGTTTAAGAGCTCTGTAATTGTTAATGTATTTTAAAGGGTGTTTTTTTTCTATTTAGATTATTTCAAATTATTTTTCCTTTTACCTTCCTTCAGGCGGTATATTATAAATAACTTTCCTAGATTAAGTTTTACTACTTTTTTGACATTCCATGGTTTTTAAGTCACAAAAATCCTAGGACAAAATATGATAGCATATATAAAGACTGGAATCTGAGGCTATGACACAATCACAACTAGTCTTAATTTCAGTCGTTTCTACACAAATGATACCAAACTTTAAACTCAGATATCTCATTCATGGAATAAGATTTTGGAATGATTTTTTCACTATTTTGTTTCTTTTAAAATCTTCTTTCATATAAGATGGACTTGCCTGACCCCTGACTGAACTAATCCTTTACACAGCTGTAGAGATGTAAGTTTTTTTCAATATAATTTCCATGGTATATATTATGATTTTTTAACATAGATAAAGGGAACTGCATGAAATTCCAAATAAACTGTTTTGTATATAGTAACTGTTGGGCAACAGTTCTCAAGATAGCAATGTTTCAGACTCTTTGTAGGTGTCGTCTGATTTATGTAAGCAATAATGTATCTGACCTCGTCAGAAGACAAGATAATGAAGATACACCTGATATATCACTACGCATATATTACTGTTTTTAATTTCATCTTTTCATGTGTGAAGAGCAAGATTGGAATTTATGTGTCGTAAACTGTCATGAGCTTATTTTATGCATTAATGTTTAAGGCATAAGTTAAAAATGGTATGGCTTTGACTTAAAGGATTAGTTTAGTGGTCAAGCATGGCCATCTTATATAAAAGAGGACTTCAAAAGAAACAAAATGGTGAAGAAAGCATTTAAAAATCTTATTCCGTTAAGGAGATATTCAAGTTTGAAATTTGGTATCATTTCTGTATAAACGACTTTAATCAAGACTATTTGTGATGTCACAGCCTCAGATTCCTCAAAGTCTTTATGTATTTTAAAAGAAAGTTTATTGAATTTTTACACTATCTAAAATATTTTTCCTCAAACTTTCTTCAGGTGGTATATAATAAATACCCTTCCTAGATTCAGTTTTACTACTTTTTTGACATATCCCTTGGTTTTTTAAGCCACAAAATCACAGGACAATATATGTTAGAATACATAAAGACTTTGAGGAATCTGAGGCTATGACATCACAACTAGTCAGATTTCAGTTGTTTCTACACAAATGATATCAAAGTTTAAACTTGAATATCTCCTTAATGGAATCAGATTTGTGAATGCTTCTTTCACCAATCTATTCTGTTTCTTTTAAAGTCCTCTCTAAAATAAGATGGACTTGCTTGACTGACCCCTGAACTAATCCTTTAAGCTGTTTAAGCCCAGTAAGGTTTTGATTGCAATGGTATGATAGCACAGTCATCTTTTTCAAGTAAATTTAAAAGGTGTGATGTCAGCATAATGATGTCAGCATAATGATGTCAGCATAATGACATTCAGTTCTAATATTTTTAATTGATTGAAATTTCAACCAATGGCTATACGTGTCTCTTTCAATCATATTCTGCACTATATTTATAGTACAGCAACCATTTCTATTCAGTGTTGATGTGACCGAATGGTTATGGCGATGTGTTTCTGTTTTGCATTTGTGCCAAACGTAACGAGTTTGAATTTCATCAAGGCAAAAAAAAAAAAAATCTTCGTCTTTTTCCCTCATTTGAATTGAAACATGGAGCTATTAATATTTAGCCTTACTCTACCAGGGCTTTGAAAAAAGCGAGCCCAATTTGTACGTAACTTTTTTTCATATGCATTTTTGACAACTTTCCTTTCTATTTTAGGAAATATTGGACAAAAATATGCAAATTAAACAATTTTCAGCTAAATTTGGTCAACAAAATGGTCAATTTTTTCAGAAGTATAACTTCTTGTAAATATTGAAAACAGATTTGTGTTATGCATTTAGATTCTTTATGAAATTTCCTTTCCAATGATATTAATCTATAATTTTTAGAAAGAAAGGAAGATGAAAAAACATCAAAAATGATTATAGTATAAAATAAGCTGAAAGCTGCAGCAGAAAAATTATTCCGTAGTGGTCTTGGTGACACTCAAACCTGGAGTGCTAGCCACGTACCCGTAGTGGTCTTGGTGACACTCAAATCTGGAGTGCTCGCCACGTACCTGTAGTGGTCTTGGTGACACTCAAACCTGGAGTGC
This sequence comes from Chiridota heheva, assembly GCA_020152595.1. NCBI lineage: Eukaryota > Metazoa > Echinodermata > Holothuroidea > Apodida > Chiridotidae > Chiridota > Chiridota heheva. Next base: position 53,278 of record JAIGNY010004541.1, on the reverse strand, counting down.
TCGCGTGCTAGCCACGTACCCTCGTAATGGTCTTGGTGACACTCAAACCTGGAGTGCTCGCGTGCTAGCCACGTACCGTAGTGGTCTTGGTGACACTCAAACCTGGAATGCTCGCGTGCTAACCACGTACCTGTAGTGGTTTTGGTGACACTCAAACCTGGAATGCTTGCGTGCTAACCACGTACCCGTAGTGGTCTTGGTGACACTCAAACCTGGAGTGGTCTTGGTGACACTCAAACCTGGAGTGCTCGCATGCTAGCCACGTAAATAGTGCTAGCCAAGTACACAGTGCTAGCCACGTACACAGTGCTAGCCACGTACATAGTGCTAGCCACGTACATAGTGCTAGCCACGTGCTAGCCACATACATAGTGCTAGCCATGTGCTAGCCACGCGTACTAGCCATGTACATTTCTAGCCATGTACATAGTGCTAGCCACGTCATAGTGCTACCACGTAGTTCAAATTGGAGGTGTGAAATATAATTCTTATAGGAAAGGTTCTAAATATAGGGGGTATGCCTTTATTCATATATCAAATGAAAGGAAATTTCAAGTACTTTGAACGGTGGTTCAGCAAAGCATGTGCGATGTACAGTTTGGGTACACAATATTTTGAAGGAAAAAAACGGGTCAGAAATTCATGAAATTTTGAAGAAATTTCTTTAGAACAAAAGATTGCAGGTAGGGATTATAAAATTTACACCATAAACCAATAACTATCATGTTTTAGGACTTCCATGTTTGATTTTGTTGAAGCAAAAATGTGATCTTGAAGTTATTATTGTAAGATTTGAAAGACTTAAAAAAACATTTTTGAGTTTTACCCTTTTTTAATGTACTTTTTCTTAAAATTCTGTAAAATGATACCTATAGGACCAGTAAAGTCCCAATTTTATTTTTAGAAAAAGGTGGTTTGAAAATGGCGATACTATCAAAGCGTGATATAGTAAGGGTTAACTTACTTAATTACACTTAATAGCTCCATGATTAAACTAACGACGAATTTGTACAGCTCTCTTCAACTCAACTGTGTCATGTTACCATACATACATACCATGTATGTGCATGTACCTAATCTTCATACACAATATATGCTTCTTTGAACGATTGTAAAACATTGATGACGTGTGTAAGTACATGACGTGTGTAAGTACATGACGTGTGTAAGTACATAAAATTATCTCCTTCCTTCATCATGCCTCCCTCTACAACCATATTTAATTCTCTTCCACCCCCTCTCTACTTTGTTTTTGTTTCAACCATGCACCTCCCCTCTCAATCACAGCTTTCTGACCTTTTGTTCTTAAATTTCTCTCATTCTCCCTGTTTCCTTTCCTTCCTACCTCTAGAATGATCTGACCTCTCAGGCACAATTTGACCTTCGTTGTCGTGGTGCCGTTAAGCCCTCATCAAACAAACAAACAAACCGCCTCTTTAAACATTTGAGTATGTGTATTCCAGATAAGCATTATTCAGGTGTGTAAGCTATTTTTCAGCATTACTTGCTAATGCACAAGATTGTTTTAATTAATGCAAGTCAAAGAGATTGAGCACTTATTTTTATTTTTTGAAACTTATGAATGTGTGGGGACTGAAAACGGGTACTCACAAAGACTTGACTAAAGCAGAAATTTTCTGTGTCTTGACTTCTTGTAATGTTGTAGATATGTACATACCTTAGGAAAAGTTGTAACAGCACTTATTTGCAAGAAAATGTACAGAAGAAATATTCATGGGAGTGAGCATCTCGGGAGTTGCAACTCTTCGCGGATAAATCACACTAGTTTTGGTTGCCAATGTGTTTGGTTTTGGTGTGCCAATGGTTTTGGTTTTTGTCGCAATTCACTATTAATGAGGAATGGTATGAGGAATGGTATGAGGAATGGTATTGAAAATTAATTCATTTTAAAATATTTTTATCACATTTTTACAAAAGTGGCCAATAATTAAAAGAAGTACTCTGGACACAAAGTGGGGCAGATTTTCATCGTGCAAACTTTTGCATCCTGTGCTTGATGAAGTTGAAGGTGGCTTATAAGTATCCAGAGTTACTACATTCGTTTGCCAAGCTTATTTTCACCTGTCATTGCCTCTTCAAAAAGCTAGGATGCCCACCCATTAGTCGTCAGAAGGCCCAATAGTATGAAAATGTAAATAGTGGGATTAAGGTTATGTTACATTGCTACTATCAAGCCTTCCGACTAACGGACAGGCACCGAAGCTAGAAGTATCAACAACATTTGGTAAACATTTAGTATTTTATGGCAAAAATGTATTCGAGTATTGTTTTCAGAGAGACTTAAGGGAAGCACTCAACTATTTGAGGGACCCCAGCAAAACACAGCATTACTTTTCAATGTGTACTCCTTAGAAATATTGTGTAGCTTTTTTTTTTACACCTGTTATGTATTTTTAAAGCTGCTGAGAAAGATTTTGAGATATGTGTATTTTCTAAATTCCTTGTTTTAAAGCATCCGACTATTCTATTTGATGCAACTTATATGCATCATGTTTTCAGCATTTAAGTTTAATTTAGATGACTTAAAAGGATTTGCCTTTAAATATATGTTTGAAATCCTGCTGTGGTTTATTTTAACTGGCACTGTTTTATGAATGTTGAGAAGTAGGGTTTTTTTCTTTTTGGGGGGATGGGGGTTCGTGCACAAAATCACATATGAGAATGTTTACACTTTTAAAATCTGTGACAATTTTTGGTTTGGAAAGTAAAACTTACAGGGAGGTTTTGCAGTAAAACATCCGCACCCTATCAGGTTAGGTTTAGTGTTAGGCTTTAGAATCTCCCTGTATGTTGGGCAGTACATCACTTTCCATTTGGTTTAAGCTATTGCTAGACTTAAGCTATTGCTAGACTTAAGCTATTGCTAGGCTTAAGCCATTGCTAGGCTTAAGCCATTGCTAGGCTTAAGCCATTGCTAGGCTTAAGCCATTGCTAGGCTTAAGCCATTGCTAGGCTTAAGCCATTGCTAGGCTTAAGCCATTGCTAGGCTTAAGCCATTGCTAGGCTTAAGCCATTGCTAGGCTTAAGCCATTGCTAGGCTTAAGCCATTGCTAGGCTTAAGCCATTGCTAGGCTTAAGCCATTGCTAGGCTTAAGCCATTGCTAGGCTTAAGCCATTGCTAGGCTTAAGCCATTGCTAGGCTTAAGCCATTGCTAGGCTTAAGCCATTGCTAGGCTTAAGCCATTGCTAGGCTTAAGCCATTGCTAGACTAAAGCCATTGCTAGACTAAAGCCATTGCTAGACTAAAGCCATTGCTAGACTAAAGCTATTGCTAGACTTAAGCTATTGCTAGACCTTATACTTACCACTTCCCCAGGGATGTTTTTTTTATTTCCAGCACTCTTATTAAACCATTGGAAACAAACTGCAAATTCAATTTCTGGAAAGTTTCCAGTGTTCAGTTTACTTTCCCCATGGTCACCCAAATTTCTGTAGAATAAATTCATATGCATGAAGTTATTTTGTCCGTGGCTTTTTTAATTTTCAATGAGATGGAGGTGGGGGCTGTTACACCATTAAAATCATTAATCAATATTAATGAAATCTTTAAAGTTATAATTAAGTAGTGAAATTGCTTTGGAAATATATTTTTGAAAACAGTAATAAAGATTTGGGTTAATGTATCTGCCAACAGCTTTTGCATGTTTTAACACATTTGTATGTTCATGTTTAAGGATTTGTAAATAAACAGAGGAAATGAATGCGGAAAAAGAACTGCCGTGTTGTAATTATTTTATAATATCTAGGAAAACATTTTGGTTATGTGTGTAATGAATGAACAACTTGCCATGTCAATCATTAGATATTTTATTCCACAATGCTTTCCACTCTTAAATGGGAAGAGTACCTTGTGGAAGGGAACAAAAAGATTTCCCCCTCCTTCGCCCGAGTAATGACACTGCGATGTTTGTTATGGGTCCCCAAGCGCTTAGTTTCCTCTCTTGTTTAGCTACTTTGGCCTGTTAAATACATTAGGAGAGTACTAAAAATAAAGTGATATATTGCCCAACATACAGGCATGTTTTGAAGTAAACCGTCCACACCTTAATTTCAAGTTTAGACTTCAGACCTCTCTATATTTTGGGCAATATATTACTTTCTATACTAAAACAAGTCCCAAGTAAAGTGAAGTTTTAATTTCAGTCCAGAAAATATATTTTAATTTCCTTTTAGGGCATGAAATCATTGATGAGTAGTAGTGCATTCCATTGGAATATTACATCAAAGAGAAGGGAGAGGGGGGGACCATACAAAATTCTGAATTTAGTTAAAATTTCTTTGAATAATTTCCTTTTAAGGCATGAATTAATTGTTGAGCAAATTCTATCCCTATGAAACATCTCCTCCACACAGGAGGGGGGGAGGTATAAAAAATGTTGAATCATGTTAAAATTTGTTTGAATTTCCTTTTAGGGCATGAATTCATTGTTGAGCAACATTCCATTGGAATATTTCCTTTAAGTCATCCCCATCAAACATCCACACATGTCAAGGAGGGAAGGGGGAACCATCAAAATTTCTGAATCAAGTTAAAATATGTTTGAAATTCCTTTTAAGGCATAAATTTATTGTTAAGCACATTCTATTCCTATGAGGCATCCCCTCCTCCCACACAGAGGGAGGGGGCGAGGGGAGTATAACAAATTATGAATAATGTTAAAATTTGTTTGAATTTCCTTTTAGGGCATAACAACCATAACAAAATAAATCAAGTTAATCCCCTTCCCCCCCCCCCTTCCTCTTTCTACTGTTAAAGGTCTATTACGTAGAAGCCACAACCCTCACTATCAACAGCCTAAAAAGGTGGAAATTACCATCAAACCCCAATTTGATAAGTTTACAGCATTTAGGATTGTCGGGTCTGGATTGAAAAATTTGTGATATATGACTGGGCAAACCACTCTAATATCTTATGTAACTCTTTAACATTCCATCATAATTCTGATTCTGACAGAAACTCTACCTATGCTCCACTCAACAAGCAACCAGAAAATGTTTTCATAATTTTCAGTGACTAAAATGCTGGAATTATTTTAAGAAATATGTCAAGATTTCAAACTGCCCTTTCAAGAAGCTTATATATGTTTAATATCCTAGGAAAAATTTGAGCAGCCATAATTTGAAAGATTTTTTTTTTTTCTTCTCTTGAAATAATCAACATTCTACTCAAAATATTTGGTTATCTAACAGAGGGTATTAATTCAAAGGTCTCTGGAACACTCTTTTTTTTTTCACTCTATACCATCAACTAGTCTTTGCTTTGCTTGTTGTATCATCCAGAGAGCAATAGGTAGCATCTACAAATCACAGGCGATTTGTATGGCATATGTAACATTCCACTTTACGTTTCTTGGGATTTCATACTTACAAGCCATTTCTTTAATTATTCTCACCCCTCAAACATATTAATCAGGTCAATTTCATATGACCCGAAAATGATATCATCAACAAAACAATAGGGCACATTTACAGACCATACGATATTATTGCTCTGTATGGTTCGTAAGATATCGTGTTTACAAGCTTGGTGTCACAGACACACCCACCCCTCCTCCCCCACCCACCTTTACAGTCCATACAAATTTATATTACCCAAAACCAATACAGCATTTAAAATTATGTTACGATGCAGTTTGAGCCTTGCAAACCTGTCACGAATAACAAAGAAAGAAAGAATAACGTAAAAGCATATACCAAATTAAAAAATGCACAGAAATATTTCAACAAAAGTTTAATAACAGCTAAAAATTGTATTACTTAAATCCACACTCAAGATGTAAATTGACAAACAAAACGATTGAAAGAGCTGGCCCAGGCTTCCCACTTTATGAGTTGGGATGGTTGATTTGATCAAAAGTTAGGTATGTGATGATATACAGTAATATAAATACCATCATGCTTATAAATTAGTAATTACTTAAGACAAAAAACCATCACCCCCCCTCCCACCAACAAATCACCCAAAATAAGTGAGAAAACTAATGTGTACACTAACCACCATACCATTATATTGTACATTGTTCACTTTTTTTTAAAACCAAGTTGCAGGATAAAAGCTTGGCAGGGGGGGGGGGACCCCTTTTCTTTGATCAATGTTCCACAAAACATATCATCCCGTCTTGAAGTCCATTTCTAACCACATTCCAAGATGAAATTCCACGGAAAGGAATAGTCGCCATCATCAAATGCAGGAAATATCACTTGTTCTGCACTGGGTGTCACATAGACTGATCCAGCATCGCTTCAACATCTCAAAAGATATTTTTTATATACTGGATTCAGGTCATTTGTCTCCATCGGTATTCAGGCCTATGTCGTCTTCATATTCTGCATTAGATATCTGAGAAAATAAAAGATTGATGACTCTACAGATTGCAATACCATGTGATTGGGCCGTGTACTTAACCCTTACTCTACCACACAGCGATAATACCGCCGTTTTGGGTGCCCCGTCTTTGACTCATTTAAAAATAAGTGCTGGTAGAGTAAGGGTTAATCAACCCACGACAAGTGCGCCAACTCAAAAATATATGCAGCATGGGCAGCCCACCGGGTCACTAAAGTGGAATGAGCCCAACTTTGCTGCTGGGAAAAGAGAACCCTTCAATAATCAGCCTGTGCTTAACCCTTACTCTACCATGTGGCGAGTTTTGGGTGCCCCATCTTCGACCCCACCTCCCAGGCGCATTTTCAAAAAAGTGCTGGTAGAGTAACAATTAAAGGTATATGAACAGCTACAAAATTGTCTCTTTTGAGTCCTTTTTAAAGGTTTATTGTACAAGTTCAAAAGTGTTATGTTCTGGCTGTATTGAAAAGAGCAATAAACTCCAAGTTTAATAGTCTTTGAATTTTGAAAACAATTTTTTTTTTAATATATTGAAAAAAAATAGTGATGTATGAACAGAAAAATGCCCCAAAATGCTTTTGTTTTTCTTCATATTTCTTCCCTTAAATTCAGACCTTGCAAATTTTCAAAATGCTTTCTCAGGCTTAAGGTTGGTTTGGGGTATGGTAAAGATCAAATCCTTTTCATTAGAATTATCCTCCCTTTTTAAAAGAGAAAATGGCAGAGGGTAAAAAAAAATGGATTTACATAAATAAAGACTGTCCCATTCATAAATCACAAGAGAAACACAATAATTTGCATATCTGCCCAAAAATCTTCAAAAAGCTATAAACTGGCTAATGTTTAATCGATTTTGATAACTATTTTTGCTTTTTTTCATGGTTTAATGAATCTTAATTCAATTTAGATCATTTTGCCAATACCTGTCCATATACCTTTAAAGGAGCATTTCTAAATTTTCAAAATATCATATTTAATTAAAGGATTAGTTCAGGGGTCAAGCAAATCAATCTTATATGAAAGAGGACTTCAAAGAAACAAAATGGTGAAGAAAGCATCCAAAAATCTTATTCCATTAAGGAGATGTCCTAAGTTTAAAATTTGGTATCATTTGTGTAGAAACAACTAAAATCAGACTAGTTGTGATGTCATAGCCTCAGATTCCTCAAAGTCTTTATGTATTCTATCACATTTTGTCCTGTGATTTTGAGGCTTAACAACTATGGGATATGTCAGAAAAGTAGTAAAACTGAATCTAGAAAGGGTATTTATAATATACCACCTAAAGAAAGTTCAAGGAAAATTAATTTAAGTAATAAATACACTTTTAAACTTTCTTTAAAAGACATTATTAATGGTTATGAATGTGAGGAGGATGCCAACTTTCTATAGTAGACTTACTACATCAGTCATTTCTACAGAATAAGACTTAAATATCTCCTTAACAGAATAAGATTTATAAATGCTTTCTTCCCATTTTGTTTATTTTGAAGTCCTCTCTAATATAACATGGACTTGCTTGACCCCTGAAATAATCTTTTAATGAGCAATGGCTGGACTACTAAAGCTATTGCAAAGAAAGTACAATCCTTCATCTACAGTTGCCTAGAAAGAATCCTCAGGATCCAGAAAGAAAAAAAATTAACCTTTGGCAGCTGATCAACCAAATGCCAGGGGGAAACACACGTCGACGGGACCTCCTGGCAGATACTCGGAAGTCAGGACACATGCAGTGTCATTTTGATTATGTAGCCAGGGATAGAGAACAATGGCAAGCTTTTGTTGTTTCGGCCTATACCCCTTGAGGAGTGATGAACCCAAGTAACTAAGTATGGCTGATCAGTGTTAGAGATCCTTTTTATTCATGCAAAATATGCGTTGAATGAACATGAAGACAACTTAATGATAATGATTAATGATAGTAATTTATAGAGCGTTTTGGGTATACAATCATTTTCATAAATGATTTACAATGAAACTACCTGTACCATACCTTTACACATTATTGTTCTTATACTGTATTTTCCCAAATAAATGCCCCAGGGGGTGGGGAGGGGTTACAATTTTTAAAAAGAGGAGCGTTTATTTTACTTTAAATTTCAAATGTACTTACGGGACCGCGGGTAAAATTAAAAAAAATCGCGGAACTAGTATATCCCTTAACTGACATACTTCAATTGGCCTACTTAACCATGAAAAATAATTTATTCAGTACGATTAATCATTTTCATGAAAAAATGCAAAGAATCGTTGTCTCAAAGTAAAGGAATGGTACACTTTCATTACGATTAAATCCACCTCTCCCTGCGTATTTTGCCGTAAGCCAGAACTAGAGCTTTATTCTGACTGTAAGGAATTTTGAAAGTATACCATCACCTGGCTCTTCGAAATGGCTGCATTAGGGGCTCACCTAAAACTTAAACAATAGGGGCACTGACTGTTACAGGGAGAAAACACAATTTTTCTCAACTAAAAACTCCTAGAAATCTAATTATTGTCCGATTTGTCCTGATATTTCAGAAAAAGAAAAAAATTCCCCACCCCTAAATGGCTGAGAAAACACTTTTATGGAAAAATTAGGCCGTAAATGTAACGCTATGAAAGTACCTATTGCGCGAAAATGACATTTTCGCGTAATAATTACTTCCATAAAGTAAAGGACTGCGCTAAAAGCTCTGCTTTTTTCCTCTTTTTCAGCCACTCCGAGGGCGGAATTCTTTTTCTGTTGCTGAAATATCATGACAGATCGGACAATAATTAGATTTCTGGGAGTTTTTAGTTGAGGCATGTGCAATTTTGGTTGAAATCACGAAAAATCGTGTTTTCTCCCATTGACTGTAAGGCTCACAATTCCAATTGCACAGACATGGCCGGCAAAGTCGTGGTTCAGTACATATATACAAACAAGTACATAGTGTATGTGCACTAAAGCATGACATCACTGGCCATATCTGGGCAGTTGGAATTGTGAGCCTTTCCTAATTATAAGTGCCCCTATCGACTGAGTTTCGGGTGAGCCCTATACGCTGAACTTCACCTCTGTTGAAACATATTATTCACTTTATTTTCTGATTTGTTCCCCTATTTTGGCACGATTAATTTTGCTCATCAAGTAATTATTCAGTCAGTTCTTGTGCATAGCAAGTTCAACTCTTTTGACTGTGTATTTTTCAGGCAGTTTTACAGTTTTTAAATGAGTTTTGGCTGAAGCCTAGTGTTAAATCACACTGTGTATTTAATATTACGATATTACCAATCAATTTAAGTGTGACTTTACGATTCTCACCGCACAAAAAACATGGGCATTTGTTAGGGAATATACAGTAGGTAAGCATTTAAGAATAACTTACAAATAAAAAACTCCCTTAGGGCTTCACCCATGCTGGAGACAATCCATACCCCAAGGTAAAGAATATATCTCTTCGCTTCTATATTTTGTCCTCTTGAGATTATAATCAAACTAGAATTACATAAGCTCTGCACAAATAAAATAAATCCTTTGACATTTAAATAATGAGTTTTAAACTTTAAAAAATATGGAACAACACTTCACCTTTCCAGCTTTAAGTTTCTTCAAGATTCTAACATCCCTTGCCAAATCATCCAAATCGTTTTCATCAAAATCCTTTCAAAAGAGAAGAAAAAGAATTGCTTATATCTGGAGTTGGAATTAATCATAAAGTATCCCATGGTTCTGAATAAAGATGTCAGAAATCTTCCCAAGAAAAATGGCGACATAAATAATATTAATGCAGTGAATACACCTAAAGTTATATACTTCCCATTTTTACAATTTAAAATATTTTCCATCCACAATTACATGGTGGACATTTTAGAGCACATATTTACCACATACACTGTTGTTTACGCAAGAAATCTATTACAATTATTAACATTTTTTTTTTTTCTCTCTATAATTTTTTCTTTTTCTTTCAGCAAATTCCTAGTTTTCCTGAGGTTTGTATCTGCCAAAACTGTAGATTTTTCCAGCTCTGGTTATATCATGTTATTCTATTCACATAAAAATGGTTGCACAACAATTTGTGTGTATAGAATGTACCTCCACTTAGTTCCAGAATAAGGAATGTTCAGAGGGATAAACAAATTATGAATCTTCTTCCTTACTTTGTGAAAATGTTTTAATTTCTGTGCATAGAATGAGACTCCACTCTGCACCACAGACAGGAATGCTTTTCCTTACTTTCCTTTTCTTTTTCCTAACTCTTCTATTCATTTCCTTCATTTCCTTATAAATTTTCTGACTTTTCCATCCATTTCGTTAATTTTCTTATAAATTTCATTACTTTTCTATCAGTTTCCTTAATTTCCTTTTTTTCTTCCTTACCTTATATTTTTCCTTTATGTTTCTATCCTTTTACTAATATCCTTACTTTTCTCATCTTTTCCCTTACACTCCTTATCTTTTTCCTTATACTCCTTATCTTTGACAACATTATTTTGCAGATGAACATAAAAATACAGACATTAATGAACTTAAAAGGTCTGAATCTATACATCTCTTACCTGCTTTCGTTTCTTGGCCTGCTCTTTCCTCTGTTTTCTGTCCTTTTTCTTGTCCAGCCGCTCTTTATTCTTAGACCATGAAACTGTCTGTTGTTGCTATTTCATCAACAAAATACAATCATACTCTGATGCAAAAATCTAAATACAACATTTTGAAATACAAAATACTTCTAACACTAAAGAAACAAGAAACGCTTTTAAAAATCATAACACAACCAATTACGATTTAATTACAGAAACAATTAGGGCTTTTCACAATGCTGATGGAGGCAATAAATTTGCAAGGGTGACTTGTTCAAAGCAATTGTTTTATCTTGTTACCCCTACAGCATTTGACCACACTGGTCCTAGCCCCCAATATCAAAACCACATAGAAGGCTCTGAATTATTATCATCATTTTACAGGGCAAAAATTCCCATGGAATTTCTTTTCAATTTATTTCATAGAAGACAATGAAAGAAACAGATTGGTGGACAAAACAAGTTAATATCTTATTCCGGAAAGAAGTTATTGAATTTTAAAGATTTTTCTTGTCTGCATGAAAGAGAATGTTGGTCTAAGTGTAAGTCATCATTATGATGTCATCACAGCACTTCCTGTACTATTCTTTATGTATTTCTTTAAAGATTATTTTCGTTTCTTCTAAATGATTGGGAACTTTTTTTTCTTCAAAAATTATTTGGAAAAGTGCAGAATAAAATTCAAAATTATGTTTTGCAATATCTGTTCTTGTAACTTATATTTGGAATTATGAAAAATTGGCCATTTAATTTTCAAAGAAATGCATAAAGATTAGTACAGGAAATGCTGTTATGACATCATAATGATGACTTATGACTTAGTACAAAAGTCATTTTTATGCAGGCATGAAAAATCTTTAACTTTAATAACTTCTTCTAGGAATGAGATAACAACATGGTTTTTTTAACGATTGGTTTCTTAAATTTTTCTCCATTAGATACATAGAAATGAAATTCCACGGGAATATTCCCTTTAATGAGATAAAATTACAGTTTTCATCACAACTAAAAGCAACGGTCTTGGATTTAAGAGAGATTTATATCTTGAAAACAGGTCAGCTTGTTTTCTTTTAAGTGGTTAAATCTGAGGATGATGGTGTTGATAATACTGTGTATTGTATTTCAATTTAAACATATGCTGAGGAAAGTACATGTAAGTCACAATGTCTTGTTTTCAGTGTGTACCCGATGAATTTGCCAGGATGGAAAGTGTGGATGAACACCGGGTTAACACCCTGCTCTTTTTGAGAAGTGTTCAGAGAACCAGGCAGGAGGTGAAACTTCTACCATCGGGGCTGACGGCTTTGTGTCTCCTCCAAAGGACAGCGAGCGCCACCCAACCACTGGCCACTTTTCACAAAGGTCAGGTGGGGGAGAAGGTGTGATGCAGAAGGCAGACCTCTGTACTTGATGTCAGCATATATCGTTCTGCATATCTGTGGAAAAATCGCTGGTTAAATCGCCATTGGACTCGAACCTGGAACCTCCAGCATCTCAGTCGTACGCTCAGCTGACTGAGCTACCTGCCTCCCTGCCTCCCTATGTAATCACGTACATCAAATTTTTGATAAAAATCCAAGGTAAATCATTCAATGCATTTAAGGCCAACTTTTTACTATAAAAGTGCTGCCAAATAATTTGCATGACTTGCATAATTTAGATTAAATATTCTAATAGACATTCACAAGTGCACAGACATCATTTCCCTGAACCCTATAGATCAAGGGTTCTTACTTAATTTTTTCCAAGAGCCATCGTTTCACAACAACCTCAAACCGTGGGCCATTCGCATAACAAAACCAGCGTCACGTCCAATCCCGTCAAACAATCTCTGAATACAAACAAGCTGAGAGCGCGCGCGATAGGAAGGATGTATGCCAGATGTCGGCGGTTTTCTTATTAGCCTTCCCTTGACAAGTCGCGAGTCTGTCCCTATCATAATGGAACTAAAGATAATATTTTGCTTGATAAGCTGCAGTGTTATAGTGCACAGAGCTGCCTAGGAAAAGCCGAAAATAAACAAGTATTTTAGGATTTTTATCGATCTCATTCAGATGTGTTTTTCCCACTACAACTATTGTTCGCAAGCCAGAGTGGATTGTCTGGCAGGCCAGATTTGGCCCGTGGGCTGCCTATTAAGAGTCGCCACTACAGATACACAATCTTTGGACAACTTTTGCCCTGCCCCCCTCCCCACTCCTCCTCTAAGTTGTACTGACCGTGCATGTCGCATGTTTAAATCCTTTACAATGTAGGCTGTAGGTGGGTATACCAGTGGGTATTACCTGTGGGTATTACCTGTGGGTATTACTTGAGGGTATTACCTGTGGGTATTACTTGTGGGTATTACCTGTGGGTATTTCAAAAGGTGCCCTCTTTCCTTCATAAAAATCTAAATGGTAAAAGTTCATCAAAATAACCCCTTACTATAAATGACCTGAAACTAGTTCCACTATGATTAATTTTTTGCAGAAGTCAGAGTGCAAAGTTCACACAATCGATAATTATTACACAGCTCACCTTTCTTTTGTCTTTATTCCCAAATTGTAATTTTCCCTCTCTGAAAAGCTTCAACTTCTCCAACCTCTGTTTCTGACGAGTTTTGTCTCTGCAAGATAATAAGATACATGGCTTTCATAAAGACCACTACTAAATATAGGAAGAAGATGACGAAAACCAGACATCCCAAAGGATACAAATCCTCATGACACTACTAACACACCTTCAATCCTCTGTCCCACATGCCATCCCACCCTGCCTCACATACCATGCCACCCTGTCCCATGTCATCTCTCCATGTACCACATGCCATCCTACCCTATCCCACATTCCATGTCACCCTGTCCCACATGCGATGCCACCTTGTCCCACATATCATCCCACCTTGTCCCACATTCCATCCCATCCTGTCCCCCATGCCATACGACCCTCATATCCCAATTCTAACATCTACCAATCATTATGCCATCTTCCACCGGACATTCTATCCTCTAGTTTCCACTCTCTCACCTCTATCAACCTAACATGCCTCATTCACCTACCATGCCTCATTCACCTACCATCCCTCATTCACCTACCATCCTCCATTCACCTACCACCCCAACCCATCCCTACCCACCTTTTGCACCCACTCATCTACCAAATATACTTTAAACCAATTCATCATACCAAATTTTGAGCTACTTGGAGCCAGGGAGGGGACTCCATTTCTGGATTCAACACAAATATTGAAGCTACTATTATTACAATCATAACAAATACTACTTAGAGGAAATTAATAAGTTTGACCATAATCCACACCATATTATAATCAAAAGCTTAAAACATCATTTATGGGCCTATAGTATAATATATTCAAAATTCCAACTTATAAAACTCAATCTATATATTTCTACCCAATGCGAATTGGCAACTCCAGTACTATTTACATCAATGACTTACTTGTAAGGCATAGCATCAAAGTCAACGTCTGCAGATTTAAAGTTCGGGAAATGCTTTCCTTTTAGTTCAGGCATTTTCGGCAATCGCAGCAAGCTGAAACCTTGTGCCAGCTTTGCAATATCTAATTCTGTATTCATTTATACAATGAAAAAAAAAAAAAATCATTATTATCTTTGATTGTTTGTGAATGGTCTATGTATGTGTGGTGCAACAATTGCTAAATTGCTTTTCAGCAGAGAAAACAAATTCAGGCATCAATCCACCCAAACTTAAAAAATGGGCATAGTCTACAACTTACATATATTCAGACTACACTTAAATATTTTGTAATTTTTAAGATCTTCAACTAAAATATGGTTTTAAAATCAGACTATATACAGTTAAATAGTTTATAATTATAGAATAGATCTACAAACAAGAACCACGGAGCAATATTTGAAGGGGGGGGGATCTTAAAAAGTGTATGGTAAAAATGAAAGGCGCCATCACATTCATGCATCCTATGCACAATTAACTCCCAACCATACATAGTTTCAGGCAGGGGCATAGCAAGCAGAACCTCTTTTCTTCCATTTTTGAGCACTTTCCTTAAAATATCGATCAATTTTATTCATTTTTTGGACAATTTTCATCAATTTGGGGATTTTTTTTTTTTTCATTTTTAGGCAATTTTATTCAAGTTTGAGGATATTTTGGTCACTTTTGGGGAAATTTGACCAAAATGTCAACAAAAAAATGTACAAAATTTTACCTTCATTTTATTTTATTTTTCTTCTTTTTTTGTGATTTTTAGGCACTTTCCTTAATATTTCAGAAAACAGTTTGTCAATTAAAAAAAAAAAAAAAAAAAATATATATATCATTTTGTCAAATTTTCTTTTTTATTTGGGTTTTTTTTTTTTTTTAGGCAATTTCTTCAATTGTGAGGAAATATTTGTCAATTTTCAGGAAAAATTGTTGACAAATTTGACCAAAATTTCAAATAATTTAATGCTAATGTTCTTTCAATTTTACCAATTGTTTTTAATTTTAGATTGATAATTTCCCAATTTTAAGGTGAAATCCCCTGTCCAATGCCTTATCATTCCTTTTATTTTTGCACGGTAAAAATGTGGGGAATAAAACCACCTAGCCCCCCCTCCTTCCTCCCCTGCCATCTCCACGGTTCCTGATAATACCGAACTATGAAAGACCATTCCCAGCTGAAAATAAATATCAAATAAACCCTACAAGATCTTCGTACAAGAAAACAACGATAATATTTTGCATCAAACCCAATAAAAACGAAACTAACCTTTGAACCTGAAAATCAAGCTGCACTCATGTTTGGCATACGATTGCACAAATGACACGAAGGCTCTTGTACTCTTCTCAAACATGGCCCTGCAATGATGCAAACAAGATGTAGACAACTTGTTATTAATTTTAAAAAGCATGTATTGTATTAATATTGCATTACAATAAATATAAGCTTAAGTAAGCTTACAAGGTGGTGGCAAGAAAGATATCCAAAACAGAATCTCTAAAGCAAAAGCAGCATTTATAAAGTTAAATAAGATATGGAACTCCAGCAAATTCTCAATATATACAAAAATATGACTGTTAAACTCTCTTGTTAGGTGTGAACTCTTGTATGGTTGCGAGACATGGAGAGTTAATGTAGCAGATAACTAGAACGGTAAATACCGTCATGGTTCTCATACCCAGGCAAATTGACACCCATATCATATGATCCGGCCAATTATAAAAATGGAATCTCACACTTAAATCCCACATGGCATCCTATGTCCCACATGGCATCTCACCCCATGTCCCACATGGCATCCCACTCCATGTCCCACATGGCATCCCACCCCATGTCCCACATGGCATCCAACTCCATGTCCCACATGGCATCCCACCCCATGTTCCACATGGCATCCCACTCCATGTCCCACATGGCATCCTACCCCATGTCCCACACGACATCCCATCCCATATCCCACATGGCATTCCACCATATCTCCCACATGGCATCCCAACCCATGTCCCACATGACATCCCATGTCCCACATGGCATTCCATCATATGTCCCACAGGGCATCCCATCCTATGACCAACATGGCATCCCACCCCATGTCCCATGGCATCCCACCCCATGTCCCACATGGCATCCCACCCCATGTCCCACATGGCATCCTACCCCATGTCCCACATGACATCCCATGTCCCACATGGCATTCCACCATATCTCCCACATGGCATCCCACCCCATGTCCCACATGGCATTCCACCATATCTCCCACATGGCATCCCACACCATGTCCCACATGACATCCCATGTCCCACATGACATCCCATGTCCCACATGACATCCCATGTCCCACATGACATCCTATGTTCTACATGACATCCCATGTCCCACATGGCATTCCATCATATGTCCCACAGGGCATTCCACCATATCTTCCACATGGTATTCCACCACACAGTGTCTCACGTGGCATGTTCCATCATATGTCCCACATGGCATTCCACCATATGTCCCACATGGCATCCCATGCTATGACCCACATGGATCCCATCCTACATGTGTGTCCCACATTAATCCAACCATATGTACCACATGACATCCCTCCCTATGTCCCACATGGCATCCCTCCCTGTGTCCTGCATCAGTGGCTTGCCACCTGATGTCCCACATAGCATTCCACCATATGTTCCACATGGTATCCCTCCCAATGTCCCAATGACATCCTACTTTATGTACCACATGGCATCACATCCCATGTTCCCATGGCCTCCAACTCTATGTCCCACATAGCCTCCTACCCTATATCACACATGGCATCCTACCTTATGTCACACATGGCATCCTACCTTATGTCACACATGGTATCACAACCTATGTCACACTCTGTGTAACCCGTGGCATCCCACCATGTTCCACATAACATTCTACCGTGTTTCACATGGCATCCCACCCCATGTCCCACATGGCATCCCACCCCATGTCCCACATGACATCCCATAGGCTCCATAAGAAGTCTCATCCTAGCTATCACAGTCACTGATTGAGCATACTATGTATGAAAGTTTCAGTTCATATAATAACTTATATGCAAATGACTTGTTAAAATGGGGTGGGACGCCATGTCCCACATGACATCCCATATCATCCCATGTCCCACATGAAATTCCATCCCATGGCAATCCACCCTATGTCCTGCATGGCATTCCACCACATATCCTACGTTGAATAAGAAAAAAAGGTGGGGTCAAATAATTATGCCTGATATAGCCCTTGGTGAATACAACATGGTAAATATTGTATCGTATGTCCCTCATGGCCCCCATCCATGTCCCACATGGCATCCCTCCCTATGTTTATATGCAATCATATCCTGTCACACTCCTTAACTAAGCATGCTACATAAAAAAGTCTGGTCAGGTCATATACTGTAGCAATTTTATGCAAATGAACACAATAATGAAGGTGGAGTGTAAAAAATCATGCGTGATATAACTGTTTGGTGCCCAAATATTTTGAAGAATTTTAAGGATTTTAAATCTCAAGTGCTACAAGAGAGACTTGAGGATCTCTGAAGAATATTGGAAAATTATATCATTTTACAGTTATCTTCTAAGAAAATATCAAATGTATTGTAGACTTTTTAAGGAACTAGTCTTTAATCCTATCTTAAGTACCTCTGAAAAACTTTAACATTTTATAAGGAAAATCTAACCTTCCATAAGGATATCTAAAGAAACTTTAACTTTTTCTGAGGAACTCTGAAGAAACTTTAACATTTTATGAGGAATTCCCAAAAAACTTTAACATTTCTGAGGAAATCTCAGGACAAATCTGTGGACAGCCGGATGGCCGGACAGACGTAATCGCCATTACATAGGTTCGCATAAATGCTTCGCATGCAAACCAACAAAAAGCTGGATACATTTATGTTCAAATGCTACAGAAGAATTTTGAAGATCAGATGTTCATATGTAATATCTAACGATGAAATACAGAGAATCACTAAACATGAAAAAATTAGCTCTGAAGTAAAAAGAAAGTGGAGGTGGATTGGTAATGTGATGCGCATTAGCACTATTAAGCACTGTCACTGTGTGACAGCTATGACGTGAAATACCAGAGTTCAGTGGAGAGAGTGCACTACAGCTTTATGGGCCAGAAGGCCTGATAAGACTAGGTGAGGTGACAATAAATATACATTACATGTACAACTATGTTCTTCCAGATAAAAACCTAATGTGTTGTACCAAGGAGCACAAATGGACACTCTGCGCCTAATGCTTACAGTCTACATTCATCTTTTATCATAGAAAACTGTGTAATGCAGATATGTCACGTTGGTAGACTTCTAGGACAATGGTTTTAATGTGCATACCTACAAGATGGCGGAATCCAAATACATGCGCATATGCCTCATGACTTCTTTTTTTATCCTTCTTAAATGTGCATCTATATTCTAATATTTTACTCCTATTAAGTACTGTGTACAGGGCCTCATGTAAGATTAGCTAATGCTAAACTGGGTTACCCCATGTGAATGAAATATATCAAATAAAAGATTAAAGATCAACTCTCTTTACCATTCATGCTCTTTGGTACCCATTGAAATCAATATTGCTTAACTCAGTAAAACCTTACCTGTCTTTCATGGCTATTTTCCTGAGCTTAGGTAAGACATCCACACTGCCAGCTGTCAAGTCAGATGTCTCATTCAATTGTTCTAATATCACCTGAAAATTGGAAAAGATTCAAATGTCTGATAAAACTAATTGAAATATTATTTAACTATGACTTCTTCAGGCTGTACCACCCCCTATGACTATTGTCCATTGTGTTAAAGGATTAGTTCAGGGGTCCAGCAAGTCCATCTTATATGAAAAAGGACTTCAAAAGAAAGAGGCACTCAAAAATCTCATTCCGTTAAAGAGATATTTAAGTTTAAAGTTTGATATCATTTGTATAGAAATGACTGAAATCAGACTAGTTGTGACGTCCCAGATTTCTAAAAGTCTTTAGGTATTCTATCAAACTTGAATATCTCCTTTCTTCACCATTTTGTTTTTTTTGAAGTCCTCTTTCATATAAGATAAATTTGCTTAACAACTAAACTAATCCTTTAAAAGGAGATTATTGACAGAAATATGGATGTATAGAGAGACCTCTGCTGGAAGTGCGATAAAGCTTCAGCTTTCCAATCTAGTGTGCCGGGTTCGATCCGTGTTGGGTCTCCAACCAGTGCTCCACAATTGGTTAATAAAACGTCCGTGGGGGTCCTGATGAAAAACACTCCAATTATGTTCTATTGGGTCGTTTTAAACCTAGCTAAACCTAAACATGAACTAAACCTATTAAAAACTATACACGCTAAATCCATCCAAGCCATTAGGCTCATAGGGCCGAAGCTTATCCTCAGATTCCATATCGCAAGTGGATGAGAGTATGACTTCCCTTGGACGGGACGCAAGTCAATCACAGATTAACTCCCCAGCAGTGCTGGTACTCACTTTACAGCTGAGTAGACTGGGACAAGTAAAGTGTTGTGCTCAAGGACACAATGCAGCGCTCACGGCGGGAATCAAACCTGGTACCTTTTGAATACGAGCATGACTCCTTAACCACTGAGCCACTGTACCTCTTTTTTTTTTAAACTATAAGGGCAACAAAAAATATCCATTTCATATTTTTATTTTATTTTAGGCATCTATACAAATTTGTGATTTATTCCAGGACAACCTTGGTATTTAAAAAAATTGAAATCCTTTGTTTTTTGTTGTCTGTCATAATTCTTTGAAGTTGTGCAGAAAATTCTGACCACAAGTTTTTGCGTCTTTAGGCTCTTCACTAACCCAAATTCTAGACTCTCCCATTATTTTCAGTGAACAAGATTTAGGAAGAAGATTTAAAGAATTGGAGAAAGATTTTTAGCTGTCTGCCCAATCATACCATGCTGTGTAAATACTGCTACTACAATTGATCAAAATATCCCCCATACAGCGGATTTCAGAAAGCTTAATCTTCCTGCATGTCAAAAACCACAACCATTTCTGAGATATTAGCCCTGTCTAAACTTTCCACTAGCCTGATTCAATGAAAGGATCTATTGTTAACCAGCTTCATCACACAAGTGCAGTGTATTTGCTTGCCACATTAGTTCAGGATAGTGGTGCAGAAAGCTTTTTGAGCAACAATAGTTGGCTGTTTATTGGCATTTAAAAGTTAAAGGATTTGTGTGGAGTGGACAGGCATGACTACCTTTATTTGTAATTGATGCAGTTAAGTTGTAGAAATATTTTGAGCACAGAGCCTAATGACCTTTATGCCTCATGCATAACAAATTTAGAATAAATTATTCATTGATTAAACTTAGATCAGCCATAACTCAAAACCTAAGAGTTGTTTTCAAAAATAAAAAAACTGCATCATTCTTCTCAGATTTTAAAACATTTCCGTGAATTTTCATTTTCATACATATGATAGAAGACTATTAAAGGAACAAATAAGTGTAAAAATCATGTTGATATCTTTTTCCGTTTAGGAGTTATTGCAGTTCAAAGATTGTGCAAGTGTGTTGAAAAGTGACCTTACAGTGTACAGTGTGTTGTCATAATGGCAAATCAAAGACATTTCTTTTTATTTCTTTGAAAATTAATTGCCTCCTCCTAAATTATTAAAGCTTTTTTTTCTTTTAATATTGAGATGGGATGAAACATACACTTTATAAGAATGTGGTTTGCCCATCTGCCCATGAACATTACACTCTACGTCAAAGAAAAATTTGTGTTTTTGTTTTACACTATATTCTGTTTTACTACTTTCTTGACACATTAATGGTTTTGAAGCCACAAAATAACAAGGAAAAAGATGATAGAATGCATGCAAAAAGACTTTAAGAAATCTGTGCCTGTGACTCACAACTCGTCTGATTTCATTTCTTTCTAAACAAATGATGCCAACCTATAAACTTGAATATCTCCGTAACGGATTAAGATTTTTGAACGTTTTCTTCACCCTTTCGTTTTGTTTAGAGTCTTCCTTCATATCATGAATAATTACAAAGAAAATAGATTCTGTAGTTTCTGATAGGTTTTGGAGATGTGACATGACAAAAAAAGGAGAGAAGTTTCAATGGTGAGTTATCATCAAACAGTTCCGCAATCCATTTAAAAAATTACAATCTCCCAGCACCACTGGCTAGGTAGGTGACACTTTCCTTTGGAGGAAGTAAATAGTGGACTGTCTTGGGGAAGGAATCTTTGACTGATGACTGTACTTTGCATGTGCAGGTGACAGACAATGAGTAAAGTAGTAGAGTGAGAACTGTGTAGAATTAGATAGAGGAAAGACCACCCACTAAAGCTGTACCTTCTGATTGATTTTGAGAAACTCGATGTAGGATTCTTCTTTGGCTCTGAGAAGCACAATTGCATTACCAGCATTTCCAATACGAGCTGTCCTGCCACATCTATGCACAAATGCACTGCGAAAAGAAATTGATATGGACATCAAAATGGAGTTAACGTGTTCCCTAATAATAATAGTAATAGTAATAGTAATAGTAATAATAATAATAATAATAATAATAATAATAATACTAATACTAATACTAATAATAATAAAAATAATAATAAAAATAATAAAAATAATAATAACAAACATCATCATCATCATCATGATAATCATGATCATCATGATCATGATTATAATAATAATAATAATAATAATGATAATAATGATAATAATAATAACAGACATTAAACGTAATCCAAAATTCACTGCAAAAGCATCTATAGAAAGAATAACTAAAAAGCATATTTTACTGATAATATAATGGCTCCTGACAATTTTATTTCAACACAAAAATTAGATGAAGTATATATCACATGGTAATTTTCAGGGCAAATTGAAGAAATAAATGCAATTGCAAGCTCATTGTTGAGTAATAACCAGCAGCCTTCGCCTCGCCCATTATTGTTCAAGTTTTTGGGGCTGGACAATTATTACCAACAATGAGCAAGCAAAGAGCAGTTTATATCTATTCTATCACCAAATATGAAGAAGAAAAAATTGAAAAAATGAAAATCTTATCAAATTCAGCTGAAGAAATGTGAAATTATACACCAAACACATTGATTCAGCTACTTTGAATATGATAACACAGAGAATAATTGACGGTTTCTAGTTCACCAATTTGTATTTTTGTCGAGCGAACAAAATTTTATTTCGTAAATGACTGGCAATTTTTTGGCTCTCATATATTAAGAAATGTAATTTAAGTGTCTTGTAATGAGAAAGCATTATTTCATGAGAAATGGTTTATTAGTAAGGAAAAATATCATTGTAACTTGGCAAGAAAATCAAATAGTAAACAAAGGAAAAGGTCAAAATTATAACCTGTCAGTATACTACTCGTAAGGCTGCAGGCTGTAAGGCCAAGGTTATTGTTTAGTGGTTTGGCATTTGAAGCATCTGTGTTCCATCAAAGTATAAAGAATAATGGTAAGTCATTCAAGCCTAGTTGTTTAAATAATGTATTTGGAAGTTGAACTACTGTTCTTAAACTTCTTATTTTCAAACTTGTCAGAATTGGAAGGTGTGCGCAGTTTTAAAGTTCAAATTGAAGTTCAAATTGAGCCTAGCATTAGGCCTATGCACTACTAGTACACCAGTATTGTAGGTTGGAACAGTCGTGCAGCAAATCCATTGTAGGAGTTACCCCACATTAAAAACTATCAATGATATGAATATGCAAGTGTCCAGTTATCCTTTTTATCCAATCAAGTATCTTTGAATCAATATTCAGCTGCCTGTTATTTTTTTCCATATATAACCAAGTTGTTATAGGAAATAACTGGGCTGATTGCATATGCAATATTCTAATCCAATCAGCAATTGAAAAATTACGATAGTGTTAACACCATGCTGAATTCTTATTCCATGGAGGATTTATTACATTTCAAAAAGATTGGACATTACAAATTTTTATTCCTTGGGCCCCTCCAATCCGACACCCTCGACGCTTCACTTGCTAGCAACCAGCTATTGCTATACCATACACCATAGGATTCATGTGGGGCTGAAGTCACAAACCTCCTTTGCAGTAAAATGGAACAGATTAGTCCTTGGCTGACCCTAAGATAAATATGCATTATACACCTGGAGGAAATTGTGCAATGCCCATGAATGATTGATGGACCATTCCTCCCAAAGAGGGTTATTTCATCATGAAAAGAGTGTTGAAAAGTGACCTTGCAGTGTACAGTGTGATGTCATAATTGCAGATCCAAGATAATTCTTCATACATTTCTATAAAATTAAAATTAAGTTTTCTTTTATTCAGATAGAAGGTACATCACATGGGAGAAGCATATTCTTGCAGATTGCATATTAGATGTAAGGTATGTCAGATGGGCGAAGCATGTTTTTGCAGATTGCATATTAGATGTAAGGTACGTCAGATGGACAAAGCATGCTCTTGCAGATTGCATATTAAATGTAAGGTACATCAGATGGGTGAAGCATGTTTTTGCAGATTGCTATTAAATGTAAGGTACATCAGATGGGCGAAGCATGTTCTTGCAGATTGCATATTGGATGTAAGGTACGTCAGATGGGCGAAACATATTCTTGCAGATTGCATATTAGATGTAAGGTACGTTAGATGGGGGAAATATGTTCTTGCAGATTGCATATTAGATGTAAGGTACGTTAGATGGGGGAAATATGTTCTTGCAGATTGCATATTAGATGTAAGGTACGTTAGATGGGGGAAATATGTTCTTGCAGATTGCATATTAGATGTAAGGTACGTTAGATGGGGGAAATATGTTCTTGCAGATTGCATATTAGATGTAAGGCGTTAGATGGGGAAATATGTTCTTGCAGATTGCATATTAGATGTAAGGCACGTTAGATGGGGAAATATGTTCTTGCAGATTGCATATTAGATGTAAGGTACGTTAGATGGGGGAAATATGTTCTTGCAGATTGCATATTAGATGTAAGGTACGTTAGATGGGGGAAATATGTTCTTGCAGATTGCATATTAGATGTAAGGTACGTCAGATGGACAAAGCATGCTCTTGCAGATTGCATTAGATGTAAGGTACATCAGATGGGTGAAGCATGTTCTTGCAGATTGCATATTAGACCCTCGATAATCAAACAGAAAACATTTCCAATAATTTAGAAGCAGGCAATTCATTTTCCAAGAAATACCTAAACATTGAGTTTAGATCTGCAATTATGACATCACACTTTACACTGCAAGGTCACTTTTCAACATAATGGTGAAATATTTGAAATGCAATAACTTCTAATTGGAATAAAATATCAACACAATTTTTTTCACCAATTTGTATGGGAATGAAAATACAGAGGAATATTCCTTTAAAAAGTTTAAAACATTTTTTTCAAATGATTATGCAAAAGAAATGTTTGACAGGAGTAGAGCTGTGACCGTTTAGCGTGTAACACGCTACACTCTCGCAAATCTTGTAAACGTTTACTAAATACTTCATTGCCAGTAATCGTTTTTCATACATCCTAATGTCTTGCCGTTGAAAATCAATATTCATGATTCAAATCACACACACATTCAGCTGACAAAATTCCAATCAATGATGACTTTTTACAAACTGTAAACCCGATTACCATAATCCTTTTTAAATGTGCGATCACAAATGCGCAGTAATCACCAATGAATGGGGATATTATGCACTTTGATTTCACCGAAATCTGAGTAATCTAAGTTGTAAAATGCACCGCGAATGTGCAGCAGTAAACAGTGATACTAACAATAGGCCTAACGTTAGGCCATAAGGCTTCAAATCCCACGCAATCAAGGCCCGTTTTATCGACCAAAAAACACTTGATTCGTGACAATCAGTACATTTATATGTAAATATTACCTAATGAGTCAATTAAATTTTGCAAGAAAGAAAAAATATTGCATGATAAATAAACAGAAAAAGGTATTAAGAGAGCTGAAATTCTGCATGCTTTGCAAAGATGGCAGCCATTTTTTCGAGAGGACTGATATTTCAGAACTTCCTTGTGGTGGTGGCGTAGTTTTGAAATGTTCTACGGCAAGGTATGTCATAGGCCTCGGTATGCAAGATTTTCATAGAACTTTAAAAGCCGTAGCGATTAGGACAAAAAAGTTATGCGATGTTGAGTTTAAATGACATTGAAAGGAAATTATCAGTTTTTCTAAAATGAATTTCCATGCATATTTTTTACAAAAATGATATTTTATACTGTAGAAGTAAGCTTTTTACGATTTGGAAAGCAAAACTCAGCGTCTATTTGGGCAATGCAGTCAGTACTTTTGCCATACTGGTTGCGCAATTCTTTTACTTTGCCTCGTAGTTTTGGAGCAATTTTGGTGTATTTCCGAAAATTACGGTACTAAACTCGTGTTACACGATACACGCTCGTTTTTTTGGCATGTACACGTTTACTAAAATCCTTAAACATTCACAGCTCTAGATAGGAGACAAAATATTTTGTACGAATGATTGGCTCTTTGGGTTGACAGCAAAGTTGGTAGATTATACCAAATGCAAAAAACCAAATCAGTTTGGAAAAAAAAGCCAAATTAAGCTTAAAAAAGTCAAATGTAAGTCAGGAAAATTTCTAATTTTGAAAGCTTTTTTCTGGGTGGGGTAAAATGTACTGAAAAGCAAAAAAAGATGTTATCATGTAACTTCTAGAACATGAAAAATATCACGTGGTCTGAACATCATGATAAAATTGGTTTTTCACTTGTTTTTATTCTCCATCAAAGCTGTCGATAAAAGGCCAGAAATAAACCAAACAGATATTTTACAGTCAAACAAGTCTCCAAAAAGCCAAAAACCAAACAAAAAAGCCAAATCATCAAATTCATTATCAAACAAGCCCAATATTTTTTTTGTTTTTGTTACCATACACAGTCTCAAAAAAGCCACAGAAAAAGCCAAATTTAAAAAAAAAAAAAAATTTGCAGCCAAATAAGTCTCACAAATGACATTTTTTTGCTCTTTAGATTCGGCTTCTAAAAAGCTAGTATACCAAACCTGGTTTACAATCCTTTGACAATCTGAATCACTTGCACCAGAAATGGGGTGGAATGGAAAGTAACTATCAACATTACAAACTTGCAGAAACCGTTACCTGGCATTGCTTGGAGGGTCGTATTGTATCACCCAATCAATTTCTGGTATGTCCACCCCTCGAGCCATCACATCCGTGCATGCTAAGATGCCCCTGCCCAAGAAAAATGCATCAGAAAATAAATTAATTACAAGAATATTTTCTTCACTTCCCTTAATATATGTTGACGGAATCCCTAAATAGCATAGGGAGAAAAATTATATATAGGTATGAGCCCAGTTGTACCGAGGTGACTTTGGATCTATCAAAAATTAAGGTTAATAGCTGTCTACACCAATACCTATCCAATGCCGTGTCCTGTTGAGGCTCTGGCTGTCACGGTCCTTCAACTAGCTCCATCTTCAGCTGCCGGTAATAAAACGCTGTACTTAGCACCACTCCATCTCTTGATCTCTCCATACCATGTTTTTCTTGGTCTTCCTCTTTTCTCCTTCCTTTTGTCCTACCATCTCACAACTGCCTTTGAAGCCCCTTTCCTCTGATCGTGTGACCTATGAACTGCATCTTCTTGCTTTTGATTTCAGACACTAAGGCTCTCCTCTCATTCAATCTTATCTGCATAAGAAACCCTTAGGATCTTCCTGTACAGCAACATTTTAAATTTTCTTGTGATACGGTCCATGTTTCAGAGGCATACAGTATAGGGTGGAGCGATTATAACATCTGACCATTCTCTTCCTTGTGGCTAGCTTAAGATTCTTGCTCGCCAAAACATCTCTCATACTTAAGAATGTGCTTCTTGCTATTTCTATTATCGGTCTATGCAACACACTAAATGTCAATCATTAAGACATTTAATGTCTTTAAATATGATCAAATTTTCACATCAAAGACCATTTTGTTTTCATATACTGCTTGGTCATTATTTCCTGTACTCAATGACATCCATGACAAAATTGAGCCTAGAATTTAAGGTTTCATATTTATTCACAATTGAATCACTGGTGACACCAAAAATGTGTTATTTTTGTTCAGAGCATTAAATTCTGGGTTGAGCAGTATTAAAAAATTATGTTACAAACTTTTAGAAAAGTTCAAATATTTTTTCAATTCATACAAGTTATGATTTGGTAATCAAACAGTCTATGTACATGGAGTTGACTACACAATTAGAAAGAGTTTTAAATTGGAGCAGAACAGTCTTTGAATCTGGAAATAGCTCCTAATTCCACCACATGTCCTACACGCCAACCCACCTCAGTCCCTCATGCCATCCAACCTTTTTTATAAATGCCATGATCATTTTTTTTTTTTAATGCAAGACTGGGTGGGCAACTCAAACGTTTATCATCTTTTTGTATTTCTCTCGTAATCTCCCTCACTGAAATTGATGACATAAAACAAAATGGAGGGTAATCAAGTAAATATTTCCTGATGGGTGTGTTGTATAATCAATTTTAAGGATATTAAACTTATTTCCGTCTAGGTGCCCACTCAGTGGCAAACCCAGATTTTGTTCACGGCGGTTGCAACCCTTCCCCACCCATCCACCCCACCCCCTTTCTGTTCCTCTTAAAATTTAATAGTTGTGCGGCAAAGACAAAACAATGTATACTCAGAATTTGATGCAACACTTCGAAAACTTTGATCAGCAATAAAAACAAAAACTCAATTAGGTGTACAAGAAAGGCTCTACTTTGCTATGTCATCTACAATACAGCACTTATTTTTACATCATTGATATGAATCAACTATCTTTATATAATTGCTACATATGTAAGATGTGAGGAAACAAATTCATGAAATTAATCAAGTAATTCAATGCAATATCACTTTTAAAAAATATATATATCAACGACTACCATTTTCCTTCCGAATCGCATCTGTTTGAAACTTTCTCAAGTTTTTCAATCAACGCTCATACAATTTTAGGATTTCTTTGGTCTGTTTCGCTGTCATTTGTACTTTATTGTACTTTAATTAAGCTCGATTTACTGCTATAATTTATTTCTATAGTCTGTTATGTGCTTAGAGCAAAATAAAGTGCAATATTAATATTTCTAATAGAAATAATGAGTAATTAACTGCTGTCCATGTTTCTTTGGAAGCAATATGACATACCTTTTCAGCTTCCGAAAGTCTTCAAATATCTTATTTCTCTTTTTCTTCATTTTTCCGTGAATGCAAGATATGTTTGAGTGTTTAACCGTCTCCTCCAGACACTTTGTAAAGAAGTCTACGCAGGCACAAGTACTGAAAAACACCAAGCACTTCTCCCCCTTAAAATAAAGTAAAACCAAAATTGATTGATAAAGAAATGCGGAGATATGTACAAAGCAGAGAACAATGTATCAATATTCAAAATCCATAATGGCATCACTTTTCAAGAACAGCAACAATAACGAGTGGGTCATGAAGATGAGTGGGTCATGGGCAAAACGTTAACGGTAACTCCACTCAATCTCCCCCCTTCCCTTCCCCCACCCAACCAGAAATTTTGGAGAATTACATGATCAGAAAATTTCATAACTATTTGAATGGCTGTCATTCCACTACCTGACATTTGAAGCAACTTGAAGGAAAATCATCCCAAAATTTATGGTGCCATATTTGGTCGTGTTTTTGCAATATTTCTGGTCATCATGATATGGGAACAAAATAAAACAACAGTGCATCACAGGGGTGGCGGAGTATTCAAAATATTTGGGGGCTAATGAAGTCAGGTGACATGTGATAACAATATTGAGGGAGGGGCTAATTAGGTCAGGTAACGTGATAACACATGTTCACCAAAATTCATTGGGGAGGGGAGGAGTGCTTGCTACCCTAGTCCCCCGGCTCCACCACCCCTGCATCATGATTCATAACAATTGGCAAAAGACGAATCACGATGCGGAGAAAAACGATTATGATGATTCATAAAAGTAAGAAAAAAGGGACATCAATCATGATTGTCAAGTTTATACATGTAGGGTTAGTTCAGTGGTCAAGCAATGGAATAAGATTTTTTAATAATTTCTTCACCATTTTGTTTCTTTTAAAGTCCTCTTACATATAAGATGGACGTGCTTGACCTCTGAACTAATCCTTTAATGTCTCAAGAGACACAAATCGCTCCTGCTTCATTACTTCCTCCTAAAAACCTGAAATTACAATTTTCCTATGATATTTTCCAAACTTCTGTAGACCATATCAAACATTCCTTTACATTGATACTCAGATAGACAAACATCATTTAACTCTATGGACACCCACCAAGATAACTTAATGAAATTTTTAAAATTCTTAAAACATAATTGACTTTCAAGTCTTACAATAAAAAGTGCATTAATTGCGAAAGAGGGGAAGTATATAAAGATGTATTCACTACATTAATAATATTTTTGTCACAATTTTTCGTGGGAAGATATTCAACACCATGATTCAGAGCCGTGGGAAAATTTGATGATTAATTCCAATTCCGTATATGAGCTCACCCTGTGCTTCCTGAGAAAAGCTACCAGCCAGTTGAATTTTTCATCACTTTCACAAATCTAAGAGAAATACGACAAATGAAAAGATAGAAATCAAGTCACTGTCTTCTAATCAAAATAACCATCTTTCATATCTCATCAATGGGTGGGAGAAAATTTACGAGACCTTTTAAATAAAGGGTTAGTTCAGTCGTCAAGCAAGTCCATCTTAAATGAAAGAGGATTTTAAAAGAAACAAAATGGTGAAAAAGCATTCAAAAATCTTATTACATTGAGGAGATAATTAAGTTATTACTTTGGTAACATTTCTGTAGAAACAACTGAATTCAGACTAGTTGTGATGTCACAGTCTCAGATTTCTCAAATTCTTAAACTATTTTATCATATTTTGTGCTGCAATTTTATGGCTTAAAACCATTGGATATGTCATGTCAGGAAAGCAGTACAACAGAATCTAATAAGGGTAATTATAATTTACCACCTGAAGAAAATGTAAGGGAAAATAATTTAAATAATTAAAAAAAAAAAAAAATCATCTTTAAAATACATTAACAATTGTTATGAATGCGAGGATTACGGTGTCAACTTTCTATAGTAGACTAACTGCACCAGTCACTTCTACAAAGATAAGACAAAGCTTTAAACCTACATATCTCCTTAACAGAATAAGATCTGTGAATGCTTTCTTCACCATTTTGCTTTTTTTGAAGTCCTCTTTCATATAAGATGGACTTGCTTGACCACTGAACTTATCCTTTAACTGAATAATATTTTTGAATGCTTTCTTCACCATTTTGTTTCTTTTGAAGACCTCTTCCATATAAGATAGACTTGCTTGACTATTGAACTAATCCTTTATAATTTAAAGTCTGCCCCAGTTGGGTTTTTTAATATCAATGGATATAAATTTAAATAAGATGCTGTCTTTGCATTGTGACCTCATAAATATTCATATTTTCCATGAAAATTCAAAAGATATTTTCACCACATTGGTGAAAGTTTTTGGTCATTTGTGAAAATGATTTGAAACCTTTAGTAAACATACATAGGTAGGACAAGAAGTGTTGATTTACATACATGGTAGTAGTTCTTCAATGTTGAGGGCGTCCTTTGAGCAACCTAAAAAATAGAAAGAATGTTAGTTTAATCAAACTTACTTACAACATCTTCACAAAATAATACCTACAGATTACAGGATAACATGCAACCATTCAGTTTAAAATAGGTTTGGTTTGGTTTGGTGATATTTAACAGCACCACGACAGTCAGAGTCAAATGTGTCATCGGGTGTTTAAAACTAAGGTGCTTGAGTTAAGACAGAGAGGAAAGGGAAGAGGGATAGAGGGAAGGAAAGAGAGAAGGTGAATAAGGGAAAGAAGTTAAGGTAATAAAAGGTAGGTAAGGCAGAGAAGGGAAGGAAAGGGAGGATGAGATCAGCAGATGGAATAGATTGTTGTTGCGGAGAAAGGTGATGAAGTTGGAGGTAGGATTGTTCTTAAATATATCGGAAATGGAGATGAAGGAGGAAAGGTGTGATTTGGGGTTCAGATATATGGGGCAGGTTAAGAGGATATGTTTGATTGAGAGATTGATGTTTAAAATAGAATGATAATATCTCATCAAAATTATATGCAAGATCTTAGACATAAATACACCAGTAAAATTATCCTTCATTTATCTTCAAAATCTCCACTTACATGCATGTAATATGTCTTATTGTCTGAAATGGGGTAAGTCAAAAAAGAAATCTTGTCTAGAGACATTTGCTTAACCCATCACTAATAAATCTTATGCATACTAGTAACGTTACTTTCACGGCGGTATTGATTGGCTTGTCAGTGAGTGTGTAATATTTCAACCAATCAGAAACGTTGGATTGTAGTGTACTATCATCTCCACTTAAACACGATATCTGGCCTTTAGGGTTTAGCAATTAACGTCTCTGAGTTGCAAAATAAGCTTCACCCACCATAGCAACACGGTAACTAGGTGGGCAAACAAACCTTAAATCTGCAATGTATATGACCAATGCATTGACATTTAGATGTTCGCGAGGGCCTGCCGCATGCTTTGATCTATTTATGGCACTTCTCCGGATCTTTAGAGTTTTTAGCAAATAGGATAAACAAAATTCAGTTTGTTAAGTGTTCTGGGTAACACCAATCAGATTTACAAAGCCCGGAGCAAGCCCGTAAGCGCAATTTTTGTTCACCAATTTGCCGTCACTCAGTCTGTATGTGCAGAAATTTGTTTTGTACAGTAAATTGCATTGACTACATGAGCGCGTGCCGCTAGCTAGTTGTACTGTACCAGTACCGCGTAGGATGTTTGCCCCACTTAGTTATGCAGATTTAATTGTTAGACAAATTCATATGGTGATTGGCTGAAAAAGCTGTCAATCATCTACCTCAGACAGGTTAATTACTAACCATGAGCAGAAACATGATTCTTGAAAATGGACAAACTTAAGAATCTTAAACATATTATCATTATTATATATACATTTATATAGCACTAAAATTTGCATAAAATTTGTAATCTAATGCATTGTACAATAAAGACTTCAAAAACAATTACATAAAAGGTAGAAATATAAATATTAGGTAATAAATCATAAAAATCAATGAAAAAAAAGACACAGAAGATAAAAAGTAAGTAAAATTTTCACAAAGTAAAGTAGTCCAAAGTAAAGTAGTCCAAAGTAAAATATACAATTCTATAAATAATTCAAACAATAAATAAGTCTTTTGCTTTTTCTTGAACAAGGGAAGTATGAGACTAGCCCGAATATTAGAAAGGAGACTGTTCCAGAGTTTAGGGGCAGAGTGACAAAATGCATGTTCACCAAGTTTGGAGTGAGCTTTAGGAACTAGTTGATTACATTGTTAAACAGAATGAGTATTAGAATTGTTATAATTCCTTACTTGTACAAGATCCCAAAAAGGTGAATTGCTGTAAAAAGCATTAAAAGTAATTGTCAAAATTATATTGAAAATTAACCCAACCACTTAACAAGCAAAAGTTCATAAAAAGTGAAAAGTGATAAAAAAAGTTCAATTGATCAATTTTGTTTTCAAACACCTTAAAGGAAAAGTGCTGTCCCATAAATAAATTCAGAAGTGAATGCAGCCGTGGTGGTAATGTCACTTCCGGTTTTCAATTTTCCTTATTCATTGTAAGAAATCTGTGATGTTGTCGAAAACACATGTTGACACATGTATGTTCAGTGTGGCAGGTGTGTGATTGATAACATCATCAAATTTATCGTGATCAATAGGGGAAATTAAAACTGGAAGTGACATTACCGCCATGGCGTCGTTCATTTCTGAATGTATTTATGGGACAATACCTTTCCTTTAAAAGATAAGTGAAGCAGCCAGATTGTCAAAAGGCAAAAAGACAACTGAACTGTGAAGTAACTAGGTCATAACTTGCCTGGTTCAGGAGATACCAAATTTTGTTGACAGAAATTTCTTTGAAATTGACTAGTGTAGAAAGTCTACTGTACCCTATTAAGAATTATTGAAATGTATCTTATAGAAAATTAGTTGACGTTTTCTTCAGACCTCTGACAAACCACCAACCAGTTACCAGCAAATAATATGATCCGCAAGTACAGGTGGATTGGCCACACCTTAAGGAAGCCTTCTACTAGTATCACTAGGCAGGCCTTAACCCGGAACCCCCAGGGGAAAAGGAAGCAAGGCCGACCAAAGAACTCCTAGTGATGCGACCTGCTTGCAGACACCCAGAAAACAAGACTTACGTGGAGGTAACGCCAGGGATAGAGGTTTGCAGCCCACTTTTGTTGGTGGCCTAAGCACCAGAAGGTGAGACGGGCATGCAAAAGTAAGTAGAACCTCAGAATGTTTCCTTTTTTAATTTCTCCAGATAAATCACTTACTTTTGCACTATCTTGGTACTCCACCTGAAAATTCGATGGTTCCAATCAATTTTGATGCATTTAAGGCTTTCATGCCATTTTAAGTCTGTTTTCAGCCATTTCTACACTCTTAAACTCTCCTTACCAGAATAAGAATTGTGAATATACCATTCTGTTTCATTTATTGTCCTCCTTCATATAAAAATTACATGCTTTACCACTAACTTTTTCCATTCCCCTTATAAAATTCTTTTTTGGGGAAATATATTAACAAAAATACTAAATGAATATATCACATGACACAGCTAAAAGTATTACAAAAGATTTATTTGAAAGAAAATTTCAATAAAAAACATACAACAAATATATCAGATGATGCAGCAAAATGTATTCAAAAAGATTAATTTAAAGAAAAATTCACCTCAGACTTTGTCTTCTTCTCCTTGACTGTAATACGTACAGGGTTCCTCAGCCCCGCCCTAATCAATGCCTCAACCTCGTCTGTTTGTGTAGCAGAAAATAATCCAGTTCGTCTTTGCTTCGGCAAGTAACCCAGGATTGTATTGATGCTAAAACAAAATATGTATCAGTAGCATTATCTCATTTGACCAAATGTTTTGATCAAAGCAACAGTAGCATTATCTCATTTGACCAAATGTTTTGATCAAAGCAACAGTAGCATTATCTCATTTGACAAAGTGTTTTGATCAAAGCAACAGTAAGCAACAGTAGCATTATCTCATTTGGCCAAGTGTTTTGATCAAAGCAACAGTAAGCAACAGTAGCATTATCTCATTTGGCCAAGTGTTTTGATCAAAGCAACAGTAGCATTATCTCATTTGACCAAGTATTTTGACCAGAGCAACAGTAGCATTATCTCATTTGACTAAGTGTTTTGATCAAAGCAACAGTAGCATTATCTCATTTGACCAAGTGTTTTAATCAGAGCAACAGTAAGCAACAGTAGCATTATCTCATTTGACCAAGTGTTTTGATCAAAGCAACAGTAGCATTATCTCATTTGACCAAGTGTTTTGATCAGAGCAACAGTAGCATTATCTCATTTGACCAAGTGTTTTGATCAAAGCAACAGTAGCATTATCTCATTTGACCAAGTGTTTTGATCAAAGCAACAGTAGCATTATCTCATTTGACCAAGTGTTTTGATCAAAGCAACAGTAGCATTATCTCATTTGACCAAGTGTTTTGATCAAAGCAACAGTAGCATTATCTCATTTGACCAAGTGTTTTGACCAGAGCAACAGTAGCATTATCTCATTTGACCAAGTGTTTTGATCAAAGCAACAGTAGCATTATCTCATTTGACCAAGTGTTTTGATCAAAGCAACAGTAGCATTATCTCATTTGACCAAGTATTTTGACCAGAGCAACAGTAGCATTATCTCATTTGACTAAGTGTTTTGATCAAAGCAACAGTAGCATTATCTCATTTGACCAAGTGTTTTAATCAGAGCAACAGTAAGCAACAGTAGCATTATCTCATTTGACCAAGTGTTTTGATCAAAGCAACAGTAGCATTATCTCATTTGACCAAGTGTTTTGATCAGAGCAACAGTAGCATTATCTCATTTGACCAAGTGTTTTGATCAAAGCAACAGTAGCATTATCTCATTTGACCAAGTGTTTTGATCAGAGCAACAGTAGCATTATCTCATTTGACCAAGTGTTTTGATCAAAGCAACAGTAGCATTATCTCATTTGACCAAGTGTTTTGATCAAAGCAACAGTAGCATTATCTCACTGGACCAAGTACTTTGATCAAAGCTAAAAACATTTCAAAAGTCTATGTACATGTAGAAATGTTATACTTAACCCTTACTCTACCAGCACTTTTTTTTTAAACACGCTGCTTGGGAGGTCGGGGTCAAAGATGGGGTACCCAAAACGGCAATAATATCACTGTGTGGTAGAGTAAGGGTTAAGCACAGGCTGATTATTGAAGGGTCCTCTGTCTTCCAAGCAGCATATTCGGGCTTGTTCCGCTTTAGTGACCCAGTGGGCGCTTCAGTGACCCAGTGGGCTGCCCACGGGGATAATGTTTCATATATTTTTAAGTTACCACATTTTCTGCGGATAGATTAACCCTTACTCTACCAGCACTTTTCTGAAAACACGTTTGGGAGGCGGAGACAAAGACGGGGCACCCAAAATGGCGATAACATCGCCACGTGGTAGAGTAAGGGTTAAGCACAGGCTGATTATTGAAGGGTCCTCCGAGCAGCATAGTTGGGCTCGTTCTGCTTCAGTGACCCGGTGGGCCGGGTTGCATATATTTTTGAGTTGGCACATTTTCCAGGGGTAGATTAACCCTTACTCTACCAGCACTTTTTGAAAACACGCTTGGGAGGCAGAGTCAAAGATGGGGCATCCAAAATGGTGATAATATTCACTGTGTGGTAGAGTAAGGGTTAAACGATAAATTCAGTGCTCAAGCAAGTTTATCTTATATGAAAGAGGACTTTAAAAGAAACAAAATTGGGAAGAAAGCATGCAAAAATCTTATTCTGTTAAGAAAATATTCAAATAACCTCTATCTTATCTGTGTAGAAATGAGTGGTGTACCAAGTCTAATACAGAAGGTTGGCGCTGTCATCCTTATATTCTTAACAATTGGCAATGTATTCTAAAGAAAATTTATTTAACTTTTTGACTATTCAAATTATTTTTCTTGAACTTTCTTCAGGGAGTAAATTACAATTACCCTTACAAGATTCTGCTTTACTACTTTCCTGACATAACCAATCATATGGTATTTAAGCGCTAAAATTGCAGGGCAAAATATAATAGAAAATATAAAGACTTTGATTTGAGGAATCTGAGGTTGTGACATCACATCTAGTCTGATTTCAGTTGTTTCTACACAAATGACGCCAACTTTTAAACTTAAATATCTCCTTAACAGAATACGATTTCTAAATTCTTTCTTCAACATTGTTTTTTTTAAGTCCTCTTTTATACAAGAAAGACTTGTTTGACCCCTGAACTAATCCTTTGAAAGAATATTTATATCTAAATAGATTAAGATTTTTATTTTTGAAAACCACTTCTAGTTGGATTGATTTGTAAATTATTCTAAACTTGTAATGTTCGACAGGGAAAACAGCTCAAGATTTTAAGTCTTTCAATGTCTTTCCTAAATCTCAGTCACTGCAAATGATGGGAAAGTCTGCCCCTTTCTAAATTAAGCTAGGGTCTGAATCATAATATTTGTATGGTGAACTATACATTTTTTTAAATCATATTTCTTACAACTTTCCCAAAAGTCTTCTTCAAATCGTAGAATGCATCCAATACATGACAAACCTTGTTTCAAAACCCATTTCTAGCAGTCTGTCGGCCTCGTCAAGTACCAAGACTTCCAAGGACCGCACCATGCTAGGCAAACTGAAACCAGGAACTTTTCTCTCCAGTAGATCGGCAAGTCTCCCTGGTGTGGCAACAATAATATTTGCACTATCAAAAAAATAGAAAACATTTTTGAAATTAGATGTATGAAATGTATTTCAATTTCTTGTTTAATGGTGTATGAACACCTATATTTTGTATCTACCAGAAAGAGCTATCAATTCTGAACAGAATGTCTTGAAATTACAATTAAAGGATTAGTTCAGTGGGCAAGCAAGTGTATCATTTATGAAAAAGGACTTTAACCCTTACTCTACCACGTGGTCCATTTTTGACCCCACCTCCCAAGCGTATTTTCAAAAAAGTGCTGGTAGAGAAAGTGTTAATGAACCAGCGACAAGTGTGCCAACTCAAAAATATATGCAGCATGATCCCGATGGGCGGCCCACTGGGTCACTGAAGCGAAACGAGCCCAACTCTACTGCTCAGAAGACAGAGTATCCTTCAACAATCGACCTGTACTTAACCCTTACTCTACCGTGTGGCAATATTATCGCCGTTTTGGGTGCCCCATCTTTGACCCTGCCTCCCAAGCATGTTTTCAAAAAAGTGCCAGTAGAATAAGGGTTAATAGAAACAAATTGGTTCAGAAATGACATGTACTTCAATATCTTATTGTGTTAAGAAGATATTCCATGTCTAAAGTTCTGTCTTATTTCATTTCATATATTTATTTGTTTCATTACAACATTCATAATTCATAATAACATTATAGCAATAGGAAAATACATATAATAACAATACAAAAGTTGTGAAAGGAAGTGCTCTAAAAAACCCTAACAGCTTAACGAGTAGAGCACTCCCTCCTAATATATAATAATAATAATACTCAATTTACTATATCTACTGTATATACATGCATGTCTCTATACAACAATAGAGAGAAAAGAAAATACGTAGAAGGAACTAAAGAACTCAAACCCTGGCCCATCCTAACCACCCCGGGCCATCCCACCCCATTCCCATCCATGCATTAATAGAAACAAAATTGGTTCAGAAACGACATGTACTTCAATATCTTATTGTGTTACGAAGATATTCAAGTCTAAAGTTCTGTCTTATCTGTGTAAAAATGACAAGTGTAATAAGTTTTCTATGGAAGAATGGTGCCCCCATTCATACTTTCTTAACAATTGTTAATGTATTTTAAAGAAACTTGATTTAACTTTTTTTACTTTTTCATTTTCCTCAAACTTTCTTCAGGCAGTAAATGATGATTTCCTCTACTAGATTCTGTTTTACAATTTTCATGATTGTTCCTTCATTTTAGACCAAACCAGCTCATGTTACCTAGATCTTCACCCCCTCCCCTCACTCTAGTGGCATATTAAACAAATACTTTCTGTCCAAGAAAGATAAACTGTTCCTTACCCTTGCTGAAGTGACTCAATATCCTTGACAGGGTTGACCCCACCAATCAGCAGCACCTGCTTGAACTGCAGTAGCCTCTTCAAGAAATGCGAGATGACCTCATCAATCTGGTATGCGAGCTCTCGTGTGGGAGTAATAATAAGAGCACCCACCTAAAAAATACAGGAAAAATCTTAGTACAGCGGTTAATTGCTATATAGAGTTTAGTAAAGTAAGTTTACAATGCGTTTCTTAGATTATTATTTTTCATTATTTTTTATTTTTGGACTAAAATTTGATTTTTAATGCAAAAATTTTAACAAGAATTTTTTCCGTTACAATTATATTAACCAAATTTATAAAATCATCAAAAAATCTAAAAAATTGCATTTAAAAAAAATAATGGAATAAAGTTGTATACTATAAGAAACACATTTTGCTGTACAGTTACACTAGGATTTTACCAAAATATAAACACAAGGGTATTGACATCAACACAATTCTGTGAGTGTGCATTTAATCTATCACCATAGACTTGGGAAATTTTGTTTGCTCATTTAAAGTTTATAATGTCCCTACAGGAGTATTGACCATGCACAGATGTCAAATATTTGAAGCAAATTCACTGAATATTTTTTTTTAGGCAATAGGGTTGCAACTATTACACAACATGAAACAAACACTTTCATAAAAATGTCCTAAACTGGAAATGAAACTAGCATTTCAATTTAGAGAACGTTCTATTCCAAAAAATAATGCAATCACATTTCTTTAAAATAGGTGAAATTCATTCAAATCAATTCATCTTCTTTATGATTAGGCCACCAGCCTTTACATGAATATATACATAATAATAAACAAGCAGCAACCAATACAGCAACCAAAACAGCAACCAATACAGAGACCAATACAACAACCGATACAGCAACCGATACAGCAACCGATACAGCAACCGATACAACAACCGATACAGCAACCGATACAGCAACCGATACAGCAGCCGATACAGCAGCCGATACAGCAGCCGATACAGCAGCCGATACAGCAGCCGATACAGCAGCCGATACAGCAGCCGATACAGCAGCCGATACAGCAGCCGATACAGCAGCCGATACAGCAGCCGATACAGCAGCCGATACAGCAGCCGATACAGCAACCGATACAGCAGCCGATACAGCAGCCGATACAGCAACCGATACAGCAACCGATACAGCAACCGATACAGCAACCGATACAGCAACCGATACAGCAACCGATATAGCAACCGATACAGCAACCGATACAGCAACCGATACAGCAACCAATACAGCAACCAATACAGCAACCAATACAGCAACCAATACAGCAACAGCAACTAAAACTTTGAACAAAAGCTACAAGATAAAAGATACTAAATTTCTTCCAAATAAGATACTTATTCAGCACTTGTCCAAAAATAAGAAGCAAATGTTTTTCAAAAGATATTTATTTCTGGTGTTTAACATATCAACAAAACCTATCCTGTTTGGATTTACATAAAACTATCTTGAAAATTAAAGAAGTCTGAACTCGTAATACCATGGGCATTCTAATAAAAAAATGAAATTCATCTTCAGCCTTTCCTAACTTACAAAAAGTGCAAAGCCTGTTTTCCCTTTTTAAAACATTATTATGACGACGTTTGTTTATTTCCAGACTAAAACATCTGCATCAAAATCTTGTAAATAATAAGTGAAAATACTTAGAGGGAATATGATTGATGTAGAATTCAAAGTTGTTTTGGGTTTTATACATATCATAAAGCGGCAATCTGCTCATAGAATCTGCTCCAAATCTGTTTATTGACATCAATTAATCTTTGTAAAAACATTGAAAGGAAGCTTTGTTCATCATTAACTCCCTGCTCTATCCAAACATCTCCGAAACTAAACTTAAATTAAAATCAATGAATAAAAAAACAGAAAACAAAGATAGGTTGCTGCAATTTACCTCCATTTTCTTCAATGCTTCTTCCCTTCTCAGTAATATTTCCAAGATGGGAATGATAAATGCAAGCGTCTTACCACTCCCAGTTACCTGAAAAAGATCAAACAAAATTAAGGGTAATTTTCTAATGAAAATTTTTTCAACAGCAATATTTTCTGTTTGTTTGTTTGTTTGTTGGATGAGGGCTTAACGGCACCATGACAACGAGGGTCAAATTGTGCCTGAGAGGTCAGATCATTCTAGAGGTAGAAAGGAAAGAAAACAGGAAGAGAATAAGAGAAATTCAAAATTAAAAGGTCAAAAAGCTGTGATCGAGAGGGGGTGCATGGTTGAAACAAAAACAAAGTAGAGAGGGGTGGAAGAGGAGAATTAAATATGGTTGGAGAGGGAAGCATGATGAAGGAAGGATATAATTTTATCCAGAGGATTTTTTTAAAAGAACTCAGCAATTGAGTTGTGGGAAGCGAGGGAAGCTCTAAGAAAGTTGTACAGGGGGCAAGAAAGGAGAAGGTGATGGATTGTGAGGGTGCAGTGGCAATTGTTGCAGAGGGGTTGGGGGAGCCAATAAGGAGGTGGGAGTGTGTGTGGTGGGTGTGACCAATTCTAAGACGGGTAATATGAACGTTGTGGATACGAGAGAGGTTGTTGATGGTGGATTTGATCGGGATTGTGGGCTGGATGACATGGAGTTTGTTATCAATTTAGGAGTTCCATGAGGTTTGCCAGTGGTCATGAACAAGGGAAGCGATAAGCGGTTTGATGTCAGAGAGGGTTTTGAGAAAAGGGGTAGGGAGGAGGTTGAGGGCAAGCTTAGCAGCTGCATCAGCCCTGTCATTGCCAGGGATGCCAACACGGCTGGGTATCCAGAAGAAAAGAACACTTTTCCTGCAGAGAATGGGGGAAAGGAGTTTCCGGAGGAGGAGGTGGCATGTGAGGTTATCCCATTTAAGATTGAGTAAAGAAGTAAGAACAGCCTTTGAG
The DNA here is from genome assembly GCA_020152595.1 of Chiridota heheva. Lineage (NCBI taxonomy): Eukaryota > Metazoa > Echinodermata > Holothuroidea > Apodida > Chiridotidae > Chiridota > Chiridota heheva. Next base: position 11,741 of record JAIGNY010004541.1, on the reverse strand, counting down.
TCGGAGAAAATGGCAAAGTGGCTGAGCGGAGAGTACTCAATAAAGTTGAGGGTAAGGAGAATGGCCTTAGCCTCGACTAAAAAGATGGATGAGTAGTTGGGAAGTCTGCTGCTGAGGGTGATGTCTTGGATGATGGCAGCAGCAGCTGTCTTGTTGCTTTCCTTGGAGCCATCAGTATAGATGGAGGTGTAATTTGAGAGTTGGTCTTTGATTTGGTTGTGGAGTATTTCTGTATATTAATTGACCAATAAGACTTGTCAATACGTTGGCCACAAAGTTCAAATAGATCCAGACAGATTGAATTATATATAAACAGCAAAAGAAAAAAGTGGTGAGTTCTAAAAGAAGGCAACGTAAGAGAGATAAAAGCAAATTACGTCATCAGAGAAAAGCAGATGGGGTTAAGGAGTAGGCAGTTGAAAGGGGAAGCAATCTTAAAATTCCCTTTTTGGAAATTCGCTTTCTTGTTTTTTGTTACGATTGAAAGGACAGTTCCGAAGATATCGCTATAGTTATACGACAAATGAAAGAGAAAGATTATGTCTGAAGGAGTTGGAATTAATGATAAAAACTTTAAGATTTTATGCGGAACTCTAAAAAAACTGTAACAATTCGAGGAAATCTCAAGCAAAACTGTGGATGGCCGGATAGATAAAATCGCCATTATATAGGTCCACATTATGCTTCGCATGTGCACCAAAAACTTGATAATCTTAACAAAACTCATAAATGAAATACCATACATGGATACAGAACACAGAATGATGGCATAGTAAGAATTTGTCCTGTTTTGCTCATGAATGGTCCATATGAGTCAGAATAATTCATTTTGAGGTATGATTATTGCTAAAATCCCAGAGCTTCACCAGGAGCTTAAGCCTTATGGGGTCCCTGACCTCATGCAGAGAAGGTGCAGCGTTTCATGTACACAATTAATGTGCCCCTCACCAAATCTAGCACCCAGTCCCTTTTTAAAGCAAGCTGGGGGTCTGACTACATGTGGCTTGCAAGACTGCAAAAACAGCAAAGGGCTAAGAGCCAATGAAAATAAGCCACAACAACACAGAACTCAACTGAGGCATTCCATACCTGGAACACGAAGGTATCTAGCACAATAGCTACACACAACATGAAACAATGCAGTGAGGGAAGAGGACCAAACCACCACCACAGATCTTGGAACTTGAATGTCTCCTCAACTGAATAAGTTTCTTCTGTGTATTGTTCATTCTATTGTCTTTTATCTTATCTTATATATCTGATAAACAAAAGTTTAAAACCTTATTGTGTCCATGCACTGAAAAATTGTGTAAATCGCTTTTTATTTATATCAATTATCATGCATGCCATTAAGTTTCGAGAAATTTAAGGTGTGTTCGGCACTTACTTACTTACGTAGTTATTTCTTTTATCCTTTATCGGTTTTTGACGATCCTCGATCCATTTCTTATTTTACATGTTGTTGATAATTTGAATATACTTTGTGACAAGGGCCAAGGGCCTAGTGCAATGATATAATAAATGAAATGAAATGAATGAATGATCATACTTTACAAAAAAATTAAAAAATTATGACAAACTCACTGCTTCAGCAGCTACATCTTTATTGGTCAGGAAGAGCGGAATAGTTGCTGCCTGTCAATGAGAATTAAAAATGTTATTGCACATTGATTTTGTAAACTTTGGTATTCTTTACTAAGGTCTTATGAATGCTGGTAGCTTAACCATTCACAAAATATACACTGGACATATCCAGATCTGGACCTTCAGGCATCTAATGACTTTCATCCAGTATTCATTATAAACAAAAGACATATTGAAATACTTGCGCAAGAAATTCAATTAATTTAGTATAATACTGAGTTTTACTACGGCATACTAGGCCAACATATAAAGGAACATGTCTTCTTTACTTCAGTTACGCTAGGCCACGCTTGAAATGGCAACCATGGGGGTCATCAGTGTTAGGCTGCATAAAATAATCATCCAATTTTGTTGAAAGTTTATTCCTATTTAAAAACCTTTGCATCGTTGGTCATGAAACTTACAAATTGCAAGGTAAATTCCTTAACAATCCATTCCCTGCAAAACATACTCAAAAATATTCATAATTAGGTTCAAAATTGATATAATTAATTAATAAATGACTAAATACCAATCACAATATTTTTAGAAGGTTGTTTTCACCACAAATTCAAGATTTGTTTATGATCAAATGTAAATACTTTGATTTAACTTGAATTTATAAATAAAAAACAACTGGAATTTCATTTTCAAGGCATATGAGAGTCCTCAAAAAAGTGTCTCAAATTTTCCCTGATTTTGCACCTAGAAGAAAAGTCTTGAATATTTTCTGCAGGGAATGGATTGTTAAGGAGTTTACTTAGCTATTTTTAGGAGTTTCAAAAAAATGGATGCAAGAGATTTTAACTAGGAACAAAAATATAGCAAAATTTGAAGTTTTTCCTATGCAGCCCAATGCAAATGAACATTAAAATCATTGTTTTTATCTCCTTAAATTATTCAGAAATCCATTTCACCTTTGTTTTAACTTTTTACCAAGGTTTCTTAGCACCAAATGTATATGACATGACATATGTGAAGAGTTTGTCACTGCCAAACAGATATCAACTAGGTCTCATGCAAAACACTTGGTCTCTTCAGCTCTATACCACAAAATTCAAGTTTTAAATAACTCAGTAGTGTTGCCAATATGTAACTTGTACATTTTAAACATACATTAAATGTGATAAAAGTTTATCAAACAAGTATGTAAGAAACAAGGGAAGATCAAATGAAAGGAAGAAATGACAATAACAACTAGAATTTTAGCACTCTCTAGAGTGCATACCTCCACCCATGTTCATTCCCCATCCCCAATAGAATCTACCTCAGAAATCCTAGGCCATCCAATTTATATCTGCAAACAATCTCTTTCTCACAGTTGATCTGTATTGCCCTTTGCATTCTTAACACTTCAGGATCTACCCTCTTATCATTGATTTCAGTTTCAATCATGCTAAGCATTCATTGTTTGAGTTCTATTCAGCCAAGATTCACATTCCATCATTTTCCTTTTTTTGTAAGAAGCTAATTGTTTTGATTCTCTTTGATACCAGAAGCCACTTGATCTGATTTTCTTTGAGTCCAGAAAATTGATTGTTTGACTTCTTTTCAGGCATGAATTCATTGTTATGCACATTTCACTGGAAAGTTTTGACTATATAAGTCTTAACAGATCTTACCCTGATACATCCCTACTCCTTCATTTGGGCCCTTCCCCTGTTCCAATATGTCTCTAATCTTAATCACTTCATTCTTAAGCAGTAAAACAAAACAAACTAGAACGGTAAATACCGTCATGGTTCGCATGCCCATGCAAATTGACACCCATATCATATGACCCGACCAATTATAAAAATGGTATCTCACACTAAAACCCACATGGCATCCCATGTCCCACATGGCATCCCATGTCCCACATGGCATCCCATGTCCCACATGGCATCCCATGTCCCACATGGCATCCATGTCCCACATGGCATCCCATGTCCCACATGGCATCCCATGTCCCACATGGCATCCCATGTCCCACATGGCATCCCATGTCCCACATGGCATCCCATGTCCCACATGGCATCCCATGTCCCACATGGCATCCATGTCCCACATGGCATCCCATGTCCCATATGGCATCCCATGTCCCACATGGCATCCCATGTCCCACATGGCATCCCATGTCCCACATGGCATCCCATGTCCCATATGGCATCTGATGTCCCATATGGCATCCCATGTCCCACATGGCATCCCATGTCCTATATCCATGTCCCACATAGCATCCCATGTCCCACATGGCATCCCATGTCCCACATGGCATCCCATGTCCCACACGGCATCCCATGTCCCACATGATATCCCATGTCCCACACGGCATCCCATGTCCCACACGGCATCCCATGTCCCACACGGCATCCCATGTCCCACACGGCATCCCATGTCCCACACGGCATCCCATGTCCCACACGGCATCCATGTCCCACACGGCATCCCATGTCCCACATGGCATCCCATGTCCCACACGGCATCCCATGTCCCACATCCCATGTCCCACATGGCATCCCATGTCCCACATGGCATCCCATGTCCCACATGGCATCCCATGTCCCATATGGCATCCCATGTCCCATATGGCATCCCACCTCATGTCCCAAATGACATCCCATCCCATGTCCCACATGGCACTCAACTATATCTCCCACATATGGCATCCCATCCCCTGTCCCACATGACATCCCATTCCATCTCATGTCCCACGTGGCATGTCCCACATGGCATCCCATGTCCCACACGGTATCCCATGTCCCACATGGCATCCCATGTCCCACACGGTATCCCATGTCCCACACGGCATCCCATGTCCCACACGGCATCCCATGTCCCACACGGCATCCCATGTCCCACACAGCATCCCATGTCCCACATGGCATCCCATGTCCCATATGGCATCTCATGTCCCATATGGCATCCCATGTCCCACATGGCATCCCATGTCCTATATCCATGTCCCACATGGCATCCCATGTCCCACATGGCATCCCATGTCCCACATGGCATCCCATGTCCCACATGGCATCCCATGTCCCACATGGCATCCCATGTCCCACATGGCATCCCATGTCCCACACGGCATCCCATCCAATGTCCCACATGGCATCCCATGTCCCACGGCATCCCATGTCCCACACGGCATCCCATGTCCCACATGGCATCCCATCCCATGTCCCCATGTCCCACATGGCATCCATGTCCCATATGGCATCCCATGTCCCATCCCATGTCCCATGTCCCACACGGCATCCCATGTCCCACACGGCATCCCATGTCCCACACGGCATCCCATGTCCCACATGTCCCACACGGCATCCATGTCCCATCCCATGTCCCGGCATCCCATGTCCCACACGGCATCCCATCCCATGTCCCATGTCCCACGGCATCCCATGTCCCACCATGTCATCCCATGTCCCACACGGCATCCCATGTCCCACACGGCATCCCATGTCCCACGGCATCCCATGTCCCACATCCCATGGCATCCCATGTCCCACATGGCATCCCATGTCCCACATGGCATCCCATGGCATCCCATCCCATATGGCATCCCATGTCCCATATGGCATCCCACCTCATGTCCCAAATGACATCCCATCCCATGTCCCACATGGCACTCAACTATATCTCCCACATATGGCATCCCATCCCGTCCCACATGACATCCCATTCCATCTCATGTCCCACGTGGCATGTCCCACATGGCATCCCATGTCCCACACGGCATCCCATGTCCCACACGGTATCCCATGTCCCACACGGCATCCCATGTCCCACACGGTATCCCATGTCCCACACGGCATCCCATGTCCCACACGGCATCCCATGTCCCACACGGCATCCCATGTCCCACACGGCATCCCATGTCCCACACGGCATCCCATGTCCCACACGGCATCCCATGTCCCACACGGCATCCCATGTCCCACACGGCATCCCATGTCCCACACGGCATCCCATGTCCCACATGGCATCCCATGTCCCACATGGCATCCCATGTCCCACATGGCATCCCATGTCCCACATGGCATCCCATGTCCCACATGGCATCCCATGTCCCACATGGCATCCCATGTCCCACATGGCATCCCATGTCCCACATGGCATCCCATGTCCCATATGGCATCCCATGTCCCATATGGCATCCCACCTCATGTCCCAAATGACATCCCATCCCATGTCCCACATGGCACTCAACCATATCTCCCACATATGGCATCCCATCTCCTGTCCCACATGACATCCCATTCCATCTCATGTCCCACGTGGCATGTCCCACAAGGCATCCCATCCTATGACCTACATAGCATTCCACCCTATGTCCCACATGGATCATATCCCATGTCCCAAATGACATCCCACCTCATGTCCCACATAACATCCCATGCCTTGTCCCACATGACATTCCACCATATCTCCCACATGGCATTCCACCATACAGTGTCTCACATGGCATTCCACCGTATGTCCCACATGGCATTCCACCATATGTCCCACATGGTATCCCACGTTATGACCCACATGGATCCCATCCTACATGTCCCACATTAATCCAACCATATGTACCACATGACATCCCTCCCTGTGTCCCCGCATCAGTGGCTTTCCACTTGATGTCCCACATGGCATCCCACCTTATGTCCCATCATATGTTCCACATGGTATCCCTCCTAATGTCCCAATGACATCCTACTTTATGTCCCACATGGCATTCTGCCCTGTTCCACATGGCATCCCACCCCATGTCCCACATGGCATCCCACCCCATGTCCCACATAACATCCCATAGGCTCCATAAGAAGTCTCATCCTAGCTATCACAGTCCCTGATTGAGCATACTATGTATGAAAGTGTCAGTTCATATAATAACTTATATGCAAATGACTTGTTGAAATGGGGTAGGACCCCATGTCCCACATGACATCCCATGTTGCACATGACATCCCATGTTGCACATGACATCCCATGTCCCACATGACATTCCATCCCATGGCATTCCACCCTATGTCCTGCATGGCATTCCACTATATATTCTACATGGCATTCCACCCTGTTCCACATAGCATCCCACCCCATGTCCCACATGGCATCCCACCCTATGTCCCACATGACGTCCAATAGGCTCCATAAGAAGTCTCATCCTATCTATTACAGTCCCTGATTGAGCATACTATGTATGAAAGTGTTAGTTCATATAACAACTTGTATGCAAATGGTTGTTGAATAAGAAAAAAAGGTGAAGTCAAATAATTATGCCTGATATAGCCCTTGGTGTATACCACATGGTAAATAATATATCATATGTCCTTCATGGCCCCCATCCATGTCCCACATGGCATCCCTCCCTATGTCCATATGCAATCACATCCTGTCACACTCCCTGACTAAGCATACTAAATAAAAAAAAGTCTGGTCAGTTCATATACTGTAGCAACTTTATGCAAATGACCTTACAATAATAAAGGTGGAGTTTAATAATCATGTTTGATACAACTGTTGGTGCCCAAATATTTTAAAGAACTTTGAGGATTTTAAATCTCAAGTGCTACAAGAGAGATGCTTGAGGATCTCTATAGAATATTGGAAAGTTATATCATTTTACAGTTATCTTCTAAGAAAATATCAAATGTATTGTAGACTTTTTATGGAAACTAGTCTTCAATCCCATCTTAAGTGTCTCTGAAAAACTTTAAGATTTTGTAAGGAAATTCTAAGCTTCCATAAGGATATTTGAAAAAAACTTTAACTTTTTCTGAGTAACTCTGAAGAAACTTTAACATTTTCTTAGGAATTCTCAAATATCTTTAACATTTCTGAGGAAATCTCAGGAAAAATCTGTGGATGGCCAGACGCACGTAATCGCCATTACATAAGTTTGCATTATGCTTCGCATGCGAATTAAAAACACACCACCCACCAAATTTAATCAAAATCTAATCATCAGTTCTTGAGATATGTTGATGGCAAGCAAACAAACAGACAAATGCAAAAATATAACCTCATTGGCAGAGGTCGGAGGTAAATAATAATGACAATTATGAAACCCACCTTAGAACCCCAGAGAAAGGTGTGTCAAGGGTGCATCATTTATCAGACATGTGAGTGATGATTTATAAAAGTAGCTGAAATTGATCAATTTTCTTCAGCTAAATAGCTGAAGTCTCACATGCTGAAATTGATCAATTTTCTCATCAAAATAGCTAAGTATTGTCAATTATGCAGAAAATAGGTGAAATTAGCTTGGAAAATAGCTGAAAGCAGCTTAATAGCTAAAGTCTAACATGCCTGATTTATGATCAAATCTAACATTTTGGCTGTCACGGATATTAATTTTGGTTGTTCTGGACAGCCGGACAAGTGACTTGTCAATCGCTGTTGTCAAACCTGTTTGAACTTTCAACGACTTGAAAAAACGGCAGTTTACTTTACCATCCATGTACTAGGCCTACTAGTATTAGGGGCCTACTCTACCAAGTACTAACGTTAGTACTAGTTAGTAGTAGTAGCCCAGGGTGCAATCCATGTAAAACCTACACCAAGGTACAATGAAAGCTTGCCTTTGCTTTCATACACCAAGACAGTCAAGTGACCAAGCAGCGAGTTACTACTATGACCAGGCTTACTATGTCTTCTAAAGTATTTTGCTTCTTTCTGCAGTGAAAAAACTTGCTTTTAATTTTAAAAGAACATAATTGGCTGACAGTACAACTAATGAATTAGTTCTTGACAATTCACATTTATCATTTATATAAAGTCACTGATATAGGAATACACAAAACTATATATAGCAAAGAAGAACCAAACAAAAATTATTTCAGCATTGCGCCCTCCCTATGTGCATTCTATCTCTTCAATAATGGCTGCCATCGCTGCGTCTTTAACTGTGAATGTTTCAAAGTTATTTAGTTTTATAGTACATTCTGCGAGATTTATTGGTATTTTACATGTAGATAAATAACTCTTGTGTGTGTCTTGGTAGTCTTAGGAGTGAGTGAGTGTAAATGGACAGGTTCTGGTAAAGTCAGACTGAATACCGATGAAACAATCTTATTTTCAGGGAGAGAGGATAATATGCATCACCAAGGAGTAGCAGTGATGATGTCCAACAAAGCAGAAGTCACTGCTTGAGTGAAAACCTATCAATGAGAGGCTGATCTGTGTCAGGTTTATTACCAAATACATCAACCTTTCTGTCATACTGGCTTATGCACCAACCAATGACGCTAGTGATGAGGACAAAGACAACTTCTATGATCAACTGCAAGCTTTAATTGATGGAGTACCGAAACATGATGTACTGATATTGATGGGGGACCTCAACGCCAATGTAGGTTATAACAATAAAGGTTATGAGAATGTTATTGGTGGGCATGGAACCGGTGAGAAGAATGCTAATGGTGAAAGCTTTTGGACTTCTGCGGTAACAATAATATGGTAATAACTGGTACAATTTTCCCACATCAGCAAATACACAAGCAAACCTGGACTTCCTCTGGAGAGAGGACACTGAATCAAATTGACTATGTGATGGTAACAAAACAGCACAGGACATCTGTACTGGACACCGGAGCCATGAGAGGTGCCAACATCGCTAATGACCATCATTTGGTATGCACAAAGTTCAGACTGAAGCTAAAGAGAAAACAGAAGGCAAAAGTAAATAGGATGAAGTACGATACTATGAAGTTACAACAGCCAGCAATTAGAGCCCAGTTTTCTGTCAAGTTAAGAAATAGATGTGATATCCTACAAGATTATAATGATGAGACAGGTGATGATGTAGTAGAGAGTAAGTTGCAAAACAACAAGAAAGCATACAATGAGACAGCGAAAGAGGTCTTAGGATACAAAAAGAGGGTCCAAAAACCATGGATCAGTAAAAAATCCTAGAAGTTAGTTGAGGAGAGAAAAAGGCTGAAGAGTAATATTGAACAGGCAAGGTCATATAGAATTTAAGGCAACTTAAAAACTAACTATTTCGAAAAAGATAAAGAAATCAAGAAAAACATAAGGAAGGACAAAAGATTGTGGGTAAATGACATGGCTACTTCTGCTGAAAAGGCAGCGGGTAGTGGTAGAATGAAAGAGCTTTATGACATTACCAAGACATTATGCAACGAACGAGGCAGAACAGAAAATGCAGTAAGAGACAAATCTGGAGGACTTTTGACTGATGAGATGGCCAAGAGCGAGATGGAGAGAGCATTTTGAAGGTGTTTTAAACAGACCAATACCTACAAATCCAGTAAAGATGTTCCTTGTGATCCATGTAATAGTAGAAATCAACACTAGTCATATTACTAGATTTGAAATAAAGCATGTAATGAAAAAGTTAAAGAATAACAAGGCTGCCAGTAAGGATAATATTACAACAGAACTGCTGAAAGGGATACCCATATTACAAAAGAATGGCTAGAGGATTTATTCAGGGCAATATGGAACACAGGAATGATACCAAAATCTTGGAAACAGGAGCTGATTGTGAAAGTCCCAAAAAAGGGTGATATTACCAACTGTGACAATTGGATGGGTATTACCTTAACATCAGTGCCTAACAAAGTGTTTGGGAGAGTTTTGATCGATAGAATCAGAAACGGAGTTGACAGCAATCTGAGAGTTGAACAAGCAGGGTTCAGAAGATGATTGATTGATTGATTGATGAGGTCTTAACAGCACCACGACAACAAGGGTCAAATTGTACCTGAGAGGTCAGATCATTTTAGAGGTAGGAAGGAAAGAAAACAGGGGGAGAATGAGAGAAAATTCCAGAACAAAAGTCAGAAAGCTGTGATCGAGAAAGGAGGTGCATGGGTGAAACAAAAACAAAGTAGGGAGGGGTGGAAGAGGAGAATTAAATATGGTTGTAGAGGAAAGCATGATGAAGGAAGGAGATAATTTTATCCAGAGGATTTTTCTGAAAGAACTCAGCAATTGAGTTATGGGGAGTGAGGGAAGCTCTGGGAAGGTTGTACAGGGGGCAAGCAAGGAGAACGTGATGGATAGTGAGGATGCAGTGGTAATTGTTACAGAGGGGTTGGGGGGAACCAATAAGGAGGTGGGAGTGAGTGAGGTGGGTGTGACCAATTCTAAGACGGGTAAAATGAACGTTGTCGATACTAGAGAGGTTGTTGATGGTGGATTTGATCGGGATTGTGGGCTGGATGACATGGAGTTTGTTATCAATTTGGGAGTTCCATGAGGTTTACCAGCGGTCATGAACAAGGGAAGCGATAAGCGGTTTGATGTCAGAGAGGGTTTTGGGGAAAGGAGTAGGGAGGAGGTTGAGGGAAAGCTTAGTGGCTGCATCAGCCCTGTCATTGCCAAGAATGTCAACATGGCTGGGTATCCAGAAGAAAATAACCCTTTTTCTGCAGAGGGTGGGGGAAAGAAGTTTCCGGAGGAGGAGGTGGCATGTGAGGTTATCCCATTTAAGATTGAGTAATGAAGCAAGAACAGCCTATGAGTCGGAGAAAATGGCAAAGTGGCTGAGAGGAGAGTACTCAATAAAGTTGAGGGCGAGGAAAATGGCCTTAGCCTCGGCTGAAAAGATGGATGAGTAGTCAGAAAGTCTGCTACTGAGGGTGATGTCTTGGATGACAGCAGCAGCTGTCTTGTTGTCTTCCTTGGAGCCATCAGTATAGATGGAGGTGTAATTTGAGAGTTGGTCTTTGATTTGGTTGTGGAGATTGATGAAGAGGTTAGGGTGGGTTTGAGTTTTATGATAAGTGAAGAGGTTTAGGTGGACAGAAGGGAGGGGGGTGGCCCAAGGAGGAAAAGTGGGCCAGGAGTAGGTGCCGAGAGTGCCGGGGTTGATGCCGAGATAAAAGAGGTCTGATTTAATGCATAAGGTGAAGGGAGGGGATAGGGTTTTAGTCCTATCAAAGAGGGAGGAGAAATTGGGGTACCTAATGAGGTTGTAAACAAGGTTCTGGGTGTTGGTGAGGACTCTAAAAGCATAGGAGAGGCTAAAAACCGTTGTGTAACGTCATGAAGAAGCAGCGCTGCAATTACGTCATCGCAACATTTCTTATAGTTTGCAGCAAATTGTTAGACGGATAGATTGTCCTGACGGTAATTTGGTAGAAAATTTATCGTTTGTACATCTAATCGGAGAAAAACTAACAAAT
>JAIGNY010004540.1:302500-310243 GCA_020152595.1 Chiridota heheva | reverse complement strand
ATACATTCAGAGTTGCATACATTCAGCATCTAAAACTTGGAAAATGCGAGATTTCCCAGGGTCTTCCTCCTTGGACCTCACAAGGGGCTTTGCCCCTGGACTCCACATGGGGCCCAAAGGTGACTCCATGCCGAAAACGTTGGTGCCCCCATATCAAACACAAGATGGCGCCACTGCCATGTTTAGGTGACGACCTTCCGGCTGGTTGAAAGAGTTTTACTTTTTGAGTTATGGCTGATCAGTATTTGATCAGTTTTTTAATTCATGCAAAATTTGTGACGTATGACTGGACACAGAGCTCAAATACTTTAGATAATTCTTTCAATTTCTTTCCTAAATCTTAATCATTGAAAATGTTTGGGAAAGCTTATTCCTGCTAGAATCTGATTGGGAATATGGCAAAGATAAAAAAATATATAAAAAACCTATGGTTTCTGCAGCATGAAGAATTATGATAGACATTTAAAAACAAATGATTTACAACAGAAAATATGAAGGTCGCCATGCAATACATCACAAGATTTGCAAAAAGCATTCAAATTGATGCCTGAGATTTAAAAACACTGCAAAATGGGCAGTGATTTACCGGTATTGATACAATTCTTAGTTACTATGTTGGTTTTTACATTCGCTAATTCTACAAATTAAGAATGTCATTTTGTGATAAAAACAAAAGAATATAATCATATGCAATGGCTATGTGTAACATTTACGGTAAAAAAAGCAAAGCTCTTCTATCAACTGAGACAGACAGTTTATGACGGTTGTCTTGCATACTGTCTGGAGCAAGGAAACATATTGACAATTTACACCCAGAAGTGTATTGGAGCTAGAAGAGGTACAGGGGGTGGGGAGGGGGGACCTTGGACCTAACTTGAAGATTTGAATTAGAAAAATAGGGAAGTAAATTTTGTTGTAGGATCTTCATGCATAACTTTTAATCTTTTGCCAAACATGAGAGTATAAAATGATTGAATACATGGACAATATAACCCTGAGATTAAGATTAAACAACAATTAAAAACTCACTGTTTAGAAAAACACATAGAAGCAAGGATGTTGTAAACAATGAGCCCAATTATAGGTCTGGGATTAAAGGGAGTTGAGCCCTTTTCGGCAAGAACCTTCTCAACCCTTGGGAGAACACTGTAGATGAGCTTGGTGAAATGTTCACGGTTACCCGTTGCAAGATTTCTGAAAAGAACGTGAAAAGACAACACTTAAAAGAGGAAGGCTCTTCTCAGTTTGTACATCGTTGGTTGTTGGTCTCTGTAAAATTGGGGATGCAGAGATTTGACGTAACTTCCGGTTCTTGAACTCACAAGATCTCTGTCTGTTTGTACATGTGCATATACTACATAGTGTGTGTGTCTTTGAAGATTCAATCGTAGTGCATAACGTTATAACAATCTACGGGAACTTGTTTTTTCAACGTAATTGTTAGAATAAGAAAGAAAATGAAAGTGAAAGATTAGTAAGATAATACTACAATAGCAATTACCAGACGAAAATGACAATAAGCGAGAATATAAAAAAATAATCAGAAATATCTTTTTTGAGAAAAATCGTTGTGGCGGGATTCGAACATACACCTGTTGGTTCGAGACAAAAAAAACTGAATTTCTTTGCCTTACCAACTGGGCCACATGAAGAATTGGTCTAGGTTGGAGTTTTGATAAGGGCCAACGAATCGTGCAGCAATTGGTTGAAATTTAAAACAATTTGAATCGAGTTTTAAACATTGTGTCTATATAACGATTTCGCTTCTTTAACAAGTTATAATAAGAATAATCATTGGGAGTACTAATCCAGTTTGTACAGCTGAAGAAAGAAAGCATTATTGTAGTAAGAAAAATATACCATTATACGTATATGGGCCCACTCGTCCCTGCCCGTAGGGCCCTAGCTACGCCACTGGCTTTAAGAGAACATTTCTCTTGTTTTGGGGTGGAGGTGGGGCCCGAGGTGGGGCCCTAGGTGGTGTGGGGAGGCTTGAGTGACTTAGGTTCCAGGAGGATAAAGACCTTACCTAGCACAAACTGACAATAAAATATATGTCCAATTAATTGTTAAAGCAAAATAAGAGCACTACCGACCTATACCTATGGCAAGCCAAACCCTGGTGAGCATTTTACACTCTTTCATGTTTCACATTGGAATGAAAGATTTTTCATGCAGGTCAGTAAGATTAAGAATGTAGGATAGGGGAAGTGTTGGGGAAGGGGAAGTGAGTGTGGGGTAGGGGAAGTGAGAGTGGGGAGAGGAAGTGTGGGGATGGGGAATTTTGAGGGAGGGGAAGTATATGTAGGGACGTGTAGGGAAGGGGAAGTGTAGGGGAAGGGAAGTGTGAGAGAGGGAAAGTGTAGGGGAGGGGAAAGAATAGGGGAGGGGACCAGCACAGAGGATGGGAAGTGTCCCTAAATTTCTCCAATGTGTGAATTTCACACAAAAGAAATATAACAGTACCGTATGGCAGCATGGGCCAGCTTCCGATGCAGTTTCCATGTTGTATTGTAATCTGAAAACACGATATCCTGACCTCCCTCTGTCAAAACGTTAGCTATGAAAAAGAAATTGTCAGATTTATTGAGGATTTCAGTGTGCTGAACATGTCTGTTCCTTTTACTGACATAATTTACAACCGAAAAAAAATAAGAGCCTCTGTAACCTTAACCTTATGGATGAGAGTGAGATCAGGGTGCAAGAGCGGCACCCCCCCCCCCCTCTCTCCCTACTCACCACCACCACCACACACACACACACACACTTTCGCTCGGCTAAATTTATTTTATGACTTTGTGAATTTTATCTAATAGAAGCAGGTCCTGTTCACTTCATTCTTCTGTCTTTCTTTTCAACATTTCATGCTATTATAGTCAGGTGGCTTAGCAAAAAATCTATTCATACTCAATTAAAGCACCAAACTTTGCAGTTATTGCTTTGGTCATATATAATTTCTTTAGAGAGGGGTGCCCGGTTTTCGAAGTCTAGATCAGGAGTAAATCAAAGCCAAAAGGTCAGTATGAGGTCAAACTTTTAAAATACCCCAATCCTGTCGACAAGTATACCAAATTACTCGGATGGTTATACAGAAACCAAAAAGGTATAGTTTGCCATATCTGTGACCTTCAAATATGTTGCTATGGTCTGAAACATGCTAAAGGTCATCGAACTTTCGATTAATCACTACACATGGGGTCAAAACCGATACATTTACTAATCTTTTAAAAAAAGTATACCAAATGAATTGTAAGATCATTTACATCAATGTAGTCTATGGTGTGATGTACCCAGCATGTCCAGTTTCGGAGATGTAGAACAATACCAATAATGTCCCCACCGACTTACATATGCCCCTGTAGGTACACTCTGGATATCGCCCTATATCTCTAAAACTGTCAGCAGGTGTTTCAGTAGGAGATGCTTACCTATTGAGCGGATGTTTATGCCTCCCCTGCCCCTCGCCTGTTATGTCATAGTCATACATATATATATATATATAATATATATATATATATATATATATATATATATATATATATATATATATATATATATATATATATATATATATATATATATATATATATATATATATATATATATATATATATATATATATATATATATATATATATATATATATATATATATATATATATATATATATATATATATATATCCAAGTGCAACAAATGGAGGCAAAGGGCATGGTGTTTACTACATATGCAAAACCCTCCAATCCGACTTTTTAATCTTCACTTAAGCCTACCCGCCCCCACCCCACCCCCTATGATCTCTTCCTGTGAATATCCATTAGAAATACCACAATTCCTCTTTGATCTATTTCTACACACACATACCTGAATGGAAGTAAGGTCGCCCAGCAAATTCGACCTGGTACTTCAGAAAGGCTTCCTTGATGACCTCGACATGGTTCAAGACTACCGCCCTCCGTCGACCTACACGGATCGAAAATATGTCACCAAACTCCTTGCTCCACTCAACAAATTTCTGGTTGGGTGGGTTGAATTTAAAATCTATGGAATAATTTAAAGAAAGAAATGTTTTCAGTAATTGAAATTTTGTCAACATTCCCAAATGGAATGCTTGACAGGATAATTCATACCATAAACGAGGATGACGTTTAGGACTCCCTACCCTCTACCCCCACCCCACCCCCTGTACCCCACCCACACACCTGCCACCCAGTCAAAGTGTAGCTAAAAAGAGCAGGACAATTTGATTGTTTTTGATTATTTATTCATTTGTTGCTGACCTGTCGGAAATTTTGTTCTAATGAATTGATTGGGGGGTAATCGGTCAAAAATCACATAATGATTAAACAGTTAAATAACAAATGGAAACTGAGACATCATTATTTGTTAAAAATAAGACCTGTCTTCCCCCATAGGAGGAAAAATTACATTACGTCCAGTGGTGTAGAAGCGGGGGCTCAGGGGGACTGAGTACCCCTAGCTGTTTTCAAGGGGCTCAGCCACCCCCCTCCCCCTTGAAAATGTATAATAATCGCACATTTTGGAGCAGGTAACGCGTTTGTTGCATGTCGATCGATAACTTTAACATTTAATTGGGGAGAAAAGCCCCACTAGCTCACAATTGAGCTCTACACCACTGATTACATGCTCCCATCGATCAATAATTTTCACTTTTTGCAGATACATTAAAGACAGTTTTGATTAGTTTTCAATGATTAAACTAGTCCCTCTTGAGTAGTCAGGCCCCAACAATGATGGAAGGGGAAATGCGCGAGGGCAAACACTGATGTACGTCACTCAGTGTTTTTTTTCTTCATATGTTGTGATTTTGCTAAATTGGATATGGCAAAAAAAGTCAGGGGCAAATCTGAACTTTCTCTGTTTTGGCGCTCAAGTAGTTTTTAATCAAATGATGCAGGTATGGATAGACCTATACTATAGGCCTACTCACAACAAGAAAAGGGCTTTCAATTTGATGGTAATCTGAGCAGGTGGAGGGGGGGGCGGGGGTTATACGTTGATCAAAGGTTTATTGTACCATATATACTCACCGATTAGGTCAAACAGATTCCCAAAAATGGGCCACCCTCTGGGTCCAGGAGGGTAATTAGCTGGTAACCTCCGATCCCATAAATAGAACAGACATACAACGAAGATTGTGAGGACCAAAAGAAGCACTTGAATGAAATAGCTTTCCATCTGCGAACGAAACAATGCATCTGAATTATAAGACAGAAAGCGACTTTCAGTAACGAACAATTTTGTCATTTGATTCCAACTAAATGCACATGCTGGAAACCTGAAAGGATGTTGGTGCTGATAATGGTTAAAATAAGATTTACTTCATGCATCCCTGGCCTCAGTTCTTAATCAGCTTACTCAGCATTGACGACTTCATCATCTATCGATCATTGCGTAATGAAAGTACAGACGCATTGCGCAATCTGCTTATCAGTTTGATTGTCAGACTGTACGAGGGATCAAGCGTACAATGCCATCACGAAACGCTTAATACGACCTGGACAAGAACACAGGTACGACGTACGGACAGACATAACATCGACAACCAAGTCAATGTCCACGACCTTTGATAACCAGTTGTGGTGCACGTCTTGAGCCCAAAAAGCACACTCGAATACAATCAAACGTCATCAGAGTTATTGATCCACGTAAAAGTCTCAAGTGCTCCTATCGTGATTTAGTATCAAGCATGACTGCATGATGCAATTCAACACTGTTGGTCAAACTTATATGTTTGATAAATCCAGGCAGGGCTGTCGAAAGACATGTGCGATACTTTTCATCCACAAAAGTAGGGGAACATTCTTTTTCATAAAAATAAAAAATATATTAAAAGAATAAAACCTAGGTATTTCTTTTTAATTCTGTTTGTCAAAAGTGTGGGGGACAAGTCTCCCTGTCCCCTGGAATTACGAATCACAGATACCCCCTATGGGCCTATCTTTTCGGTCGAGTCAGTGGCGGATTAAGCTTTTATGAGCCTTAGGCCGAGTCTGTATGACCGGGCCCTTTTATAAATTTTCATGATTTGTGACTTCTTATGACTTTTACTAACAACCTTGATCTCATAGCCGTTTAAAGTTCATTTACTCTTTTTGCATATTTTAGATCACGGTCTACCATATTCAATTTTGAATTTCGTTTCTCTCGTGAATATTTTTACTTCTCTTTTATAAAGATGAATTTTAGAGCATGGATTTTTTTTTCCCACGACTAATTTTGGCGGGTCCCCAAGACCCCGCGCGCCCGCAGCCTAATGGGTTATCCGCCACTGAGTCGAGTACCCTTTATCAGTTATGTATCGTTTGCCATCCAAATCCAAAACAAATCTTTTCTGAAAACAGCCCGATTCACAACTAAAATAATTGCATTCATTGCACCTCAGCTCCGCCGCCAGATTTTTCGGAAACATACATTTACATCAAGTTTCCTTATACTTTCATTGAAATTGAATAATTAAGATTAACATGCAATTTCAAGTAGCCCATGGGCGTCAATCCAGGTAGGAGGGGGAATATGTTCCCACTTTTTGAGATTCGGGACACAATATCATTTTTATTTAGCTTATATATCGGGCGATCGAATACAATATTAGACGTTTTCAGACGTCCTTTAGTCCAGGAACTTGATCGGCACCCCTCCACTTCATACGCCCATGCTGGCATGCACATATAAGCATAGACATGGGCGAGATTTTCCAACTGAAAGTGGAGAACAAAGTCAAATGTAGGGACAAAATCACGCTAAAATGCAAACAATCACTATAGGCCTACAAAAGAAACATTTTCTGGAAAAATTGGAGGAAAGTCCCTCCCCCACCCCTTTACCCCTTCCGCCTATGAGCATATAGTACAAAAATGGAGAGCAATAAAAAATAAATTAAAAAAAAAAAGTACCTAGCTGATCCACATAAATGTTGATTCAGACTGTAAAGAAGAGGCATGAGGTATGCAATGCTTTTCCGAAACTCACACTTTCAAGAGGTATGCAATGCATTGCCGAAACTCGCACCTTTAAGAGGTATGCAATGCATTCTCGAAACTCGCAACTTTAAGAGGTATGCAATGCATTGCCGAAACTCGCACCATTAAGAGGTATGCAATGCATTGCCGAAACTCGCACCTATTGTTTATCATTTCTAATATTTCGAAAACGGCGTTTTACTTTCCAACATAATTTCAAAAGCATACATAAGGATTTGAACAGTTTCCCTTCTTTGTTGGAGGCAAAGCATATGGTCCCATGCTTAGGCCTGATTAAGACTTCATTGGGAAGATTTCAAGAAAAAAGTAAAGACTAATTTCCTCCTATTCCGCAATTATTGTTTAACAATTATTGATAATTGTTATTATTATTACCCCGACAAGGCCTATACCGTTGATGGGTTGTGACCTATAAAGACCCCCAAAACGCAAACCCAGGTTTAAACGTACAACTCTCGATTTCCCCTTGGGGAAGGATATGCCCAGAGCCGTAACTCCCGAAGGATAGGAAGGAGGGGAAAGTTGCCTCTTGTCCCCCCAGTTTTGGGATAAGAGGCAATGTCTCCCCCACTTTCCACTGAGATGAGAATTACGGCCCCATGTGCCAACGTTTTGTGAGAATACCGCCCGCACCGTCTAGATTCGCCACTCGCGCCTTCGCTTGACAAGGCTTCAGACGTTATCATAAAAACATCTTCAAGAAACCGTCTAACATATTGGAGGAGTAGTGGGGTAGGGGG
>JAIGNY010004540.1:272500-300000 GCA_020152595.1 Chiridota heheva | reverse complement strand
GCCGGAGTGATTTCATTTAGAGGATTACAACCTGAGGACTATATCTCGTTCTACATTGGTTGAATTAGTGTCAAAATATATAAGCTTTTGAATTAATCATGTTTCGGGTTATTGCTAATCAACGTTACAGTTTCATCGATATTTAATTAATGCGAAATTTGTGATGTGCGACCAGCTGAAGGCCACATTTTAAATGGCAACCATAGGGGTCATTAGTGTTGCGCGGCGTATAGGAATAACCAATTTGCTTCTCTTTGAAATAACATTCAAAATGTTTAATTCTTATTTAATAACTTTGCCATTCCTGGTCATGAAATTCTTGAAAATGACAGGATAAATTCGTTAACAATCCACTCTGCAAAAAACGTTTAAAAAGTTACCTCCTTGGGTGCAAAATCAGCAAAATTTGAGACACTTTTTGAGGCCTTGAAATAAAATTCCAGTCGTGTTTTATTCCCAAAATAAAGTTAAATTAAACCATTTACATTTTATCATAAACAAATCAGAAATTTGGGACGCAGTGACCATAAATTAAACTGTTGCTAATAAGTTCAGCCATTACAAATTTCTTTGTAAATGATATTGAAATTAATATTTTGCATTATTTGAGCTAAAAATGTTGGAATATGCTCTTCAGAAACTATTGATATGAAGTTTTAAAGATTATTTGAAAATTCTCTAGTAAATTGTCGTCAAATTTTGGTCAAATTTGCGCTGAAGAAAATAAATTCATCAGTCTGTTGCAACAATAAAATAAGAATATCTCGCATACAGTTTTTCTACTTTTGGTTTAAACCCTTTTTACCGTTATGTATTTCTTTAGAGAGATTTGGATTTGGAAATATGCATTGCGGGTTACAATAACAATATCTCCCATTAAAGATCTCCAGTTCGGGGCGTGGATCGAACTGCTCATCCTATCATCATGTTCATATTTGTGATTGTTGCATTATTTCAATGTTGTTTAATTTTATTTATATGTTTTATTTCCTTGCAGAATGCTTGCAATTTCAGCAAGGTTACTGTTGGGTTATCTTGGTATTGCCAGAAACCGAAAAATCCTAAGCTAAAATGTTCTGATCTTATGTGGCACTGGTGCAATATTGAATTAGCAAAGATAAAGGCCAATACGCTTGTGAATAGAAAGGATCGAAAGACCTTGGAATTGTGAGTTACAACATTCCCTAAAACTTGAATTAAGTTAATCCTACGAGAAGAGCGGCAATGGATATGTGTCTTGTGTGCAGCTTCAGGGCGTCTGATCCAGTAAGCCCAGAAACTAACTAAAACACACAGGCATGTAAAGCTTAAAACCTGGATTTATTGTAAATTTAAGGAAAGCTTGAATTGACATGTAGTTCTTACAGTCTAAGTACAACACATAAGTTTGAAGTCTACATACCTAGAATAACATTCAAAGCAACTCCCTTTGGATGTTACTGAGGTTGAGAGGCGGAATGAACACATGGTGTAAAGGCAAAATTATTCAACATTACTTATGGAATCAAAAGTTTTTGAAACGAAACAGCGACCTCCTACAGACAAACACTTTTATGCTCTTAAATGCAAACGGCAGGGAGGGGTTAAGCCCTACATAAAGCGAAGATATGTTAAGATTGTTTTAGATTGTCAGTTTTTCTATAAACTGATGATGCTTTCAGTGAGTCATTGATGATCTTAATTTATTTTGAGGCATGTGCCAACTACGCCGAAAAATCTTCAAAAGTGGGGCCATATCATCTTGATATACTTTGTTGTAACTTGTTCGCCCGAAAAACGTGAGGGGCAGAGATCTGCATGGGTCCACTCGTTTACGACACTGCTGGCCAGTCTCTCTTTTGGCTATACGTGCTTGCAAATACAACAAAATGTAAAGAGCTGATATTTTTGTGCAAGATTGTGGAGGCATTATATAGTATTTCAGATGATGTCAATCTGTGGTTTTAGCAGAATATTAGTGATGACCTCGTTTGCCTATCAGCCATAAAACTCCGCATTTAAGAGTCGAAAATGAAATAAGTTGCCAGACAATGTATTTTCTAGGGATTGCAGGGGATATAAAGATATCTCTCCCATTAAAGCATTTTTGGGGCAGGTATTTCTGGCATTGTTGCATATTTTCATGTTTTTCTCTCATCCAAATTGCTTGCTTGCTGCGACATAATTTTTTCTATGAATTAAAGTACATCCTCCCTAAAACGTCCTACTATTTGTTTCACTAAAAGTGTGGACCCCAATATTTCAAAGGCTGTTAATGAGTCGAATAGTATTCATGAGTAGATGTTTTGTTTGAATGTTGTTAACTTTCCCAAACATTTAGGATAGTTTCCCGAAAATCTAAGAAAGCTTCCCGAAAATTAAAGAAAATTTCCGAAAATTGCAGGAGATTTCTCATGTTGAAAATTTCCCATTAAACAGCAACGCTTCATGGACACTTAACTTATCAGCGCAATTTTTCCGCCTGTAACCGTCGCAGGCTCTTGGCCTTCCTGAGAGGTAGGCCCCTGATCAGGATCATGAACCGGGGACTTTTTAAGTTCCCTGCAATAAGTTCCTTCCGTAACACAATTTGAACAGGTCTACTGTAAAAGTCACCAAAATATCAGCTGTTTTTTTATATTTGTTTATGGTTTGTTGTTGTTCTCAACTAACGCCCTCTATTAAAGTGTTATGATCAGATATGGCTGATATGGGTGTATACGCTGGTAGCGTATATATTCTGTATACGAATGTACGTAACGTACGGTATATTGCCGATAACGTTTATTTCCGAATTCGAATTTCTGTTTTTTAAAAGAAGGAAATTGAAAGCTCGAGTAATCCCTTTTCATCCACGGACGTAGTCATATTTTTTGCAATCTAATACAAAGGAACGAAAGAATAATGTTTTGAAGAGCATTTTCGAGGGATTTTGGGAACGTACGTGAGAAGGAAAGTTAGAATTTGGAACAGTTTTCAGAAGCTTCGTCGGAACAATGGCTTGTGCTACGATGAAAAGGACTCTAGATTTTGACCCTCTACATAGTCCAGGAGGATCACCCAAAAGAAGGCGATGTGCACCAGTATTATCTCCATCTACCCCTCCATCAAAAGCGTACAGACAACCCTCACCTTTCCATACAGTAACTCCCAAAATATCACCCAGTAAGTTTTTGTGTCGACTAACGACATAGGCCCACGTAACGTTAATCGTTAAGCCGTTTATTCATATTTGCTACAGTGCTATACCTACTAGGCCTAGTACCAGTGGCAGACTGGGCCTAAACACTTAGGCCTTACTAGGCTACTATTACTAGTTCAACTTTTACAAGTAGGCCTAGGCTTTAAAACAATATGCCCAGGCAGTATGTGCTTGACTTCAGTCAAATTATAAAGCAAGAAATGTCCTGTAGGGCCTATGCTAAATAGTGCTGTAAAAAATAAATGCTGAGTGGGGTCGCTTTGTTCAAATATTTCATTTTCAGTAAAATTATCCGGTTGGGCCATTTGGTGACCATGGGTCACCAAATGGCCCAACAGCCATTTGGTAAGGTCACCACAGAAATTATTTTTTCTTCAAATTTTAAAAGTGAGACGGAAGGCCGTAGGCTCACCTATTCACCCGAAACTCAAAGGACTCACCCGAAATTCAAACCATACGGGCACTTATCATTATGGGCAATGGAAAAAAACGTGCACTTTTCATGATTTTGACAAAAATTACACATAGGCGTAGGCCTACCTCAACAGAAAAACTACAAGAAATCTAATTATTATCTTGATTTATACTATTTCACCCACCAAAAAAAAAATTAAAACCCTGGGATGGCCGAATTATGCACTTGTGAATTGTGTGACTCACCCCTACACCCCCGGACAAGGTGAGTCATTGCACCAAGGTGGGTAGGCAAAACATGTACATTAACGCACCCCTCAGTCACTCAGGTGACTGACATTTTTGTTGTGAAATGGTGACTGACAATTTGGTACCTTTGTGGTGACTAACAATTTGGTATAATGGCGCACATGTGAGGTCACTATTTCATATGTCAATGGCTAACCTTTGACTGACATTGCCGGTGGTAGTAGAGGTGAGTCATACAACTGACAAGTGCATTAATAATATTTCCGTGACGTAGCATCCAGTTGCATACACAGACAACTGTACACTCGGCCTTGCTTTATGTGTATGTTGTGCTGTAATTGCAGGCAAGGTGGGAACCGCTTAATACGTCAAAAGAAAAACATGATTTCCTGAAAAACACGTTAGAAAAATGAAAAGTACAAACATGAAAACAAAAGATTCATCTCCATTCAAACATTTTCAGTTAACTTAAAGGACCTTATAATTCAACAGTTTAATTTGGTCCCAAAAAATTGAACTTCCAATTGACATTTGTTTGGAGGAAACTTCAAATCAGTGCTGGCATAGTTGATCTATTTTATTTTTTTTCAAATTGACCCCCATATTTCTTAATGGTACAATCTACCTTTCAAATAGTCTAGATCATACACTTTGAAATCAGATTTACAGTGTACCATAAGTATTGGCACATTTTGATACAATATTTTTGGGGTAGCTTCAATGAATTATAGGGTTGTCAGAATATATAATCTTAAACTTTGAATCATGACCTTAACTTACAATGATTTATGTACAAAGTTCTTCGGTTCTCCCACTGAAAATTGTTTGAATTTGCAGTTGAAAATGAGACAGATTTTTACTTTAAATGTGTGGTGCATCAATAATCATACATCCCAATGAGACCCCTAGCTTGATTTAAAAAGGGGGCAGGGTGCTATACTTGTTGAGGGGCAGGGTGCTAGACTTGTTGAGGGGCAGGGTGCTAGACTTGTTGAGGGGCAGGGTGCTAGACTTGTTGAGGGGCAAGGTGCTATACTTGTTGAGGGGCAGGGTGCTATACTTGTTGAGGGGCAGGGTGCTATACTTGTTGAGGGGCAGGGTGCTATACTTGTTGAGGTGCAGGGTGCTATACTTGTTGAGGGGCACATTAATGCATGCGCAAAGCACTGTCTTTTCAGCGTGGAGTCCAGGGGTCCCCCTTGAAGGCTCAATCCCATGGTGAAGAAGCTCTGGGATTTTAACTATGATCATACCTCAGAATGAAACTATTCTGACTGATATTGATAAGGACCATTCGTGAGCCAAACAGGACAATTGCTTATCATTCTGTGTTCTGTATCCATGTGAGGTATTTCATTTATGAGCTTAATTAAGATTATTAAGTTTCACAAAAAATGAAATCTAAAAATAATATATATATAAGAATTTTAATAAACAATTCTCATGTGGGGCAGGGTAGACCCCAGGGGACAGGGTGGATCCATGGGGGCAGGGCGAGCCTATGGAGGGGTGGGTCGGGTCGCCCCTGTGAAACAACAAAGCTACTGTAGGGTCTGCCAATGAAAGCAATTTGCCTAATAATTACGTTTTCGAAACAAAAGTTTGGATCCATTGCAACTCACTCGATCCCCTACACCTTTTCTTAACTTTGTTAACACTTCGCAAAGTTTTCGTTTCTGCCTATTAAAGTTTCCTGAATCTGCGATTGTAAATAAAGCAAATTGATCTTTTTAGTGAATGGAACACAATTACCATAATGTACATCCCAATGAAAACAATTTGTGCAATAATTACATTTTGACAGAATTTTTGGAAGAGATGTAGGCACTTCATATTAGGCCTCACAAGTAACACATGTTGTCAAGAGTACGTTGGCAGGGCCTATGGGGGTGTCTCCATTCTCGTTAGACACGATATCCCACACAGCTCTGCAATATCTATCTCTCCCCCAATGCCAACATTCAGCCAACCAGCCTTAAAAACCTCATCTCTCAGCTCCCCTCCCCCTTCATCCTTCTTGGTGACTTCAACGCCCACAACCCATGTGGGGCTCCAATACCACCACCCCCAGAGGCAAGCTCGTCGAAAACACTCTTTGACAGCATAGCCTCTCCTTGCTTAACAATAAGTCCCCGACCTACCTTCACCCTGCCACAGGCTCCCTTGTATTGCCCTGTCTATCTGTTCCCCAACCTCTTCCTTGAATTTAGCCGGAAGGTCACTGCTGACCTCTGTGGTAGTGATCATTACCCTCTTCTTATACACCAATGTTCAAACCCCTACTGACCACACCCCCAGTTGGAACCTGGAGAAGACTGACTGGCCCCTTTTTGAATCCCTCTGTGACTCATACCTCTCCCCCATCTCCTCGAGGGTGAGGATCCCATGTCAAACTTCAGTAACATCCTTATCAACATTGCCACCAGCTCTATTTCCAAAACCTCCAAACCCCCTCCCAACCCCTGGTTCTCTGATGACTGCAAAACTGCCATCAAGAACAGGAAAAGGGCTCTCAGGAACTTCAAAACTAACCAAACCACCCACAACCTCAACCTCTTTCGCATCAGTCGTGCCAAGGCCAGGTGCACTATTAAGGACGGTAAAACCAACACTTGGAACAACTTTATTTCTTCTCTCACCACCAACATCCCCACTAAGAAGATTTGGAGAATGGTTAACAGCTTTCACGGCAGAGTGGGCAAGTCTCCCATCTCCCATCTTTCCTGGAATGGTAACCTTCTCACCGCGAAAAAAGGCATCGTTAACCACCTCGCCGCCTCCTTCAGCAACATTTCGTCCTTGGCCAACTACCCCAATGCTTTCAAAACCAAAAAAGCTTGCGATGAAGCCTGGAGTATCACCTTTCCCCCCGACAACTCCGAGAGCTACAACAGCCCTCTCCCTTTTTTTTAATTAAACCAAGCCATCCACGATGCTGGCTGCACCTCCAAGAGCCCAGATAATATCCCCTACCAGTTCCTGAAACACCTCCCCAACAAGGCCACCACTACCCTACTCACCAGCCTCAACCACGTTTGGTCCTCACACTCCTTTCCCCCTATCAGGAAGACAGCTATTGTCACCCCTGCCCTAAGCCGGGGAAGGACAGTACAGACCCCTCCAGCTACCCGCCCATTACCCTCACCTGCTGTCTCTGTAAAATTATGGAAAGGATCATTAACCAGAGACTTAAACTGGTTCCCTAACCAACAGAATCTTCTCCCCTTACCAAAGCGGCTTTCGGAAACGTTGTAATACCCTGCACCAGTTAATCACACTCGACACCGCTATCCGGAAATCCTTTGCAAAAAAAGGAACACCTCATTGCCATCTTTTTCGACCTACGAAAGCTTTCGACACTACTTGGAAATTGGGCATTACCCGCAAGCTTCACACCATTGGCCTCAGAGGCTACTTCCCTATCTTTATTTAAAGCTTCTCACCCAGACATTTCTAAGTTTGTATTGGCCACACCCTCTCCAACCCCTACCCAGGGTTCACGTTAAAGACAAATTTGTTGTATATTACTCTATGGCTGAAATTTCTAATGATACAGGTTGTACCTGCGTCGTAAGATTTAGATAGAACATGTGAAATTTTATGCCAGAGTTTTCCATTAACATAAATGAAAATCATGAACATCTTACCTCTGATGCAATTGAAAGTTTTATTTCACACAAAAATGATTTTAAATTAGGCCTACTCATAAATAAAACAAAAATGACACAACTAGGAGACTAACAGCCGAATGATTCAACATACCCGTACAAGTACTGTACATGAGCACATACAGTATAGGTTAGTTCATAGGTCCTAAGGCCTAGACATGATGTATGTACACTGGTACATGAAAGTTTTTATGTTGTTTTGAATGCAGGCTGTCAATTGTAAACGATATTATTAGCTAGGATTCTACTTTCCTCCTGTATTGTGTTGATCGTGTACAGTATCTGTGAAGTGATCACAATCTGCAAGTCAAGTTACTATACTGTAAAGAAAAAGGTGTGTTCCACATCTGAATAGTATATTATCATTGATAATTGCTAAAAAGTTCACTAAAACTTCATGCAAGTTTGGATGCGATAAACAAAGTATTTTTCTATTTTATTTTGGATTGTTAGCCCAAATTTCATGATTCAACAATCAACATTATTCAAGGATTGGGTATGAACTTTTTCTCCATATTTGTTATGATAATAATAGTCCAATTTTTTAATGTTTTTTGTATTTTAAGTGCAATTTTCATTCCTTTAGCGAGGCAGGCCTACACAAGTGTGTGTGTGTGTTAACAATTCTTGCAAGCTTCGCTAGTGCGCAGTGCCCTGTACATTACGCAGTGTCCTGTACATATGACGCCTAATTAACAAAATACACCGAAAATCAAGGGCGTGTCGTAACCAAATACGGCAGACAAAAATTATAACGCAACCTCTGCCCCTACCCCCAAGAAGAGGGATCCTCCAAGGCAGCGTCCTCTCCCCTACTCTCTTCAACCTAAGCATTCCCAACATTGCGGACAACCTTGGCCCCAACATCAAACGTGGACGACTTCACCATCTTCTACTCGTCCTCCCCTAGCTTTATACTCATTAAAAATAGGCTCCAGATAAGCCGCAACCGGATGCAGGATTGGTAAAACAATAACGGTTTTAAATTCTCCAAAGACAAGACAGTCTTCATACACTTCTGTCATTTCAACAACCTCCACCCCAACCCGAACCTCATGCTCAAAGGCAATCGCATCCCTAAAGTTGACCACACTAAGTTCTGGGTTTAACCCTAGAATCCAAGCTCTCCTACAAGCAACACATCACCAACCTGAAACAGAAGTGCAACAGCTTCCTCAACATTCTCCGCCTCCTTTCCAACACCGCTTGAGGCGCGGACTCCCACGCTCTCAAATTCTTCAGGCTCCCCACTCGTGCCAAGTTCGACCATGGCAATATTGTTTACTGTGCCGCTCACAACTTTTACTTCAACCACATCAACACCATCCAAAATTATTTGCCTGGCTGTGAACGTTTAGGGATTTTAGTAAACGTGTACACGCCAAAAAAAGCGAGCGTGCATCGTGTACACGAGTTTAGTACCGTAATTTTCAAAAATACACCAAAATTGCTCCAAAACTACGAGGGGAAGTAAAAAAATCGCGCAACTAGTGTGGCAAAAGTACTGGCTGCATTGCCCAAATAGACGCTGAGTTATGCTTTCAAAATCGTAAAAAGTTTACTTATACAGTACAAATCATCATTTTTATGGAAAATATGCATGGAAATTCAGTTTAGATAGAACAGATAACTTTCTTTCAACGTCATTTAAACTCAACATCGCGTAACTTGTTTGTCCTATTCGCTACGGCTTTCAAAGTCCTGTGAAAATCTTGCATACTGAGGCCCATGAAATACCTCGCCGTAAAACATTTCAAAACTACGCCACCACCACCAGGAAGTTCTGAAATATTAGTCCTCTCGAAAAAATGGCCGCCTTCTTTGCGAAGCATGCAGAATTTCAGCTTTGTTAAAACCTTTTTCTGTTTATTTATTATGCAATATTTTTTCTTTCTTGCAAAATTTGTTTGACTCATCAGGTAATATTTACATATAAATGTACTGATTGTCACGATTCAAGTGTTTTTTGGTCGATGAAACGGGCCTTGATTGCGTGGGATTTAAAGCCTTATGGCCTAACGTTAGGCCTATTGTTAGTTTCACTCTTTACTGCTGCACATTCGCGGTGCATTTTACAAGTTAGATTACTCAGTTTTCGGCAAAATTAAAGTGCATAATATCCCCATTCATTGGTGATTACCGCGCATTTGTGACTCGCACATTTAAAAAAGATTATGCTAATCGGGTTTACAGTTGTAAAAAATCATTGATTGGAATTTTGTCAGCCGAATGTGTGTGTGATTTGAATCATGAATATTGATTTTCAACGGCAAGACACTAGGCCTATAATGTATGAAAAACGATTACTCGCAATGAAGTATTTAGTAAACGTTTACAAGATTTGCGAGCGTGTAGCGAGTACACGCTAAACGGTCACAGCTCTAGTGCCTACAGGACACCCCATTCACCAGCCTTCACGTTGAAGCCAACGAACCCCGCTTTCTGCTAAGGTATAGAAAGCTTAGCCTTTCCTACGCTTTTAGAACCCTCACTAACACCAAAAACCCTGTATACAACCTCTTTAGGTACCCCAATTTCTACACCCTCTTTGGTAGGACTAAAACTCTATCCCCACCCTTCAGCTTACACATCAAACCTGACCTCCACCATCTCAGCATCAACCCCGCCACTCTTGGCACCTTCTCCTGGCCCATTTTTCCTCCCTGGGTCACTCCCTCCCCCTTTCATCCACCTGGGCCTCTCCACTCATCACAAAACCGAAAATCACCCCAACCTCTTCATCAACTTCCACAACCAAATCAAAGACGAACTTGTAAACTACACCTCCCATCTATACTGATGGCTCCAAGGAAGGCGACAAGACAGCTGCTGCTGCCGTCATCCAAGATATCACCCTCAGTAGCAGGCTTCCCAACTACTCATCCATCTTCTTGGCTAAGGCCAAGGCCATCCTACTCGCCCTCAACTATATGGAGTACTCTTCGCTCAGCCACTTTGCCATCTTCTCAAGACTCCAAGTCTGTCCTTTCGCCCCCCTCCCCTCTGCAACAATGACAAGAGCTGATTCAGCTGCTAAGCTTGCCCTCAACCTCCTACCCCCTTTTCCAAAACCCTTTCTTGCAGCAGGCTAGCGAACATCTAAATGTCAAAGCATTAGTAATGCACCATTGCGGATTTGAGGTTTGTTTGCCCCACATATTTACCACATTTTTATGGTGGGCGTGGCCTATTTGGAAACCTCATAGTCCACCACATCCTTCTTGCCTGCCCCCCCTGTACAACCTTCCCAGAGCTTCCCTCACCCCTCCATAGCTGAGCTCTTCCAGAAAAACCATCCGATAAATTTATATCCTTGCTTCATCGTGCCTCCCTCTACAACCATATTTAGTCCTCTCCCAACCCCCGCTACCTACATGTACCCCTTTTTTTGCACCCCTGCACTTCCTCTGTCCATCCTAGCTTCCTGGCTATTATCCCCGTACTTCTCTCAGACTCCTCCTATTTTTTTTTTCTTCCCACCTCCGGAATGATCTAACCTCTCATGCACAATTTGATCCTTGCTGTCGGGTGCCGTTAAGCCCTCATCAAACAAACAAACAGTAAACACACAGTAAATGCCCTAACAAGATAAGCGCACGAGTTACTGGCCTTAGACTCGGGTCACTAAATGGCCCAACCAGTGGTCCAGGGACATTTAGTGACCTGGGTCACTAAATGTCCCAACCAATGGCCCAGGGATATTTAGTGACCCTGGGTCACCAGTGAACCAGGGTCGCTAAATGTCCCAAATGAAATATATCTCACTCATAGGTTTGGTCAATTTATTCGAACATTCTGCGACTGACCCGAATTTCAACCACCGTACCTGTATTTTTCATTTCAGCAGTTACCATTTCATACAGCCAGTGTGAAATTGGTCACCTTTAGTTGCCTAAATCTCTACGTTCGCTTGGGTATTTTTGCAGGAAATTGTTGCAAATGTGGAGGAAATATCGTAAAAAAGATCATTTTGAAGTTTGAAATATGTGTATTGTGCATACGTAGACTTAAGCGCGGTCTTTAGTTGTGCACCAATTTTAGCATGTTTTTATCGACAAAGAGTCCCAGATGTTCAAAATGCCCGGATGACCGAATACTCGAATTGAAGAAAATTTCCTGAAAAATCTTATAAAATTTCCAGAAATGAAAGAAATTTCCAAAACACAAACAGGCACTTATGACCCAGGCTGATGGGTGTCTAAGGGAATTTACCCTCCCATCACATATTTGGGATTTTTTTTCAAAATAAAAACAAAATATTTACTAATCAATGTTCCAACTAAATCTCCAATCCTTTGAAACGGGTATTGGTGCTTTCCACCCCCGATGCCTTACGCCTCCACAATGTTTATGGCAGAAAAGCCCGTTTCAAAATATTCAAAAACTTTCCTCCTTGGGTGCAAAATCAGTGAAATTTGAGCCACTTTTTGAAGCCTTAGAAATGATATATTCCAGTCGTTTTAATCACACTATTTACACCACATCATGAACAAATCTAACATTTGGGGTGAAAATAACCTAACAGAAGTACTGTATGTTGACTGTTATTGAGTCATTTATTTAGTTAGTCATCTCAATTAATTTGATAGAGGCTGCAAACAAACTTGTTTTAAGTCTAACATAGCTTTCAAAATGGCTCCATATTCCCTGATTTTGTACTTAAGGAGGAAAGTTTTTTAACACTTTTGGCAGGGAATGAATTGTTAATGAATTTATTTTGGCAGGGAATGAATTGTTAATGAATTAATTTTGGCAGGGAATGAATTGTTAATGAATTTATTTTGCAATATTTATGAGTTTCTTGACCAGTAATGTAAGAGTTTCAAAATAAGAATCAAAATTTGAGGCTTTTCCTATAAAGCCTATTACTAATATCCCCTATGAGTGCCATTTCAAGTTTGGCCTCTATAAGCCTATGAGTGCCATTTCAAGTTTGGCCTATATAAGCCTATGAGTGCCATTTCAAGTTTTGCCTATATAAGCCTATGAGTGCCATTTCAAGTTTGGCCTATATAAGTGCCATTTCAAGTTTGGCCATTAAGGCTATGGCCAAGTTTTGCCTATATAAGCCTATGAGTGCCATTTCAAGTTTGGCCTATATAAGGCTATGAGTGCCATTTCAAGTATGGCCTATATAAGCCTATGAGTGCCATTTCAAGTTTTGCCTATATAAGCCTATGAGTGCCATTTCAAGTTTGGCCTATATAAGGCTATGAGTGCCATTTCAAGTATGGCCTATATAAGGCTATGAGTGCCATTTCAAGTTTGGCCTATATAAGCCTATGAGTGCCATTTAAAGTATGGCCTATATATAAGCCTATGAGTGCCATTTAAAGTTTGGCCTATATAAGCCTATGAGTGCCATTTTAAGTATGGCTTATATATAAGCCTATGAGTGCCATTTCAAGTTTTGCCTATATAAGCCTATGAGTGCCATTTCAAAGTATGGCCTATATAAGCCTATGAGTGCCATTTCAAGTTTTGCCTATATAAGCCTATGAGTGCCATTTCAAGTTTGGCCTATATAAGGCTATGAGTGCCATTTAAGTTTGGCCTACTTAAGCATATGAGTGCCATTTCAAGTTTGGCCTATATATATGTAAGCCTATGAGTGCCATATTAAGTATGGCCTATATAAGCCTCAAAATGTTGTTTTCTCTTTAATTTTGGTTATTGTTATTTAATCTTCTATTCATTCAATTTTAACTTATTTACTCTCGCCAGAATACTGTTACAGTATAACAGTATAATACAAGTATAATCAAATCTAGTCCCATTTGTCTTTCAGTAGTTGTCACAACTTTTTTCACAAAGGATGTGTATACTTTTAATGGAATATTCTGTTTGCGGAGGTTGTGGAAGCTAGTAACTTTAATATTTTTTAAAACAGGCTGGGTACATTACTTGTTCAAAAATGAAATATAAGTTTGCTGCATGACGTAAGTAGTCAATCAACTAACATTGCAGTGATTTCTGCATGAACTTATCATCCTATTAAATTGCAAAATTGGTTTGACTTTGAAGTGTGCCAGACATGATATTAAACTGTCAGTGATTATAATCGTTCTATTATTATCAATTTCTATAGTGCATTCAACTCGACTGTCCCTTTTTAGCAGAAAGAAGGGCCTGCTTTAAAGCATAATGATGTACAGGATAGCGCAAGACCATGTTGCTATAGACCTTTTTAAACCGAGTTTTAGCCGAACGTGATTTCTTCAGTCAATCAATCAACTGCTGGGGAATTGTAAGCAGCAATTACGCGCGCGTATTTCCTTCATGTATAACGCCAGCACATATGATGCATGCGTTTGATGACATTTTTTTCATATGCTTGGTTCAATACGGCGCCTGAATTGTGCAGATGGCCAAGATCGGATCTTGAAGATCCCCCCAGTACTTGATTGGTCAATAAGATTTCCCCAGGATACGATTGGTCCATTATGGGCACGTGAATCTCAGCCATGTGACATTATTTAAATGACATTATTTAAATTAAATTAGTTTTCTGAAAATTGCCAATTTGGATTTTAAAATGTCTACACCTACCACCTACTGTTTGTCCAGCCAGTAACATCAATCACAAGGGGTCCTACTCCCTACACAGAAGTTCCTCATTTCCTTTGCCAGGACCCAGACGTTCCTCATTCCCTTTGCCAGGACCCAGACGTTCCTCATTCCCTTTGCCAGGACCCAGACTTCAATCCCTCTTTTTTCAGACACCATCAGACTATGGAATGGCTTACCTCACTATCTGGTACACAGCTCATTAATGTAATGCTTCAAGGAGTGTCATCCAGCTTTGGCCTTTAATAGTGGCCATTATTTTACTTGCACCATGTATATAGACTACACACTTTTACCTCACATTTAGTTTACAATACTTTTATAATCTAATTGAAGGACTGTACCTTATAGGAGGTAGAAGATCGATTACGGACATTAGATGTTACATTAGATGTTAACATAAGGAATTTGATGTAACATGTACTGTACAGTAATTCAATAAAATGTAGACAAAAAGTATGAATCGTATAAAAAAGATCAATACTTACATAAAATTTGAAGCTAAAATGATGTATAACAGACACTAAGTTAATGGCAAGCATAGTTTTACCTCTGCCAACCAAGTTGGACTGAGGTTACTGTTATGTTTTTGACTGCGTTTGTCTGTTTGTCATCAATATATCTCAAGAACAGATGATTGATTAGATGCGGTGACTTTTTTTGTCACTGATTAAGGAAGAAGTGATTACAATTTGGGTCATATTGGAATGGTGGGGAAAGGAAAATGGTGGGGGAATGGTAAGGGGTGGTGGGGAAGATGTTTTTTTAGGGGAGATCTGTCAAGACTTACAGTATAAAGTTAAGACTTTCCAATGGAATGTGCTATACAATGAATTCATGCCCTGAAAAGAATTCAAAACAATCAATTTTCTAAACAATAAGAAAATTAAATCAAGTGGTTTCTGGTCTCAAAGAGAAAAACAATTTGCTTCTTGCATGAAAGGGTAATGATGGAATGTGAATCTTGGACGAATACTGTAGAACTCAAACAATGAAAGCTTTAATAGCCTGAATCAAACTGAAAACAGCGTACATATAATATCAATAATCAGATCCTGAAGTGTTTAGAATGTAAATGGAAATACAGTTCAACAGTGAGAAAGAGCTTGTTTGGGGATATAACTTGGTAGGCCTATGATTTCTGAGGTAGATTATTTTCTGGATGGGATTGGGGATTGAATATGGGGCGGAGGTATGTGCTCCACATAGCTAAAATTCTAGTATACAAATGTTTCAACAAGTAAAATACTCAAAGCCATGAAATCTACTTAGTAGGCATAAGGGCATTAACAAATGAGAGAACCTGTGCAGCTTTAGATGTGCATGTGATTTACAGTAGCACAATGCTTCAGACCTTCAAGGTCAATTATTCTGTCTTTGTCTCCCTGTGTAGGTCAACTCGCGCAAAATATATGTCAAGAATGGAAAAGGATCAAACGAAGAAAAAGACTAGCAGAATCCTATCCCTCGGATGGTGCTGCCGGCCCGATGCCCTCATCAAGTCACATGGAAGCACAGACCTCCTTCAACCCCGGTACCTCCTTCACCTCTGGTACCTCTTTCCCCTCATCTTCCTCTTTCAATTTCACGTCTTCACCATCACAGTCATCATTGCCCCTGCTGGGGGTGCAAGATGGCGCGGTTTTGTTGCCTGCTCGCACCAAAGAACAACCTCTATTTACCCTGGGGCAAGTGATCATGATATGTGAGCGAATGCTTAAGGAGCAGGAGAGCAAGATGAGGGAGGAATACGAGAAGGTTTTATCATGCAAACTGGCGGGTGAGTACATGTACAGTGCTTCCTTTAAAGGTTGAGAGAAGTTGATTTGTTTACGTGATCATTGCGGGAACTCTGCAGGACAGTCACGACTCCCTTATGGAGTATTGACAACAAGATCTAGCAGGCCCTGTTGACAGCAACCGCCACCAAGCTATAGCACACTTCAGCCAGGAAAAATAAGTATTCACGGGAAAACTAAAGGTGTCGAAAATCTTCTCATGAAAAATCATGACAGAAATAATATTAATGTAGTAAATACATCTTTAAATGCTTCCCTCTTTCGCAATTTAATGTACTATTTTATAGCACAATTAACAAAATAAGCCACCCACAGCAACGTGGTAACTAGGTGGTGCAAACAGTTGGGTAACTAGGTGGTGCAAACAGACGTGGTAATTAGGTGGTGCAAGCAGATGTGGTAGCTAGGTGGTGCAAGCAGACGTGGTAACTAGGTGGTGCAAACAGACGTGGTAACTAGATGGTGCAAACAGACGTGGTAACTAGGTGGTGCAAACAGACGTGGTAGCTAGGTGGTGCAAACAGACGTGGTAACTAGGTGGTGCAAACAGACGTGGTAACTAGGTGGTGCAAACAGACGGTAACTAGGTGGTGCAAACGGACGTGGTAATCAGGTGGTGCAAACAGACGTGGTAACTAGGTGGTGCAAACAGACGTGGTAACTAGGTGGTGCAAACAGACGTGGTAACTAGGTGGTGCAAGCAGACGTGGTAACTAGGTGGTGCAAACAGATGTGGTAACTAGGTGGTGCAAACAGACGTGGTAACTAGGTGGTGCAAACAGAAGGGTAACTAGGTGGTGCAAGCAGACGTGGTAACGTGGTAACTAGGTGGTAGCTAGGTGGTGCAACAGACGTGGTAACTAGGTGGTAACTGGAGTGCAAACAGACGGGTAACTAGGTGGTGCAAACAGACGTGGTAACTAGGTGGTGCAAACAGACGTGGTAACTAGGTGGTGCAAACAGACGTGGTAACTAGGTGGTGCAAACAGACGTGGTAACTAGGTGGTGCAAACAGACGTGGTAACTAGGTGGTGCAAGCAGACGTGGTAACTAGGTGGTGCAAACAGACGTGGTAACTAGGTGGTGCGAACAGACGGTAACTAGGTGGTGCAAACAGACGTGGTAGCTAGGTGGTGCAAACAGACGTGGTAATTAGGTGGTGCAAACAGACGTGGTAACTAGGTGGTGCAAACAGACGTGGTAACTAGGTGGTGCAAGCAGACGTGGTAACTAGGTGGTGCAAGCAGACGTGGTAACTAGGTGGTGCAAGCAGACGTGGTAACTAGGTGGTGCAAACAGACGTGGTAACTAGGTGGTGCAAGCAGACGTGGTAACTAGGTGGTGCAAACAGACGTGGTAACTAGGTGGTGCAAACAGACGTGGTAACTAGGTGGTGCAAACAGAGAGCAGTCACGTAAAAAAGGTTGTGTCATCTATATGCCCTTATTTGCTTATGATTTCTTTCATAGTGATGATTTCAAATTTCGCGTAAAAAGAAAAGAAATTTGTCTGATACTTGTAAAACAGATACAAATTAAGCCAGATCTAAATGCATCATCTTACGATGCGATGCTAGCCATCGTATACTTGATCACACAATACAATTGTTGCTGATTTGCATATAGCCTAACGTTACAGCGGGAAAATATTACAGTTGAGATCCCACCCACTTGATACGCAACATTTCTGTGAAACATTAAGCATGGCCCGGCCACAGCTCTTGAGTTCAACCAAAAAAATAATAATAAAATCATTAATCATGCATACAGTACCTCTGTTATTTTTCCAATTCTTCTGGCACATGTGACTGTCGCGGTGCCGTTAAACATCAACAAACCAAACCAGTAATCATTCTTGCTATGCTCTTACTTTAAATTGGCCCCGTTTGTGCATCGCGGTGGCATTTTCAATTATACTTAAGCCACCAAATTTGGTCCTGCCCTATAGCCTTATATGGTATTCGCCAAAACTGCGCGAACGAGAGTGTAAAGACAAGAAATTGCCCGCTAATAAAAAGTAGTGTCCCACTCCCCACTAAATTTGTATTTTCTTCATCAAAATGAAAGAAGAAAAAAGTGTATTCCCTGTAATCTCTATAGGAATAATACTGTGATTTTAACACATGATTGAAAATTAAACTGAATAACAATGTATTCTGTACTTAAACAGGACCTTTTTTTAGCAAGGAGCTATGAAAACAATATTTTTACAACACAAGCCATGCACCCAAGTAATTCAATTCTTTGGCACTCTGCAGATAAGATTTTCAGTTCTATATTGATTTGAAACATTTAACAATGATAAGCAATATTTTTGGTCACTCAGAATTGTATAAAACGACAAAGCTTATCTGTATTTGAACTTTCTGTTTGTTCTTTCTACTTGTAAAACAATATGAAGAACTGCAACCAATAAAATCATTTGAGCTTGTACCCCCAAGTGAAATACACCTGCCATGGGTCAATTACGTACACATGATTGGAATGGAAGATTCTATCGCTAGTTCAATTATGAGTAAACATCACACATGATAAACATAATTACACAGGAACGGAAGAAATTTTTCAAGCAAAATGCATGAAATCCTTTCTTCTTTTTAAGTTGGAACAATTTTGACAACGACAGTTGTTTAATAGTATATTTTACACATAAAAAAATTTGACCTTTAAAGATAAAAAGTATATATGTAATGGGAAGAGAGTAGTACGTAGTTTGTTGCCATGACGGTAGTTGTAGGAGTGATAAAAGTATATATGTTATGGGAGGGGAGTAAATGAGTTTGTTGCCATGACGGTAGTTGTAGGAATGATAAAAGTATATATGTTATGGGAGGGAGGAGTCGTGGTTGGTTGCCATGGCGGTTGTTGTAGGAATGATGAAAAGTATATATGTTATGGGAAGGGAGGAGTACATAGTTTGTTGCCATGACGGTAGTTGTAGGAGTGATAAAAAGTATATATGTTATGGGGAGGAGGGAGTCGTAGTTTGTTGCCATGACCGGTAGTTGTAGGAATGATGAAAAGTATATATGTTATGGGGAGGGAGGAGTCGTGGTTTGTTGCCATGGACGGGTAGTTGTAGGAGTGATAAAAAGTATATATGTTATGGGGAGGGAGGAGTACGTAGTTCATTGCCATGACGGTTGTTGTAGGAATGATGAAAAGTATATATGTAATGGGAAGAGAGGAGTACGTAGTTTGTTGCCATGACGGTAGTTGTAGGAGTGATAAAAAGTATATATGTTATGGGGAGGGAGGAGTACGTAGTTTGTTGCCATGACGGTAGTTGTAGGAATGATAAAAAGTATATATGTTATGGGGAGGGAGGAGTACGTAGTTTGTTGCCATGACGGTTGTTGTAGGAATGATGAAAAGTATATATGTTATGGGGAGGGAGGAGTACGTAGTTTGTTGCCATGACGGTAGTTGTAGGAATGATGAAAAGTATATATGTTATGGGGAGGGAGGAGTACGTAGACTGTTGCCATGACAGTTGTTGTAGGAATGATGAAAAGTATATATGTTACGGGAAGGGAGGAGTACGTAGTTTGTTGCCATGACGGTAGTTGTAGGAGTGATAAAAAGTATATATATTATGGGGAGGGAGGAGTACGTAGTTTGTTGCCATGACGGTAGTTGTAGGAGTGATAAAAAGTATATATGTTATGGGAAGGGAGGAGTACGTAGTTGGTTGCCATGACGGTTGTTGTAGGAATGATGAAAAGTATATATGTTATGGGGAGGGAGGAGTAATCGTAGTTTGTTGCCATGGCGGTAGTTGTAGGAGTGATAAAAGTATATATGTTATGGGAGGGAGGAGTCGTAGGTTCATTGCCATGACGGTTGTTGTAGGAATGATGAAAAGTATATATGTTATGGGAGGGAGGAGTCGTAGTTGTTGCCATGGCGGTAGTTGTAGGAGTGATGAAAAGTATATATATATGTTATGGGAAGGGAGGAGTACGTGGTTTGTTGCCATGGCCAGTAGTTGTAGGAATGATGAAAAAGTATATATGTTACGGGAAGGGAGAGTATAGTTTGTTGCCATGTAGTTGTAGGAGTGATAAAAGTATATATGTTATGGGGAGGGAGGAGTACGTAGTTTGTTGCCATGACGGTTGTAGGAATGATAAAAAGTATATATGTTACGGGAAGAGAGGAGTACGTAGTTCGTTGCCATGACGCTTGCAGGAATGATAAAAAGTATATATGTTACGGGAAGGGAGGAGTACGTAGTTTGTTGCCATGACGGTTGTTGTGGAAACGGAACTGGTACTCTGTTCTCCTGAACTGGAGAAAAGTGTCCATCTAGTTTGTTCCATTTGGTGCATTACTCAATGTGTATTTCTATCTCTTTGATTTTACTGGGAATCTACAGTAGGTATGCTTTTGATTTGGGTAACTCAGTTTAGTTTGGGAAACTTGCATTGTTGTTTAGGTAGTCAGATTAATAGCAAAGTATTAACACAAATTGGTAAAAGAGTCTTTATTTCCCACAGTATATCACACCTTTTGATATTAGAATTTCCCAGTCAATTTGGAAAGTTAATCATTAAATTATCTTTTGTTCAATATGTTTGTTCAAACCACCATCAACAACCTTTCTTGTATCGACAACATTCATATTACCTGTCTTAGAATAGGTCACATTCATTTCACTCACTCCCACCTCCTTATTGGCTCCCCCACCCCCTCTGCAACAATTGCCATTGCACCCTCACAGTCCATCACGTCCTCCTTGCTTGTCTTCTGTACAACCTTCCCAGAGCTTCCCTCGTTCCCACAACTCAATTGCTAAGTTCTTCCAGAAAAATCCTCTGGATAAAATGATCTCCTTCCTTCATCATGCTTCCCTCTACAACCATATTTAATTCTCCTCTTCCACCCACTCTCTGTACAGTACTTTGTTTTTTTCTTCACCCATGCACCTCCTCTCTCGATCACAGCTCTCTGACTTTTTTTCTTGAATTTCTCTCATTCTCCCCATTTGCTTTCCTTCCTACCTCTAGACTGATCTGACCTCTCAGGCACAATTTGACCCTCATTGTCATGGTGCCGTTAAGCCCTCACTAAACAAACAAACATTTGTTTAATATACACTTTCCTTCAAAATTCTGCATTTTTGTTCTCAGTTACACTGTATATCCTTAGGAATCTTTATTGCCAGGTCTGAAATTCCTGGAATTACATTCACAATCATGAAAGATCTAGATGCCCTATCATATACCGCTTGAATATTAACCTTATTATTTCTTTGCTCTATTTTCAGATGTTTCTTGAACAAGGAGAATTAGACAGAAACGTGAGACCTGGATAGTAATCATTTGTCTGTGTGTGAACCATACACACCAACTATGTCAATACTATGGACCTGATGGTGCTAAAGAGACCTTCCTTTGCATACTTGCTGTCTGTGTGTGTTGCAGGCTCTTAGTATTATACCATAAGGCAACACATTTTAAGGACTGGTGACATGTAGCACTTCTGGTATCAACTGATGTATTTTTTTAATTTGGAACAACTTTCTAATGTAGTTCGAAAAATGTCTCTGTCTTTTACAATCTTAGAAAACCTTTTTTTTTGCCGCTCCTTTAAATGACTTAGCTTCCTAGTCTAATTTCTATTATTGAAATTTTATGACTTGTTAAGTTGGACAGTGCAGTGATATGATTTATCTCCGACTGGTCGTACAAAGGCCTACACTTACAATGCATGCATGAAAAGGAGAGCATTGTATAAATCAGTGCATTAGTTACCTCATATCTGCTATGTTGTGAAGGCGTTTGCGGAGGGTTTGTTATGATACATGTACGTTGGCCTATAGGTCTGCAACTTCACCGGTAATGTCTTGTTCATTTATGGTTGGATTGCATCTTTAGGCATATTATGGGGGTCTATAATGTCTCCCTTAAGTTCCCAGAAATAATCTTCTGTATCTGAGGTAAGTATCAGAGAATGAAATTTCCGAACTTTTTGCTGACGAGTTTTTAGATCTGTCTGTAATTACTTTGTATGTGTTTACACAGGCAGCTCTTTGGGGGGTCTACAACTTGCAACATCACATTTGTAAATAAATTTACGGACGCCACAGAAAGTGGTTATTCTGAACTTTAACGTAACACAATTTTCACACTTATCCAATTATTATTTTGGAGAAATGGGTTATTAAGTATTCAGTGATTGTCAAATATCAGTTTAAAGCAAACTTGCTTCTACATGTCACCAGTCCTTTAAATATATATACATACTCATATGCCCCATCATGCATATGCATATCTCATTGCGATGTTGTAATTGTCCTTGAACGCAAACTACACATTTCTGAGGAAGTGAATGTCGTCATTGCTTGGAAAAATGACAGCTTGTACCGCGTAATAGAATTTGACACCAAAAGGGATAATTGAGTTGATTTTTGTGCAGTTTGTGAATCCTTTGAAATGATATCTTTTTTGTGTTTCGATGGTTCCTTGTGTGACTGAGGTTATCACAGATTTTGTAGGTATGGGCTATGGCTCTGGAAGCCCTGTAAGTATAGGCTATGGCTCTGGAAGCCCTGTAAGTATGGGCTATGGCTCAGGAAGCCCTGTAAGTATGGGCTATGGCTCTGGAAGCCCTGTAAGTATGGGCTATGGCTCTGGAAGCCCTGTAAGTATGGGCTATGGCTCTGGAGGCCTTGTAAGTATGGGCTATGGCTCTGGAAACCCTGTAAGTATGGGCTTTGGCTCTGGAAGCCCTGTAAGTATGGGCCCTGTAAGTATGGGCTATGGCTCTGGAAGATTCATGACATTTTAATTCCAGCTATTACTGAGTGTCTTAAATTCTCCTGTGTTTGCATCAGGGCAAATGTGACAGTTTTCAAGAACTGCAAGTAACGGAATTCTACATGATTTAGTTTGGTCATAAATGCTGGAACCCTGCCACATATGTTTGACTGAGGAACTACTTTATTCGTATGGATGAGGACGATATCAGCAATATTATAACAGTGTTTGTTTTCCATCCTTAAAGTGAAAGCCTACTCTTCTGAGGTCTGTAATCCAGGTACTTAGGGGCAACTGGCCACAAAGGAGAAACAAAACATTGTTTTGCTCATGGCTAATTGATTTAAAATCCAATCAAACATATCAGATCCAATTAAACATTTAAAATCCAATTAAACATGGACTTGGAATATATATGGACAGGTAGAGGCAATATTAGCTGAATTTATTTAAAGGAATATTTCAATGTTTTAAAAGGAATATTCCAATGTTTTTAAAGGAATATTCCCATGTTTTTTTGTAACCTTTCATAAGAAAGAGAAAAATTGTATAAACAATTTAGTACAAAAATCATATTGATATGTTATTCCTACCAGGAGATAATCATATTTTAAGGTTCTACAGAAAATGCCAATAAATGAATAGGAAAAGCTTAAGTATGACATCACAGCAACACATTCTCCTACAAAGTTTATGTATTTTATTCAAATCTATCTTTTTATTACTAAAACCTGCTAAAAAATAAATTGATGAAAGCTAAGTATTTATATACATTGCCAAATATACCCTACTTCAATAACTTTTGGAAAATTGTTTTTAATACAAAAAACAATCAATTCACGTTCAATGAAATACATAAACAATTGCAATGGAATTGTCTCTATGACATCATCAAACACAAATTCATCATACTGTACAAAACCTTAAAAATGCAATTGGAATTTTTTTAGAAATCCATATCTCTTGAACGGAATATGACATCAACCTGATTTTTGTACCAAATTGGCTCTAAAAGTTTGCTCTTTCAAATAAAATTGTACAAAAAAAACATGGGAATATTGCAAAAAACCATGGGAATATTACAAAAAACCATGGGAATATTACAAATAACCATGGGAATATTACAAAAAACCATGGGAATAT
This sequence comes from Chiridota heheva, assembly GCA_020152595.1. Taxonomy (NCBI): domain Eukaryota; kingdom Metazoa; phylum Echinodermata; class Holothuroidea; order Apodida; family Chiridotidae; genus Chiridota; species Chiridota heheva. The sequence continues at coordinate 276,219 of JAIGNY010004540.1, read as the reverse complement.
TACAAAAAACCATAAGAATATTACAAAAAACCATGGAATATTACAAATAACCATGGGAATATTACAAAAACCATGGGAATATTACAAAAACCATAAGAATATTACAAAAACATGGGAATATTACAAAAAACATGGGAATATTACAAAAACATGGGAATATTACAAAAAACATGGGAATATTACAAAAAAACATGGGAATATTACAAAAGAACATGAGAATATCTTTTAAAATTCACTTAAAAACATGAACAATGCAAAATATTTCATCAAAATTGGTTAAAACACAACCATTTTTTGTATAGCTTTTTGAAGATTTGTGTGCAAATATGGGCAAATGTTTATGCTACCTCTTGTGATGTATAACCTGGGACATAGTCTCACAAATTCACAGGTTTCGTTTAATTTTTAAGCAAGATTTGCAGCCAGAAAAGCATACACCGTCCAGGTTAAACATATTTGTTAATTGTTTCCCCCTTTGCTGACGTCGTGCCGACCTCAAGATTGGATATAATTCTTAAGAAAAACCAAGAAGTCGAATGTTGTGTTATGGATACCATTGTTGTGTTATGGATACCGTCGCTGGTCATTTTGTTGGACAGCGTATCACAAACTTTCATTTGACAAAAATGTTTTCCATATCTTTAAGTTTCTATTCTTGTGAAAATCGTTGAGGTAAAATTACTTTTTGTTTCAAAGCTTATAGAATTGATATTAGAATGAATATTTCTTGTTTACCTACTAAGATTATATACCTTATAAGGTTTTATTGTGATATCTGATTGTCATTATATTCATCTGTTTGTTCATCCTATTTATTACGCCTGCCCGAATAATTACCAAATTCTTTATATATGTTGTGTTGAAAGGTATTCGGACAGGTAGTGATGTAATATTCAGCAGAAGGAACGGAAAATTTTGAAAAGATTTGTCTTTATGTTATGACAAAATCCCTGTAGTTACCGAGTGACGGCTGATCGAAGGGAGATTGTAATATATGCAAGTGGTGATGTATGAAAGAGAGGACAGCTCTAAATCTTTCATGTATTGTTTCCCAACTGCTCCAATCAAAAGACTACTGGTAAACGATTAAAAACAATCAGTTCAGTAACTTCATAGGCTTTCTCTTTCTGTTGTTACAAATGTACATTAATTTGCATAATTTATTCTAATAAATCATTAAAAGATACTATAAAATGGTCAATGTTTTTAACAAACTTCAACAAATTGTAAGCGGTTGTTTGCCATTTTCATGGTTTACAGCTCATGTTTTCTTACAATTAAGCTTAAGTTGTACCGACCAGGGTTGTAGCCAGCCTTTCGGATGGGTAGGGAGGGGAGGAGAACCAAGGGAATTATTTTGACCTTTTAGCAAATTTTCTGGACCTTTTGACCATTACCATTTACTCTTCTTTTTTTTGGGGGGGAAGGGGGGGGAGGGAGGTCAATTGACCTCCTCCTCCCAGTTGCTACACCCATGCCTACATGTCCATAGATCTTTACGAACATTTGCTTCATGTAGTTGGAGCATGACTTGTGCTCCAAGGGTGCTGGCATTCTAAGCACCATGTTGTATTCTTGAGCAAGAAACATTGTATGATTGCTTCAGTCCACTTGGCTTTGAGATGAGTACAGGACTTTCACCACCCCCACCTTCAGTAGAGAATGCATAACGTTTTGTAAAACATTGTCCCTCCCCCTCTCTCTCTTCCTCACACACACACACACACACTTTGTGGAGCAAAAGTAGTATGACCCAATGTGAATGAGAATTATGGGCATTTGAAGCACATTTAGCGTCTATTGGCTGACTGGCATGTTCGTCATCTGTTCTCATTAATATCTGATCAGTTCATGTAAGGTTCACATTTACTGCAATTTAAGAAAAAATATATTTCGCAGATTTAAAAAAAAAGAATTGCAGCAATACAATTTCTTAACTCAGATTTTTTTTAGTGTAGTTTTTGAAAGCCATGATTTGTGTACATTGGTTTAAAATCAATTCCATATAGTGTGCTTCTTGAATTCTCATTGATTCAATTTTGTTTTATTGCTTATCCTTAGCTTCTGATCGAAATCCCATTCTGCTTCAACAAATGGCCTCGCATTACAGTAGCTTGCTGGGATAGTATTTATTCTCTTTGAATAACTTAATTTACAGTCAATGAAATGTTATGTTTGATTCTCACGAGATGAGTCTGTGGTTATGTTGCACATAAGTAGGAGGGCTTCAGTCAATGAAATGTAATGTTTGATTCTTACGAGATGAGTCTGTGGTTATGTTGCAGGAGGTATGTTGACTGTTGTGGGGATATTGCACTCATATACTGAATTATTTTTGAAACTCGGAAGTGTTTTTTTTTTAACAACTTGATGAGATGAGAAAGATTTGAAACCGGGCATTACATTTACTCGTGTGTGGATAAATTAGGTGGTCGTGCAGTGTTGTTTCTTTGAACTATAATAGAAACCCATGCTCAACTTTGAGAACATGTTTTGCCAAAAAAAGGATAGAAAGTTATGTAAGAATGAACATTTTTTCATCAATTTTAGAACGATTGTAATTGAATGGTTAGCAGAGGCACTTCAGAGATACTGTTGTTTAAGTTGTTGTCACCCCCCTATGTTCAATGAGAAAGTATTTCTTCACGTCCCAAAAGCAAACCTGTACTTCAATATTAAAAAAACTTGTGTAAGTGTACGTTAGTGGTGTAGCGGTGATAGGAACAGCTTGAAGAAAAACACTGGTGTAAGTGTATCTCTGGTGTAGCGTTGATAGGAACAGCTTGAAGAAAAACAATGGTGTAAGTGTACCTCAGTGGTGTAGCGGTGATAGGAACAGCTTGAAGAAAAACACTGGTGTAAGTGTACCTCAGTGGTGCAGCGGTGATAGGAACAGCTTGAAGAAAAACACGTGTAAGTGTACCTCAGTGGTGTAGTGGTGATAGGAACAGCTTGAAGAAAAACACTGGTGCAAGTGTACCTCAGTGGTGTAGCGTTGATAGGAACGGCTTGAAAACACTGGTGTAAGTGTACCTCTGTGGTGTAGCGGTGATAGGAACAGCTTGCAGAAAAACACTGGTGTAAGTGTGGTGAAACACTGTTGTAAGTGTACCTCCGTGTTGTAGCGGTGATGGGAACGGCTTGAAGAAAAACGATGGTGTAAGTGTACCACTGGTGTAGCGGTGATAGAAACAACTTGAAGAAAGACACTGGTGTACACTGTTGTAAGTGTACCTCAGTGGTGTAGCGGTGATAGGAACAGCTTGAAGAAAAACAATGGTGTAAGTGTGCCTCGAGTGGTGTAGCGGTGATAGGAACAGCTTGAAAAACACTGGTGTAAGTGTACCTCAGTGGTATAGCGGTGATAAGAACTTGAAGAAAAACACGGGTGCTAGTGTACCTCAGTGGTGTAGCAGTGATAGGAACAGCTTGAAGAAAAACACTGGTGTAAGTGTATTTCAGTGGTGTAGCGGTGATAAGAACAACTTGAAGAAAAACACGGGTGTAAGTGTACCTCGGTGGTGTAGCGGTGATAGGAACAGCTTAAAAAAAAACTGGTGTAAGTGTATTTCAGTGGTGAAGCGGTGATAAGAACAACTTGAAGAAAAACACGGGTGTAAGTGTACCTCAGTGGTGTAGCGGTGATAGGAACAGTTTAAAAAAACTGGTGTAAGTGTATTTCAGTGGTGTAGCGGTGATTAGAACAGCTTGAAGGAAAA
>JAIGNY010004540.1:145000-267500 GCA_020152595.1 Chiridota heheva | reverse complement strand
AAACAAAACAAACAGGCAATCGTTAAAATATAAATATTTCAAGATTTTTACATTAAGCCCCGCCTACTCATTGGTATGCATGACATCACCATCAAAAACAATAGAGCACATCTACGGACCATGGGCTATCTGTGTACCACATATGACATTGATCCTGTGTACTGTTCTTGAGATATCGCATTTACGAGCTAGATGTCAGAAACACATACACACACACGCCATCATGACATGCTTAACAACTTATTTATTTATGTGGGAAGAATAATGGAATGTTAAATGATTGGGTGACCAGGGTCAGCTGACCATGGTTAATCCATGACATCACAAGGCAATGCAATGAAAGTGACCATGATGATGAAAGGGATTCTTGTATTATTTGTTCCACAAGGAAAATAAATTAATAAAACTTGCACATTTCATTTTCAACCCTTGTATTATATTTGGCATATAAAATGAACAGGGGAAACCTATAATTAGTCATCAGTTATCAATATCATCCGGTTCACTGAATATTAGTGGATGCATTTAGCAATGCATCATACCGGATATTGGTGGATGCATTCAGCGTTGCGTCATACCAAATATTGGTGGATGCATTCAGCATTGCGTCATACCGGATATTGGTGGATGCATTCAGCATTGCTTCATACCGGATATTGGTGGATGCATTCAGCATTGCGTCATACCGGATATTGGTGGATGCATTCAGCGTTGCTTCATACCGGATATTGGTGGATGCATTTAGCGTTGCGTCATACCAGATATTGGTGGGTGCATTCAGCATTGCGTCATACTGGATATTGGTGGATACATTCAGCGTTGCGTCATACAAACTGTCAACAGCTTGGGCTTCTTATCGCAAGTGATGTTGAGGACAACCCATACTTCAAGAAAATGTCAAAGTAAATGATCATTTTTATGATCTTGAAAAACGTGTGCAATGCTAGAAACAAGGACACGTGCATGGAAGCATTGTATACCCGCTGTACATATGCTTATTAGCTTGCGCGTGGATATATAGCGTGTACTAATAGAGATACATTACTGCTGGTAACACCAGTTCAATCAATGTACATGGATCATTAAGCTTACACATGCATATCCTTATCGGTGTATAAGCGATGCCTTCAACGTTGTATTCCGTGTAAAAGGTTTTCTGACTTTCAGATCTATATCAAACATGTAAATCACACAAACCATGAGTAGTGCTGCACAATTACAGAGGTAATATTAACCATGAGTAGTGCTGCACAATTACAGAGGTAATATTAACCATGAGTAGTGTTGCAGTTGCAGAGGTAATATTAACCATGAGTAGTGTTGCAGTTGCAGAGGTAATATTAACCATGAGTAGTGTTGCAGTTACAGAGGTAATATTAACCATGAGTAGTGTTGCAGTTGCAGAGGTAATGTTAACCACAGACCTTAAATTGAAGATATTTTGATTCCAAAAACAGGCTGTTCATTTTTCAGTCATACCCATAGTAACATTTTTCAGCCAATTTAGGTTTTCCAGCTCCGACAAAACATTCTCCCAATAGATTCTTGGGTCAGAGTAGTATTTTTGTACCGCGAACAAGTGTGGCACCCTTTATTATTTATTTGGGTTCCTCTTCTGCTTCTTTTTCTTGCCATCTTTTTGCGGTTTCCCTCGTTTTAATCCCTTCATCTTCCTCGTTTGTAGCTGGCCTAGATTCTGCTTCTCCATATGGACTCTGCCATGTGTCGTTTTGAAAACGTCCTTGCTTATGTTCTTTTTCTTCTTCGGCTGAAAGAAAATTTATACCAGGAATAATTATTCATCTCTGAATATAAGGCTACGATTAAAAATATTATATAAATATATATATATATATATATATATACATATATATATATATATATATATATATTCCAACTGTCCATATTTAATTGCGAACACCAACTCCCAAAAAAACAGGTCTACTGGACATGCAAGAAGCAGTGACAGCACCAGGATTTTGGTATGAGGGAGGGAGGGGGGGGGGGGGGGGGGCAAGAGACGACAAATTGCTCTCATGAAGGGAAAACACCTATAAATAGAAATTTATTCACTTCTGAATTTATTTATGGGATAATACCTTCCCTTTAACTTAATTTAGAGTATGAATCCTGGCATGGGGGATGCAAGGATTCATGGGGGATGCCAGGATTCATACTCCTCTAAATTAAGTTGAAGGAAAGGTATTGTCCCGTAAATAAATTCAGAAGTGAATGCCGCTTTAATGGTAACATCACTTCTGGTTTTCAATCCCCCCCCTCCCCCTCTTTCCATATAGTGGTGCCACTGGCAAGAAGCACAGGATGCTTTAGTGCCAATCTGATTTTGAGTGTCCGTGGCAGACAATAAATGCATTTCATTTTCTAGGGGCTCCAGACATCAGATCCTAACTTTTTGGCCAACATGAAACTTTTGTAGATATCTGAACCATTCAGCAAATTAGTGTTGAATGACAAAACCTAGTTTTGCAGCACTCAGAGTGGGGTCTGGGTACCTGGGAACAGGACTCAGGGCTTTCATGTGGTGTACTTAAATGTCCTTTTGGTAGGACACAGGCACCAGGGAACTGTAGGACACAGGCACCAGGGAACTGTAGGACACAGGCACCAGGGAACTGTAGGACACAGGCACCAGGGAACTGTAGGACACAGGCACCAGGGAACTGTAGGACACAGGCACCAGGGAACTGTAGGACACAGGCACCAGGGAACTGTAGGACACAGGCACCAGGGAACTGTAGGACACAGGCACCAGGGAACTGTAGGACACAGGCACCAGGAACTGTAGGACACAGGCACCAAGGAACTGTAGGACACAGGCACCAGGGAACTGTAGGACACAGGCACCAGGGAACTGTAGGACACAGGCACCAGGGAACTGTAGGACACAGGCACCAGGGAACTGTAGGACACAGGCACCAGGGAACTGTAGGACACAGGCACCAGGGAACTGTAGGACACAGGCACCAGGGAACTGTAGGACACAGGCACCAGGGAACTGTAGGACACAGGCACCAGGGAACTGTAGGACACAGGCACCAGGGAACTGTAGGACACAGGCACCAGGGAACTGTAGGACACAGGCACCAGGGAACTGTAGGACACAGGCACCAGGGAACTGTAGGACACAGGCACCAGGGAACTGTAGGACACAGGCACCAGGGAACTGTAGGACACAGGCACCAGGGAACTGTAGGACACAGGCACCAGGGAACTGTAGGACACAGGCACCAGGGAACTGTAGGACACAGGCACCAGGGAACTGTAGGACACAGGCACCAGGGAACTGTAGGACACAGGCACCAGGGAACTGTAGGACACAGGCACCAGGGAACTGTAGGACACAGGCACCAGGGAACTGTAGGACACAGGCACCAGGGAACTGTAGGACACAGGCACCAGGGAACTGTAGGACACAGGCACCAGGGAACTGTAGGACACAGGCACCAGGGAACTGTAGGACACAGGCACCAGGGAACTGTAGGACACAGGCACCAGGGAACTGTAGGACACAGGCACCAGGGAACTGTAGGACACAGGCACCAGGGAACTGTAGGACACAGGCACCAGGGAACTGTAGGACACAGGCACCAGGGAACTGTAGGACACAGGCACCAGGGAACTGTAGGACACAGGCACCAGGGAACTGTAGGACACAGGCACCAGGGAACTGTAGGACACAGGCACCAGGGAACTGTAGGACACAGGCACCAGGGAACTGTAGGACACAGGCACCAGGGAACTGTAGGACACAGGCACCAGGGAACTGTAGGACACAGGCACCAGGGAACTGTAGGACACAGGCACCAGGGAACTGTAGGACACAGGCACCAGGGAACTGTGCTCAGACTGGGTTTACTCTATAGCCTCATTTCTGCCGCACTCAGATTAAGACTTGGCCACCTGGGAATCAGAGTCGCACCCAGAATCCCATTTGGCGGCACCGGGGATTCAAGTTTGGATGGGTCACAAGTGTGGACTCAGTTACAAAGCTGCGGCAAATATACACACAAGGACCACTGCCACCTCACCTTCAACACCTTGGGTACGCGTAGAGACTGCTTGTAGAGATCCTCCGAGGCCAAGTGAGTCCTCCTCAGCATCAGGTCCATACTCGGACCAATCTCTTCAAGCTCGATGCGTGGAGTTCTGCTCCCAGACTTTTTCAATAGAATTCTGTGTGGCATAGAGAGAACAGAATTGTCAGGTATCGTGGATGAGAAGAACTATAGCTTACTTCGTATAACCTCAGTGAGTGGGAGTAAGACATATGCAAAAGATGCAGGGTTAAATTCCAAACAAAAGATGTCCGTTTCCTTCTTGAGCAATCAATCAATTTATATCAGTCAATGGGATTTATAATGGGTCTAAGAACAAATAACTCTGTTCTAAGATATTCATGAAAGAGAGAGTAAAATTTGAACGCCAAAAATAGTTGATTAAATTATTGACACAAGATGTGCATTCTATACTAAAAGGAGACATTAAATCTGATATAATCCTTATTTCATGATAGAATTAAAAAAGTTTCATACCAACTGAAGTAATCTCAACACATTTTCTGTAATTCTTAAAACTTTAATGCTAGTGCTATGGCAGCTGCCATTTTGATTTTAAAACATGCAGAAAACCAGCAGGATGTTAATGCCTAGTATTTCTTTATAATCTACCTCAAGTTTTCTAGATAATAAAAGATTGGTTTCCCTTTGTAAGTGTCAAGAAAATTTTTCTGCACCACATGTAATTATCAAAACATGTTGTTTAAACTTTGCGTCACATCACTCTGCAATAAAAACTGTAATAAAATTGATAAAGAAATACAAAATAATCCTTAATATATCCCTAGGGAAATAGTGTCATCGTGCACAAGATTTCAATACAGAATTGAACAAATTGGTATCCTCTATGTGTCATCTTCAAACATGAATAACTTCAGCTAGAAATAAGATTTGACCTACTAATTTTGGTAATTGGTTTAGGTTTTATTCCTCTAACATTTGAAATAAGTATTGTATTTATGTATGAGACTTTATGTCTCCTCTAAGCAACAGTATTTACTCAATCAATCTATCATTTATAAAGTGCCAAAGTCAAGAGTCGGTGGCATGGCTAGACCTTGTTGGAGCAAGGAAATGATGTCGTTTCCAAATCAAGATCTAGCATTTTCTAACAGTTTACCTTTTCCCTGAGATTCAAATATCAAAATTTGTCAACAGATTGAAAACAGCAAAAAAAAGTCATCAGCTAACTGGCTCCAACCAGTTTTGCTTTGTATTGGATCTAAAGGACAAATATTGGTCAAATTTAAGTGAAAATCTTCTAATAGCGGCGCAAAACATGCGTAGAGAATGATCCATCCAACGTCAGACGTTCACGTGTTTGACTTGGTCGAGTGCCAAGTGGTTGACTTGGTCGAGAGTTAAGTGGTTGACTAGGTCGAGTGCCAACATTCTTGAGGTCAGCATGATGTCATCAAGGACTTCGCATGTCAGCACAGACTTAGTAATGCTCATGCACAGGAAAGCAAAACAGCTCATGACAAGGTACGGTCAACTTTAACCACAGAATCGAACTGTTATTATTAATAAGCCCTAACTGTGCACAGTGGACTATTTTTTGCTCAGCTTAAAATAAAACAGTTATCGTTGTCAGCAAGAATTTTGCACAGTTCTTTGGTCTTACCTAAGTATATCAAAGTTTAACAAAATTTACTCTTTTCTTTACAAAGTACCAACATCCACTACTACACACTTGACTGAACGTTTTAAAGTTTGGTTTCTCTCTATAAGGGTGTTTCAGCTGACGTCATAAGGTCATATGACTTTGTTTACATCGCCATTTTGTAGGGAAGGAACACTTGTTTTCTGCTGTACACTTAATTAGATTTACATACATTTGCATGTAGTTATATAAGATTATTTTTGTAAGATAATTATGCCGGAATCTTGCTGTGCTGTTGGTTGCACTTGTAAACGTGTGCCCGGGGATGAAAAGAAGTTTCTTGATTTCCATCTAATCCTGATCGACGTTCAAAGTGGGTTTCTGCTGTACGATGCGACGGCTCTCAACCTATGGTTCACACTAGGGTTTGCAGCAGCACTCTATATCAGATATGCAGGCTTTGTGTGAGTAAAACGAACAATCAGCTGGCGTTAACATTAAAATTACTCTTCGTATACCCAAAGAATAGAACCTAAAGAAAATATGAAGTAAAATCGGAAGTCAGCAAAAAATTGCAAGTAGTAAAATTTGCTGAACTGGTACTGGTAGGTTAGCGTGTAGCATGTTTGTTGTACAGTACGTGTGATGTGACTGAGCTGTGTGAAATCTCTCTATATGGAAATTTGTTTTATAAATACACACTAAAGTTAAAAGAAAATAATTAAAACAAACAAACAAATCTTGTAACAATTGTTTCAAATTCACCTCATTTAGTCAAAACTTTCACCATGGAGTGAGTAAATAGTAAATTTTTGAAGTTTGTTTTCTCTTTATGAAAAATAAAATCCTTTTTCATTGAATTTTAAATAAAGACAACAAATGAACCCTTACTTGTAGCTCCTGAGTTGTACCTTCCCATCTATTGCAGTAAAGCTGAGAACGTGCTCCAAACCAGCCAAACGAATCTTGGACACAATCGGACCTCGAAAGAAATCTGCACAAAAAAAGAATCGGAGAATTTGATTAGAAACAAAGAACAATCATAGTATAGTTAAAAGTATATGGACAGAAACAGCTGAATATTATGAACAGAATAGTATATCAGAGAGGTGCTGTGGCTCAGTGCTTAAGGAGTCATGCACGTATCAAGAGGTACAGAGTTTGATTCCCGTCGTGAGTGCTGCATTGTGTCCTTGAGCAAGACACTTTACTCTACTTGCTTCAGTCCACTCAGCTGTAAAATGAGTACCAGCACTGCTGGGGAGTTAATCTGCAATGGACTGAGGTCCCATCCAGGGGGAGTCATGTACTCTCACCCACTTGCACCATGGAAACCGGGGATAAGCACTGGCCCAATTAGCTTAATGGCTCGGATGGATTTAGCTTTTAGTATTATATCAAAAGCACCTAAAATCAGGGTCGGAAGAATAAAAACAAAAAGTCACTCACCAAATATTTGTACAACTTTGCGAGGTTTATTTAAGTGTGGCAAGTACCACAGTATATTATAACATTTCTACTTAGCACAATTTGTTTTTGTTCACCTACACCGAGCAGGAGTGTGGTTTTTCCAACCCTGCGTCGAACAGGAGAGTGGTTTTTCCAATCCTGCATCGAGCAGGAGAGTGGTTTTTCAACCCTGCGTCGAGCAGGAAAGTGGTTTTTCCAACCCTGCGTCGAGCAGGAGTGATTTTTCCAACCCTGCATCGAACAGGAGAGTGGTTTTTCCAACCCTGCGTCGAGCAGGAGTGGTTTTTCCAACCCTGCGTCGAGCAGGAGAGTAGTTTTTCCAGCCCTGCGTCAGCAGGAGAGTGGTTTTTCCAACCCTGCGTCGAGCAGGAGAGTGGTTTTTCCAACCCTGCGTCGAGCAGGAGAATAGTTTTTCCAGCCCTGAGTCGAGCAGGAGTGGTTTTTCCAACCCTGTGTCGAGTAGGAGAGTGGTTTTTCCAACCCTGTGTCAAGTAGGAGAGTGGTTTTTCCAGCCCTGAGTCGAGCAGGAGTGGTTTTTCCAACCCTGTGTCGAGTAGGAGAGTGGTTTTTCCAACCCTGCGTCAGCAGGAGAGTGGTTTTTCCAACCCTGCGTCGAGCAGGAGAATAGTTTTTCCAGCCCTGAGTCGAGCAGGAGTGTGGTTTTTCCAACCCTGCGTCGAACAGGAGAGTGGTTTTTCCAACCCTGCATCGAGCAGGAGAGTGGTTTTCCAACCCTGCATCGAGTAGGAGAGTGGTTTTTCCAACCCTTTGTCGAGTAGGAGAGTGGTTTTTCCAACCCTGCGCCAAGCAGGAGAGAGGTTTTTCCAACCCTGCGTCGAGCAGGAGAATAGTTTTTCCAGCCCTGAGTCGAGCAGGAGTGTGGTTTTTCCAACCCTGCATCGAGTAGGAGAGTGGTTTTTCCAACCCTTTGTCGAGTAGGAGAGTGGTTTTTTCAACCCTGCGCCAAGCAGGAGAGTGGTTTTTCCAACCCTGCCCAAGCAAGAGAGTGGTTTTTCCAACCCTGCGCCAAGCAAGAGAGTGGTTTTTCCAACCCTGCGCCAAGCAGGAGAGTGGTTTTTCCAACCCTGCGCCAAGCAGGAGAGTGGTTTTTCCAACCCTGCGCCAAGCAGGAGAGAGGTTTTTCCAACCCTGCGCCAAGCAGGAGAGTGGTTTTTCCAACCCTGCGCCAAGCAGGAGAGTGGTTTTTCCAACCCTGCGCCAAGCAGGAGAGTGGTTTTTCCAACCCTGCGCCAAGCAGGAGAGTGGTTTTTCCAACCCTTTGTCGAGCAGGAGAGTGGTTTTTCCAACCCTGCGCCAAGCAGGAGAGTGGTTTTTCCAACCCTGCGCCAAGCAGGAGAGTGGTTTTTTCAATCCTGCGCCAAGCAGGAGAGAGGTTTTTCCAACCCTTTGTCGAGCAGGAGAGTGGTTTTTCCAACCCTGCCTGTTATTTTTGAGTTATTGATAATTAAAGTTTGAAGATCTTTCAATAAATGCAAAAGTAGTGGTGTATGGAGGGGAAGACGGCTCAAATCTTTAATATAATTTTTTAACTTTCTGTCCTAAATATCAGTCAGAGAATCCTGCTATATTTTCACAGCCTATTTTCTTTCAATTAAATTCCCTAACTGATTGAAGTTTTCAGCCGTAAAATATAAAAAATATTTTGCACTTTTGATTTCGCAAAATGTGAGTAACTTGTGAAATGCACCACAAATTTGCAGCAGTAAACAGTGATAACTAACAATAGGCCATAACGTAAAGCTTTAAATCCCACTCATTTTTTAAGCTGTTAAATCGACTCAAAATCACAAGGTCAAAATACCTGAATCGTCACAATCAGTACATTTACATGTAAATATTACCTGATGAGCCAAATAAATTTTGCAAGAAAAAAAATATTGCAAATTAAACAAACAGAAAAAGGTTTTAACAGAGCTGAAATTCTGTATGCTTCGCAAAAGATGGCGGCCATTTCGAGAGGACTGATATGATCAGAACTTCCGGGAAGGTGGCGTAGTTTTTAAATGTTTTACAGCGAGGTATCATAGTATGTAAGATTTTCACAATGAAAGCCCTAGCGAGTACGGCAAAAAAGTTACGCGATGTTGAGTTTAAATGACATTGAAAGAAAGATACCTGTTCTTTCTAAACTGATTTTCCATGTACATTTTCCATAAAAATGATGATTTACACTGTAGTAGTAAACTTTTATGATTTGGAAAGCAAAATTCCAGCATCTATTTAGTCAATGGAGTCAATACTTTTTCCCATACTGGTTGTGCAAATTTTTTACTTAATAGCGGGAAACTGCAAGATGTGCATTAAAAAAGTACCATTTAAAGCATATTAAAACAATACAAAATCAATAAGGCCTTATTATGCATCATCATTGCTAATCAATTTTAATGTAATGCTAATCATTTTTAATGTATTGCTAATCATTCTTACGAAATGAGTAGCAAAACTGCTAATCAAATTTTTACAAACAAATTGCTCCCTGAGATTTAATACCATAACGTTAGAATTGTAACATACGAAGTACTCTAGCCTAATTGCGCAAAAAATTTTTAGTTGAGTATTAGTTTTTGGTATCGTGATATGTCGTGAGAGGCATATTGCATGTCGTGGGAAAAGAGGTATCGCGATAATCAACACATCATGACAGCACTAGCTAAAAAGTTCAGGTTTTGGGGTACAATGTTTGAATACATTGTTCTAAGAACATCACCCATCGTAAGATATTGAAAACCTTTATTCAGAACCGTGGGAAAATTATTATCAATTCCAACTCTGCACAGCAGTTGCTTGGAGACGGTCGAATGATAAGTAAACCAGGAATGTAGCTGCAAGCATGAATGTGAACACCTTTATCTTGCTTGGAGACGGTCGGACGATAAGTAAACCAGGAATGTAGCTGAGAGCATGAATGTGAGCACCTTTATGCTTGGAGACGGTCTGACGATAAGTAAACCAGGAATGTAGCTGAGAGCATGAATGTGAACACCTTTATGTTGCTTGGAGACGGTCGGACAATAAGTAAACCAGGAATGTAGCTGAGAGCATGAATGTGAACACCTTTATGTTGCTTGGAGACGGTCGGACAATAAGTAAACCAGGAATGTAGCTGAGAGCATGTATGTGAACACCTTTATGTTGCGAGCATGAATGTGAACACCAGGAATGTAGCTATTTTGCTTGGAGACGGACAATAAGCCAGGACGATAAGTAAACCAGGAATGTGAATGCCTTTATGTTGCTTGAGCATGAATGTTAAAGTAAAACCAGAAATGTAGCTGCGAGCATGAATGTGACCAGGAATGTAGCTGCGAGCTTTATAAACTATGACAAGAACTTTTAATTCTGTTCTAGCCAATGCAGATCCTACAATACATACCTATAAGTAGAGTCTTTAGCCTCCTGTGGGCATGGTCTGATTCAAACAGGTCCCCTGCAAACAACAGGCAAGGCTTGCTGCCCATGGTGCACTTGGCATTCTGGAAGACAAGAATTTACCATTCAATTATAGTTTTAATGACACTTGTCCACGTTCAAATTAAATTTAAAGTTTTCAATTCTATCTTTGAGTAACGTACAAGGCCACAGAATACAGCACAAACTCTTCTTACCTGAAAATCTGCCATGCTCTTATAATTTTCAATTCCAAATTCCAGCATGTCCAGAAGATGAAAATCAAATAAGTGTCCTGGGGAAATGAATAAACAAAGAAACGTTGAAAATCTAGAATTGAATTCGTATATTTATCATTCTGGTTATTAAAGAGCTGTTAATTACAAAGCCATGGACATGTGCAAGCTAAATAAGTTTGGTTAAAGTTAAATTCATCCAACTATCAGCAGAATAGGCTCGTAGGGCAGGTACTTTTTCCCAGTTTCCATGGCGCAAGTGGATGAGAGTACACGACTCCCCCTGGACGGGATGACAGTCCATCGCAGGTCAACTCCCCAGCAGTGCTAATACTCATTGTGCAGTTGAGTGGACTGGATCAAGCAGGGTCAAATGTCTTGCTCAAGGACACGTTGCAGCGCTCGCGCAGGAATCAAACCCAGTACCTTTCAAATACGAGCAGGACTCCTTAACCACTGCACCTAAGTTTACGGGTGTTAATATCTCCAAAACTATGAAAGTAGCACAAATCAGCTGGAAATTGACAGCTTTTTTAATTTTAAGGCATCAATTTGCCCATTTGTATTCATGACGTATGACACGGCAACCTTAGTATTTTAAGGCATCAATTTGCCCATTCCTATTCATGATGTATGACACGGCAACCTTAGTATTTCAAGGCATCAATTTGCCCATTTGTATTCATGACGTATGACACGGCAACCTTAGTATTTCAAGGCATCAATTTGCCCATTTGTATTCATGACGTATGACACGGCAACCTTAGTATTTTAAGGCATCAATTTGCCCATTTGTATTCATGACGTATGACACGGCAACCTTAGTATTTTAACGCATCAATTTGCCCATTTCTATTCATGATGTATGACATGGCAACTTTAGTATTTTAAGGCATCAATTTGCACATTTGTATTCATGATGTATGACACGGCAACCTTAGTATTTTAAGGCATCAATTTGCCCATTTGTATTCATGATGTATGACACGGCAACCTTAGTATTTTAAGGCATCAATTTGCCCATTTCTATTCATGATGTATGACACGGCAACCTTAGTATTTTAACGCATCAATTTGCCTATTTGTATTCATGATGTATGACACGGCAACCATAGTATTTTAACGCATCAATTTGCCCATTTCTATTCATGATGTATGACATGGCAACCTTAGTATTTTAACGCATCAATTTGCCCATTTGTATTCATGATGTATGACATGGCAACCATAGTATTTTAAGGCATCAATTTGCCTATTTGTATTCATGACGTATGACACGGCAACCTTAGTATTTTAACGCATCAATTTGCCCATTTCTATTCATGATGTATGACATGGCAACCTTAGTATTTTAAGGCATCAATTTGCCTATTTGTATTCATGATGTATGACACGGCAACCTTAGTATTTTAAGGCATCAATTTGCCCATTTGTATTCATGATGTATGACACGGCAACCTTAGTATTTTAAGGCATCAATTTGCCCATTTCTATTCATGATGTATGACACGGCAACCTTAGTATTTTAAGGCATCAATTTGCCTATTTGTATTCATGATGTATGACACGGCAACCTTAGTATTTTAAGGCATCAATTTGCCCATTTCTATTCATGATGTATGACACGGCAACCTTAGTATTTTAAGGCATCAATTTGCCCATTTCTATTCATGATGTATGACACGGCAACCTTAGTATTTTAAGGCATCAATTTGCACATTTGTATTCATGATGCATGACACGGCAACCTTAGTATCTTAAGGCATCAAGTTACACATTTCTATTCATGATGTATGACATGGCAACCTTAGTATTTTAAGGCATCAATTTGCCCATTTCTATTCATGATGTATGACACGGCAACCTTAGTATTTTAAGGCATCAATTTGCCCATTTGTATTCATGATGTATGACACGGCAACCTTAGTATTTTAAGGCATCAATTTGCACATTTGTATTCATGATGCATGACACGGCAACCTTAGTATCTTAAGGCATCAAGTTACACATTTCTATTCATGATGTATGACATGGCAACCTTAGTATTTTAAGGCATCAATTTGCCCATTTCTATTCATGATGTATGACATGGCAACCTTAGCATTTTAAAGCATCAATTTGCCCATTTGTATTCATGATGTATGACACGGCAACCATAGTATTTTAAGGCATCAATTTGCACATTTGTATTCATGATGTATGACAAGGCAACCTTAGTATTTTAAGGCATCAATTTGCCCATTTGTATTCATGATGTATGACACGGCAACTTTAGTACTTTAAGGCATCAATTTGCCCATTTGTATTCATGATGTATGACACGGCAACCTTAGCATTTTAAAGCATCAATTTGCCCATTTGTATTCATGATGTATGACACGGCAACCTTAGTATTTTAAGGCATCAATTTGCCCATTTGTATTCATGATGTATGACACGGCAACCTTAGTACTTTAAGGCATCAATTTGCCCATTTGTATTCATGATGTATGACACGGCAACCTTAGTACTTTAAGGCATCAATTTGCCCATTTCTATTCATGATGTATGACACGGCAACCTTAGTATTTTAGGGCATCAATTTGCCCATTTGTATTCATGATGTATGACACGGCAACCTTAGCATTTTAAAGCATCAATTTGCCCATTTGTATTCATGATGTATGACACGGCAACCTTAGTACTTTAAGGCATCAATTTGCCCATTTCTATTCATGATGTATGACACGGCAACCTTAGTATTTTAAGGCATCAATTTGCCCATTTGTTTTCATGATGTATGACACGGCAACCTTAGTATTTTAAAGCATCAATTTGCCCATTTGTATTCATGATGTATGACACGGCAACCTTAGTATTTTAAGGCATCAATTTGCCCATTTGTATTCATGATGTATGACACGGCAACCTTAGTATTTTAAGGCATCAATTTGCCCATTTGTATTCATGATGTATGACACGGCAACCTTAGTATTTTAAGGCATCAATTTGCCCATTTGTTTTCATGATGTATGACACGGCAACCTTAGTATTTTAAAGCATCAATTTGCCCATTTGTATTCATGATGTATGACACGGCAACCTTAGTATTTTATGGCATCAATTTGCCCATTTGTATTCATGACGTATGACACGGCAACCTTAGTATTTTAAGGCATCAATTTGCCCATTTCTATTCATGATGTATGACACGGCAACCTTAGTATTTTAAGGCATCAATTTGCCCATTTGTATTCATGATGTACGACACGGCAACCTTAGTATTTTAACGCATCAATTTGCACATTTGTATTCATGATGCATGACACGGCAACCTTAGTATCTTAAGGCATCAAGTTACACATTTGTATTCATGATGTATGACATGGCAACCTAAGTATTTTCTTACGTAAAGCCCTTGCTGTTGTTGTGTTATTGCCTGTGATTTTAGTTTGAAAGCCTTCGGCAAATTCTAGTCAAAATTTCAGACTCATTACCATAACCCCTCCCCTCTTAATCAAACTCTTCATGCCTCCAGTGACAGAGGTTTAGAAGAGGTATTTCATACATCACAGATTTTGGTTGCTTTTTTGCAAAGCGCCGAAGAGTCCTTTATGGCGGATTCCAGTGCTTTACAAGAATGCTGACTGATTGATTGATTGATTTTAAAATTCCTCAAAGATCAGGAATTTATAACTCCTGAAACTGAAAGAGCCAGAGTCAAAATACAAAAACCGTTCTAACTAGAATTAAAAAAGTAGTTTAGTGGTCAAGCAAGTTCATCTTAAACAAAAGACGATTTTCAAATAAACAAAATGGTGAAGAACGCATTCAAAAATCTTAATCTGTTAAGGAAATATAAGTTCAAGTTCCGTCTCATTTGTGTAGAAATGACAGGTGTGGAAAGAAGGATGGCGCCCTCATACTCACTTTCTTGACGATTGTTTGTGCAATTTAAAGAAGATCAATTTAACAGTTTGCACAAATTGAAGTTTGCTTTGTTCAGGTGGTATAAATTAGAATTACCCTTATAGATTCTGTTTCTACTTTACTGACATATCCAATGGTTTTTAAGTCACAAAATTTCATGAAAAATATAATAGATTACATAAAAACTGATAATAATAATACTAATAATACTAATAATACTACTAATACTACTAATACTACTACTACTACTACTACTACTACTACTACTACTACTAATAATAATAATAATAATAATAAATAATAAATAATAATAATAATAATAATAATAATAATAATAATAATAATAATAATAATAATAATAATAATAATAATAATAATAATAATAATAATAATAATAATAATAATAATAATAATAATAATAATAATAATAATAATAATAATAATAATAATAATAATAATAATAATAATAATAATAATAATAATAATAATAATAATAATAATAATAATAATAATAATAATAATAATAATAATAATAATAATAATAATAATAATAATAATAATAATAATAATAATAATAATAATAATAATAATAATAATAATAATAATAATAATAATAATAATAATAATAATAATAATAATAATAATAATAATAATAATAATAATAATAATAATAATAATAATAATAATAATAATAATAATAATAATAATAATAATAATAATAATAATAATAATAATACATTTTTATACCCCATTATACCAAACGGTCTCAATGCGCTTTACATAAACAAATATAATATGAGAAAACCCTAAGATACAAACAGTAAGAGAAATTAGTCTGATTTCAGCCGTTCCCAACACAAATGAGCTAGAACTTTACACTTAAGTATTTCCTTAATGGAACAAAGTCAAATGATTTCTTCACCATATGGGGTCTCACAAGGAGGGCACATCTTGCAACAGTTCACCAACAGGGTACTCTGCTTCTCTCTGGTGTTTATGAAGCCAGTATGACTTATGCCTATGCGACAGTACTCGTCCTGACCACAGGGAAACAAGGTCGTTTGTGAAATAAAGAGCCATGAATAATGGTGATTGCTGGAAAGGGATGTTTTTAAATAATTACCTCCGCTAACGAAGTGGAACGGAGGTTATGTTTTCGCCTGTTTGTTTGTCTGTCATCAAGATATCTCAAGAACTGATGATTGGATTTTGATTAAATTCGGTGTGGCTTTATTACTGTTTCAGGAAACAGTGATGAAAATTTGGGACTAGTTGGAACATGGGGGGGGGCAGAAACTGAGGGGTGGGGATGTTTTAAGATGAGATCTGTCGAGACTTATATGGTTGAAACTTTTAATGGATTCCAGTGGAATTTCCTAACAATGAATTCATGCCCTGAAAAGAATTCAAAACAATCAATTTTCTGGACTCTAATAAAATCAGATCAAGTGGTTTCTGGTATCAAAGAGAATCAAAATAATTGGCTTCTTGTATGAAAGGAAAATGATGGAATGTGAATCTTGGCTAAATATAGCTCAAACAATGTATGCTTAGCCTGAATAAATCTGAAAACAATGATCAGAGGGTTGATCATGAAGTGTAATGCAAATGGTATTACAGATCAACAGTGGGAAAAAGATTGTTTGGGGTGATAACTTGGTGAGCCTAGCTAGGGTTTCCGAGGTAGATTGTATTCTGGTTGGGGAATGAACAGGGGGTGGAGGTATGCGCTCTGCAAAGTGCTATAATTCTAGTTTGTAATGCACTTCTTTTATCTTGATACACTTATTTCCCTCTGAAATTGCAAAATATCTCATCTTCAACATCAGATGTTTTGCACAACACCCCATCTCATCTTCAACATCAGATGTTTTGCACAACACCCCACCTCATCTCCAACATCAGATGTTTTGCACAACACCGTCTCATCTTCAACATCAGATGTTTTGCAAGCCACCACACCTCATCTCCAACATCAGATGTTTTGCACTACACCCCACCTCATCTTCAACATCAGATGTTTTTCACGACACCCCACCTCATCTCCAACATCAGATGTTTTGCACGACACCCCATCTCATCTTCAACATCAGATGTTTTGCACAACACCCCATCTCATCTTCTACATGAGATGTTTTGCACAACACCCCATCTCATCTTCAACATCAGATGTTTTGCACAACACCCCACCTGACCTCCAACATCAAATGTTTTGCACAACACCCCATCTCATCTTCTACATGAGATGTTTTGCATAATACCCCACCTCATCTTCAACATCAGATGTTTTGCACAACACCCCACCTCATCTTCAACATCAGATGTTTTGCACGACACCCCATTTCATCTTCAACATCAGATGTTTTGCACGACACCCCATCTCATCTTCAACATCAGATGTTTTGCACGACACCCTGTCTCATCTTCAACATCAGATGTTTTGCACTACACCCCACCTCATCTTCAACATCAGATGTTTTGCACAACACCCTGTCTCATCTTCAACATCAGATGTTTTGCACAACACCCCATCTCATCTTCAACATCAGATGTTTTGCACAACACCCCACCTCATCTCCAACATCAGATGTTTTGCACAACACCCTGTCTCATCTTCAACATCAGATGTTTTGCACGCCACCACACCTCATCTCCAAGATCAGATGTTTTGCACTACACCCCACCTCATCTTCAACATCAGATGTTTTTCACGACACCCCACCTCATCTCCAACATCAGATGTTTTGCACGACACCCCGTCTCATCTTCAACATCAGATGTTTTGCACAACACCCCATCTCATCTTCTACATCAGATGTTTTGCACAACACCCTGTCTCATCTTCAACATCAGATGTTTTGCACGCCACCACACCTCATCTCCAACATCAGATGTTTTGCACTACACCCCACCACATCTTCAACATCAGATGTTTTTCACAACACCCCACCTCATCTCCAACATCAGATGTTTTGCATGACACCCCGTCTCATCTTCAACATCAGATGTTTTGCACAACACCCCATCTCATCTTCTACATGAGATGTTTTGCACAACACCCCATCTCATCTTCAACATCAGATGTTTTGCACAACACCCCACCTGACCTTCAACATCAAATGTTTTGCACAACACCCCATCTCATCTTCTACATGAGATGTTTTGCATAATACCCCACCTCATCTTCAACATCAGATGTTTTGCACAACACCCCACCTCATCTTCAACATCAGATATTTTGCACATCACCCCATTTCATCTTCAACATCAGATGTTTTGCACGACACCCCATCTCATCTTCAACATCAGATATTTTGCACGACACCCTGTCTCATCTTCAACATCAGATGTTTTGCACTACACCCCACCTCATCTTCAACATCAGATGTTTTGCACAACACCCCATCTCATCTTCAACATCAGATGTTTTGCACAACACACAACCTTATCTCCAACATCAGATGTTTTGCACAACACCCTGTCTCATCTTCAACATCAGATGTTTTGCACGCCACCACACCTCATCTCCAACATCAGATGTTTTGCACTACACCCCACCTCATCTTCAACATCAGATGTTTTTCACGACACCCCACCTCATCTCCAACATCAGATGTTTTGCACGACACCCCGTCTCATCTTCAACATCAGATGTTTTGCACAACACCCCATCTCATCTTCTACATCAGATGTTTTGCACAACACCCCATCTCATCTTCAACATCAGATGTTTTGCACAACACCCCACCTGACCTTCAACATCAAATGTTTTGCACAACACCCCATCTCATCTTCTACATGAGATGTTTTGCATAATACCCCACCTCATCTTCAACATCAGATGTTTTGCACAACACCCCACCTCATCTTCAACATCAGATATTTTGCACAACACCCTGTCTCATCTTCAACATCAGATGTTTTGCACTACACCCCACCTCATCTTCAACATCAGATGTTTTGCACAACACCCTGTCTCATCTTCAACATCAGATGTTTTGCACGACACCCATCTCATCTTCAACATCAGATGTTTTGCACAACACCCTGTCTCATCTTCAACATCAGATGTTTTGCACGACACCCATCTCATCTTCAACAACAGATGTTTTGCACTACACCCCACCTCATCTTCAACATCAGATGTTTTGCACGACACCCCATTTCATCTTCAACATCAGAAGTTTTGCACGACACTCCATCTCATCTTCAATATCAGATGTTTTGCACGACACCCCATCTCATCTTCAACATCAGATGTTTTGCACGACACCCATCTCATCTTCTACACTTACCAATAACAATGTTATGCGGCCTCTTTTTATTGTGGGAACCAAATGCAAACAGCGATGTATCATTCTTCTGTGAGAAAAATTCCTGCAATAAATGAAAAACGATTAACAGTCACATGAAGACCTTTGGACTTGGATTATACACGAGTAATAGGAAAGTACAAATAGAACAGAAAAAAAGCACCATTATTATTAGTAGTATTGAAGTCATTTATATAGCGCCTCTCTCGTGGATCGAAGCGCTTTACAATAAAATTGATAATACATAGACAAACTCTTAATACACAAGATCAAAAACGAAAAAATAAAACATTTGCAGGACAATA
The DNA here is from genome assembly GCA_020152595.1 of Chiridota heheva. Lineage (NCBI taxonomy): Eukaryota > Metazoa > Echinodermata > Holothuroidea > Apodida > Chiridotidae > Chiridota > Chiridota heheva. The sequence goes on along the minus strand of JAIGNY010004540.1, from coordinate 248,180 downwards.
TCAAAGCATCAAAGAATTGATGAAAAATTAAATATAAAAAAAAAAAAAAAAAAAAAAAAACTAGATAAAAAACCATTTGCACTTTTGAAAAGGTTTCATATTATTTTTTTACTTTCCTAAATCTTCAATAAATTAAGCAACTTTCCACCAATGTAGCCCAAACATTGAATCTTATGGGAAGCCGTAGTGTCACCCGTGTTAAATGTTAATCACATACAGTACAGGTAGACTTTTTGCAAGAGGGGCAAAAACATTAAATGCCACGAATCATGGTCTTAGATTTTCCAATTCTTCTGAATTTTTAAAATCAGGATCCTAACATTTCTGATTTTACATATTGTGATATAAAATTTTGGAAATTGAACACAATTTTTCTGTTTTTTTCCCCTCAAAATTTCTTGTCTGCATTTCAGGACATTTCTATAGTGTGGAATCATACACATATGTGATGAGGACAGGGATCATGGGGATATGCCCTCAAAGGCATTTACAAATGAGACGATTCAGTCAAAGGCGGTGAAGAGATTCATTAAAATGAAAAGCAAAAGAAGAGGTCATCAGTACACACTTGATGGTGGAAATTTTCTAATTTGCGGAAAAATTGCAAAATTGCTGAAAATAATCATAATATATGAATTATATCTAATACAGGGAAAACAGTCCTTCCTCCAACCAGTACAGAATGTTGGGCTCGTATGTCTGTGGGTGCAATATCTGGTGACCACTGCAAGAAATACACAAAATATTAAACACATGCCTCACATACAATGAACCCCAGGGTACAATCTTACCATAGGTGTGATGTCTTCAAACGGCCTGATGGGATTCTTCCTGTGGTTTGAGGAAGGATAAAAAGGTTTCATTCAATAACTAGAACATCAATGGCATTGTGACTCAACAACATCATTTAGGTTGATTTTACTCATGTAGTCTTTAGCTTGTTTACTTATCTTTTCTATTTCTTTTAAAGACATCTGTTGCACAACTTACCACAAAATAGGCAGGTCAAATTTTCAATTTTTTGCAACTGTTCCACGGAATAGTTCTTTCTCGAATAATACTGTTTCTGGTCAGATTTCATTGTTCCTGGTCAGATTTCACTGTTCCTGGTCACATTTCACAGTTCCTGGTCAAATTTTACTGTTCCTAATCAGATTTCACTGTTCCTGGTCAGATTTCATTGTTCCTGGTCATATTTTACTGTTCCTGGTCAGATTTCACTGTTCCTGGTCAGATTTCACTGTTCCTGATCAGATTTCACTGTTCCTGGTCAGATTTCACTGTTTCTGGTCAGATTTCACTGTTCCTGGTCAGATTTCACTGTTCCTGGTCAGATTTCACTGAAATCTGAAGATTAAGCCTTGTTACACAGGGACAAGAAAGGGGACCTGTGCTTCCCTCAATTTTACTCCAATTTTATTATTTACAGCTTTTGTTTTATAATAAATTTAAATCAAGTTAGTTAATAGAGGTTGCCTCTGCCTTACCGCCCATTTCTCCTGGGTAAGGAGATTCCAGCTTCTCTAAGCAAATTCTTCCATCTCTTTTTGTCTCTTGCTACTACTGCAGCTTCTCCCCAGCTCTTCCATCCAAAACTGTTTTTCCCCTTTTATGCCACTGTTCTCCATGTAGTCTTAGGTCTTCCCTTCTGTCTTCTACCCTCTGGTGTCCAGGTGATGGATATTCTGACATAGTTTTCTTCATCCTTTTTTAATATATGACCCAACCATCTCCATCTTCTCTTAAATATCGCTTATCTCCAATGTGCCTGTTTTTTCATATACATGTGTTCTTCATTGGTGACTTTCACTGGCCATCTAATTTTTTTAATAATTCCAGGCATCTCCTTAGGAACACATCTAGTTGAACACAACTACATGTAATTTCTTCTCGTCAGCTTTTATCAGCTTCCAGGTTTCACATCCATAGAGGAGTACTGAGATTACATTTGATTGAAATATTTTCAGTTTAGTTTTTATCCGGTAGATGTTTGATTTCCAAATCTTGTTAAGTTGTCTGAAAGTTACCTGTGCCAGCACAATTCTGTGTTTTATGTCTTCATCAGTGCCTCCTTCTTTGAAGGTGTTGCACCAAGATAGACAAAGCTATCAACATCTTCAAGCTCTGCATTTGCAACTGTAATTGTTCCATCAGTTTTGTTGTTGATGCGCATGATCTTTGTCTTTTTTCATTAATCTTCAGACCAACCGTTTTACCCTTTTCATGTAGTTCCTTGTATTGTCATGGAGTTGTTCTTTGGTGCTAGAAATAAGTGCAATGTCATCAGCGTAGTCAAGATCATCTAGGGCTGTAAATAAGTTTCACCGGATTCCATTCCTTCTTCCACATCATGCTTCTGCCTATGACTGTCAAACGCCTTCTGAAAGTCTATGAAGTTGAGGTATACTGTGGTTTTTCATTCCACGCATTGTTCTATTATATTTCTGAGGGTGAATATTTGTTCAGTAGTTCTTCTGGCACTTATAAAGCCAGCTTGCTCATAACGAAAATTGGTATCTATTGCGCTACGTAGCCTGTCAATCAATATCCTTCCAAACATTTTACTTGCTGTTGGTAATGAGGATATACCTCTGTAGTTGCCACAAATTGTCAGGTCACCTTTCTTTGGTATCACAGTTACAATGCTTTTTTTCCATGCACCTGGCACTTCGTCTGTATCTAAAATTTGGTTGAATAATGTAGTTAAGGTCTCCTCAGTCAAATCAATACTAACTTTCCATATTTCAATGCTTATTCATCAACTCCTGTTGCTTTTCCAGTTGCCATCTTTGACATAGCACTCTTATTTCTTCTGCTTGGATCTCATCTATCTCGACATTAATGTCATCTTCGTTTGCCTCTATACCTTGGTTGGTTGCCTCTGGTATAGGTTGGTTTAAAGTTGATTCAAAGTGTTCTTTCCATCTTTCTCTCATCATCTTCTCCAGTGATAAGCTTTCCACTTCCATTCCTTACTCCAACATTCTTCTTTCTTCCTTTGTAACATATCATCTTTGTAACTTTGCATAGACCACCCATGTCTCCACGTTATGTTGCATCTTCTGCTTCTTTCGCCATATCATCTACCATCTTTCGTTTATCTGATTGGACTCTTTCATTTACTTCTTTGTTCATTTACTTCTTTGTCTTTCTTCTAGTATTCTGTTCTTTTTAGCTGCCTTATTCTTTCATATTTTGCTTCATCTATTTGACATTTGAGATTTTTCCTGTCTTCAATAGCTCTCCATGAGTTAGCCGAAATCTATGGTTTACTTATGCCTTTCCTTTTTCCTAATACTTTCATTGTAACATGTGCTGTTTCAATGCCTCTGCCTATCCATCTTTTATCTCTGAGAATATATTACAATATTTGATTTCCCAGCGATTACTGGTAAAATCCTACTTAGTTTCTAAGTCTGATAATCTCAATGATCATATATTACTGGTAAAATCCTACTTGCATGTAGTTCTACTGTAAATCTGATAATCTCAATGATCATGGATTACTGGTAAAATCCTACATAGTTTCTAAATCTGATATTCTGAATGATCATGAAAAAGATTTTCTGGTCCTTAATAATTATTTTGAACCTATTTTGGGTGATGAAGGCCCACAAGGCTGCAGCTTAACCAAAGGCTGCTGCTTAACCCAAGGCTGCACCTTAACCCTGGTTTCTGCGCTGCAAGTGAATAAGAATGAATGATTCTCTCCCGGATGGGATACCAGACCATTGCAGGTTTACCCCCAGCAATTAATGCCTGTACATTAGTTACTCACAAACTCAACACAGGATTCCTGCTGAGAATGGCAACCTGTAACCATGGAATATGAGTCTCCCTTAAAGGAATATTCCTGTGACTTTTCATATACATGACATAGCACTATTAAAGAAACAATTTGGCGTAAAAATCATGTTGATATATTTTTCCATTTAGGAGTTATTGCATTTCAAGATTATGCATTACGATCCAACAATTTTTCCTGTTAAAGGAACGGGCCAGACTCTGCTGCCTGGAAGACAGAGGACCCTTCAATAATTTTGCCTTGGTTAACCCCCACGCTTGGTTAACACTGAGCCATGCATGTTTGAAGCTTACTTACTTGTTAAACATTACCGCATGTGGTTTCTTTATCAAGTACAGCTCCCTCAGTGCACTGTTGACGATGTCACTTGTGTGGCTACCTCTGATGAAGATGGCTGTCTTCGTATTTTCGACTGGTTTTGGCTCTCGTTTCTCCAGGGCTCTCTTGGTCCTCATCAACTTTGGCTTCCTGCAAAGTGAGTGTTATTTATTCATTATTTATCAATGAATTTAGTACAGCTTGCAAACTAACTAATAAACTAACAAGTCAAATGAGACTTACGTGTGCTATCCCTGGCATGTGCCTAAAAGTGTAAACAAAACTAAACATGGCTTTCTAAGTAGCTTTAAATCTTTCATTCATGTTTTAAAAATGTTTTAAAACAATTTGGTGGGAATAAATTTGAATGGAATTTTCCTTGCAATATTTAAAAGTTTCATGACTAGGGGTTGCAGAGATTTCAAGAAAGAAGTACAAAATCAACCAAATTTGAGGATTTTTCTTAGCAGCCTAACACTAATGATCCCTATGGTTCTAAAGGTGATTGTGGTGTGCATAGGCATTAATTGAAAAGTATTTTGAAAGGAGAGTGCACACAAAAATATTTCTTATAGGGAACTTTGTAACATAAACTATAGGTCTGAAAAGAAAATTTTCTCCCCGTCTAATTTCCGTCACAAAAGTCACAGCTCTGTCAAAACGTTACAAGTATATGAAACCAAGTTTGCTTTTTTCGCAGGATCCTTTTAATACACCCTAGTCTAGTCGCAGTGGTCGGCATCGTCATGGTTGTCGTGGTCATCATCATCATCATCATATACAGATGTTGTTGGCTAAATGCCATTTCATCGCTCTTCACATCACGTTGACCATGTAAAGTTCGGGTTGAGATTTCCAGTAATTGTCCAGTCTTGACTTAAAACAATTAAGAGATGGAGAGGTCACAAGTGACTCTGGTAATGAGTTCCATATAATCACTCTCTGAGAAAAAAATAATAATCAGTTCTGTCTAGCAGAAAAATTGGCTCAGGGTTTATGTCATTTAAAACAATGTCCACAAGTGCTTGAACCAGTAACAAGAAAATATGGAGAGTTGGTAGCATTAATTACACCAGTCAAATACAGTACTTCAATCATGTCCCCTCTTATTCTCCTGTATGCCAAACATGGTCAATTTAATCTTTCAAGTCTCGCTTCATATGCCAAATCCTTAAAACCAGGTATCAATTTGGTGCCTCTCCTTTGAACTGCTTCAATATCATCTACATCCTTAATAAAAAGAGGAGCCCACGCAGGGATACCATATTCAATAACTGGTCAAACCATCGACTTGTACAGTTATAATAACGTGTTCTTATACAAGAATCTACATGTGCGTCTGATTGTGCCTAAAATGCTGTTAGCTTTATTGCAGCACTTGATATGTGTTCAGGAGAAGTGAGTTCATAGTCAACAATAACTCCAAGATCCTTTGGGATGAAGCAAGAGTAAGATCCTGTCTTGAGCCAGGCTTCATGAATATTTATAGAGTAAGTGATGCTGCATTTTTTACCAATGCTCAAAACTTGACATTTATTAGGGTGAAATGAAGTTGCCAAATCTCAGACCATGAAAATATTTCTTTGATGTATGAAGTTTCCTTTCGAAATAACTAAAAGAATATTTTTCTCTTTTTTATTTTCCTATGCATGCAAAAGATTTGCAACATTTTTTCATGCATATTTTCTGCACCAATATGCCAACAAGTGTATTAAGCACCCTACTCTATGGCAGCGAGTCCTGCCTACGCTAAGCACCCTCCTCTATGGCAGCGAGTCCTGCCTATGCTAAGCACCCTCCTCTATGGCAGCAAGTCCTGCCTACGCTAAGCACCCTCCTCTATGGCAGCGAGTCCTGCCTACGCTAAGCACCCTCCTGTATGGCAACGAGTCCTGCCTACGCTAAGCACCCTACTCTATGGCAGCGAGTCCTACCCACGCTAAACACCCTCCTCTATGGCAGCGAGTCCTGCCTACGCTAAGCACCCTCCTCTATGGCAGCGAGTCCTGCCTACGCTAAGAACCCTCCTCTATGGTAGCGAGTCCTGCCTACGCTAAACACCCTACTCTATGGCAGCGAGTCCTTGACAACCTACGCTAAACAGGAGAGTCACCTTAACAGCTTTCACCTCCTTTTCCTCTGGCATATTCTGGACATCTCCTGGAAGGACCACATCAGGCGAGAATACCAAGCCTATTTGTTCTGTTGTCCCAAAGACGACAACGCTGGTTGGCCAATTTTGTTGAATTTTTTTTCTTATTTAAAAACTGTCGCATCACTGGTCAGAAAACTCTTAAAAATTGCAAGAATAATTTATTAGCAATCCAATCCCTGCAAAAAGTATTTAAAAACTTTCCTAATTCAGTACAAAATCAGGGAAAATTTGAGACATTTTTTTAAGGGCTCTTATGTGTTTTAAAAATTAAATTCAAGTTTAAAAAAATGAAATTATTAGCAAACTCAAGTTAAAACAAACTAATTTGCATTTCTGAAATTTAAAATTTGAGGTAAAACCCTTCCAAAAATATGTTCTGACTGTTCATTAAATTAGTCATTTACTAATTAGCCTCGTTAGCTCAAGTGGAGCTTATCAGGATTACTTCATCAAACAATTAGCATCTCAATGAATTTAATACTGTAGGCCTACATAATAAATAGAGCTTGAAGTCTAACATGGCTTTCAGAATCGGTTCAAATTTTCCCTGACTTTACACCAAATGAAGAAATGTTTTGAATACTTTTTGCCAGTAATGAATTGTTATTTATCTTTCAAATTTTAGGAGTTTCATGACCAGATAGAGACCAAGAGTTCTTAAATAAATCAACAAAATTTGTTTTTGTTATTCCTAGCTATTAGTCATATCCCACAATACACTTTTTTACATACTGTACTAGTGGAGAGTAGTGGGTTATTACACTTTCCATACATAAAGGCGAAAGTGTATTAAACCTTAATAGGCTACCAAACTTAGGCCCATGGTCGATGGGGAAAAATTTGCTCCAAACTTCCTATCTTACCATATTATGTAGCTTTCTTGCTTTAATTCTTATATGTAGTTCTTTGAAGTTGTTTTAGTGCTCAAAAAGACAAAATTAGAAGATCCTGTATGCTAGTTTTTGCAAAAATGTTTTTCCCAGTCGGACCTTCCAAGTTTCTGTCACTCGTATTGTTTATGTTGACGTCATATTACTTCTATGGTTGTCATACAACTGATTGGCTAACCACTCATGGACATTTAAATAGATTAAACTAACCAGTAAACATTTCTATCGTACTGTAACCTCATGAATAATCAAAAGAATTTAGTTCTGCAGTAATGATTGAATAGTTGTTCGCATCGCGAACAGAAGACTCATAGAAAATAGATCAATTCTACCATTTCCAAGTAAGTTTAAAATGGCAGGATTTTGTGGATAAACAGTAGTACTCCCCGTAGTACCGTCGGACTGATGCCAGCTGTGTTACTATGGCTGCCGTTGGTGATAGCTGGCCGCCCAAGGGTACTACAAAATGCTATACCCTCCTGTACTGTTTTAAGCGAGGTGTTAAAAGTATAGACAAATCTCAGTTTTAAAATCTTTATGAAAATGAAACCATTTTACCTTTTTTTCACCCACAATGACTAGAATCGATGTTTGAAGGTGATTTTAATTACTTTTATCAAAGTATTTTAGACTATTTTTCTTTCCGTAAAATCATCTGTCGAACTCTCCAAAGTACGGTCAAAGTTCAAATCACTGCCATCGGGCTATAACATTTTAGCGGGGGTAATATGTTTTATAATATTTGAGGGGTAAAAATAAGATAATACTTATAAAGTACAATTATATAATCAAAACGTTTCTTGATATTTTATTTATTTGTTTTCGCACACAGTTTTTTACCAAAACAATTTAATAGAATTATAGGAACAAAAACAAAAAAATGTCAGCACAATCGACCTGCAGTTTAGTGGAACATCCTAAAACTGATTTGCGGACATTGAATAAGTAATCACAAACGTGCGGTGCCTAAGAAAATGGCAACCAAAATATGAATCTCAAAGAACTTTATCCTGTCGTGTTGCTAAATACAGTAGGTCAAGATTAAGGAAAAGGTTTTTGGAAAAGTGTATTAATGTTAATTTTCAATCATCAATTTTCTACGTGTGAATTAAAAAAACACAGGAATTGTACCTAATCTCTACAGCAATCCCAATCTTAACCCGTACTGAGGGATGTGTATAGTAACTACATGTAGATAATAACAGTACATCTGACATCTGTTGTGGTACTAGTAACACTACATGTAGTAACACTTTAGTGATAAAAGATTTTTAATATTTTTAGGGAAAATTGTGAAAAGTACTACCAAAAATATTTGGGGCTGATCTCTAAATGGCGTGCATAGGGAAAAATCAAAACCTTCATGAGGCCACAGATCAGTAAACAACAGCAATCACACAACATCAGCATAGGCCTACAGAAATGGGTTAACTTAAAGTGAAAGAAATTATGGCCAAACGATGGTAAATGGTTCCATAACTAAGTGTTTCCTATGGAGTTGGCTATGTAATGACCCCTATGGTTGCCATTTTCAAAATCCAAGTGTAGCCTATATTTGTATACACAACAGATCAGTTCTACATGGCGCAGTACACTTATGGCGGCGGCGTTCAAGTTATACCATATAAATGGGGCATAAATCATCATTTGAGAGAAAAACATTATCAATCACAAAATACAGAATCGATCAAATACAAGCATTATATTAATATCTGTCATGGTCAGAAAGCTTGGTATCAATACAGACGTCGAGAATTACCAATGCAAATGAGAAATAGCCTAAAAATGTACAGAAATGAATTATTTCGCGAAAGTACTTATGATTCGACTAAAGGTTAGATGAAACATATGACGACAAATGAAATATTTCGATTAATAACTACAAAGACAACATAATAACAAGTTTATTTACACAATACGCTGCATTGTTGTTCTTCAATTCCGAATTGTGTGCGTACATCAAAGTTTTCGTCTGAAATTATCAGTTCAGCAGGAACCTAATTTTAAGTTGTAAACCTCGTGCAACTGAATTTGTTTGCGCCATCAACGTGTTCCACGAATTTTCATCCTCTTCGTTAGAGCTCGACTGTCGGCCGACCACAACAAGTAAGGTGGAACTCGCAATTATAACAAATCCCTCAAAACAAAGAGCTTCCACACAAATCTTTGCTCAAAATCAGTCAAACAATAGGCCTATTACGCAGATTTTTCTAATTTTATGCAATTTTTTGACGTATGGTATGAACGGGCTATTCAAAATGTGTAAGCCTATATCCATTGATAGTTTGTTTTGTTTTTTCAATCAATTAATTCCATACCCGTTGACTCCATGCAGATGATAATGATCAGGGCTATAGCTAGCCCGCGCGTGAGGATGTAGCTATCCAATGGGGAAAAGGGAAAGAAGGGGGAGGGGGGAGGGACGAATGCACATTTCACAAATTTAACCACATAATATGCCATTTAGGCCCATTTTTTAGGGTGCCTAACGGCTTCAATTCATATGGCACAAATATCGAATTATTCCTTGGGGCTTAGGGTCTAATATGTGTATTATGTATATGCGGGTATTTTGGTCCACGAGCTATTTTCGGAGCCCAAGAGCGCCCAAGAGCAGAAAAACGCATATTTACACAATGTCCACATAATTGGCCTGTTGGGCCCATTTACGAGGGTGCCTGACGTGCGGCTTCAATGGATATGGCAACATATGTCAAATAATTCCTGGGGGTGTGGGGTCTTACATCTATATGCGAGTGTATTGGTCCACAAGCAAGCTTTGGAGCCCCAGGGATCTTGAGGTCCCAAGCGTATATGCGGGTATGTTGGTCCACAGGGTAGTTGGGGAGCCAGACAATGGCCGAAAACCTCGAATTAATAGAATATGGACCATTTAATATGTCACTTGGGTCTATGTTTTAGGGTACCTGACGGCTTGATCCATATGGCACAAATATCAAATTATTCCTGATTCCTTGAGGTTCCATGTGTACATGAGAGTGTTGGTCCACGAGCTAGTTTCAAACCCTAAGGTACTCAAGGGCCGAAAAACCCGACTTCAAATTGATTTTAAAAAATTACCACATAGTACTCCATTTCGGCCCAATTTTAAGGATCAATGGATGATACATATGTCAAATTATTGCTGGGGGTATGAGGTCTTACAACAGGGAGTTGCCAGCTTGAATCTATATGCGGGTTAATTGGTCTACGAGCTAGTTTAGAGGCCCACAGCGCCCAAGAGCAGAAAAACTTATATTCACACCATGACCACATAATTGGACTTTTGGGCCCATTTTTAGGATGCCCGGCCGCTTTGATTAATGTGGTGCATCTGGGGGTGTGGGGTCTCACTTCTATATGGTATGTTGGTCCATTAGCTAGCTTGGGAGCCCCATGGCACCCAATGGCTTATAGCCCCGAATTTAAACTGAATACAAAAATGACCATATAATATTTACTTTCGGCCCATTTTTGAGGATGCCAACGGCTTCAATCGATATGGTACATATGTCAAATTACTTCTGTGAATTTGTGGTCTCACATCTATATTCGAGTATGTTGGTACACGAGCTGGTTTGGAAGCCCCAAGGCACCCAAGGGCCCTAACCCCAGACTTTTAAATAAATACAAATAATTGAACGCATAGTATGCCTTTCGGGTCAATTTTGAGAGAGCCTGACGGCTTTAGTTCATGTAAGTATATCAAATTATTCCTAGATCTTGGGATCATATGTGTTTCCGAATATGTGCTCGACGATCAAAAATGGGAGCCCAAACGCAAAAAAAAGCTTATGTTGACACAATGACCATATAATTGGCCTTTTGGGCCCATTTTTCAGGGTGCCTGACGCATAAGGCTTTAATCAATCTGGCACATATATCATATTATTCCTAGGGTGTATATTTTATTCTGGAATGTTGGTCCACGAGCTAGTTTGGGAGCGCCAGGGCACCCAGGGGCCGAAAACTCCGAGCCAACAATCTGACAATGACCCTTTTCGATAATCACTATTAGCACATGTCTTACACGAGGAAAAAGCTAAGCAAATCCGTCCGAGCCACTACGCTCATAAAGCCTGTGCTTATCCCCGGTTTCAATGGCGCATGCGGATGAGAGTACATGATTCCCCCTGGACGGGACACCAGTCCATCGCAGATTAACTCCCCAGCAGTGCTGGTACTCATTTTACAGCTGAGTGGACTTAAGCAAATATAGTTAAGTGTTTTGCTTAAGGACACAATGCAGCGCTCACGACGGGAATCGAACCCGATACCCTTCGAATACGAGCATGACTCCTAAGTCACTGAAGCACTGCACCTCAAATTATTTGTATACCTTTACAACAATTAAAGATATTAGTTTCTTGCATAATAATTTTGCAATAACAATTTTGAAGAATGAGGAAAAGCTGTAGTATCAATGAAGATGCCAGAATGTTGTGAACCAGAGTGTGTCTCTCCCATTATAATAATTTGTTGTTCCTCCACATCACTGATGTATTAGTTTATAAATTGCTAGGAGATCCTAAAAGGGAGGAACAAAAATAATCATATACACAACAGAAAAGTACCTCCAGAAATTTATGGCAGCATTACTCCAGTGGCGTAGCTAGGGTCATACGGGTCGGGGGCAAGTGGGGCCATGCAGGCCCCTATGGTTTAACAGTATAATAGTATAGTATTACCTTATAGGGCCCGTGCCGGGCTGTTGCCCCTCCCATGCCTCCTCCACCCCTAATTACGCCACTGCATTGCACTTAACACATTCCAGAAAATGTAAAAATATATACCGCACAGTTGGAAAAAAAACTGTAAGTCCGAATATGAATCTGATGATGAATCTGAATCTAAGGCTAACTTCAGATAGGTGACGAATGCCTCAAAAATGTTTTGTTTAAATAAAATTACAAATTTAAGGTAAATTAGGGCTAGGATGAGCCACATATGAAACCAAATTTTGAATATATATCAGGGCCCATATCAATTCAGCTTTTTCACCTAAATTCTCGAGCTTCCAATTTGCCAGTTCTCCATACGTGCCTGGTCCTGACTGCATGACAAAGTTTACGGAACTTTAACTACTATACACCCAAGGAAACTCAAGGTGAAGAAGACATTCCAATTGTTTAAGGAGTGAAATATGCAGCGTCATCGTTAAGGCGGACTTGGGGGAACGTACCCCTAAATTTGTGGTGTCGGGTCGAGTCCCGTATTCCCCAGTCCCATTCCCAAATGAAAACGGACGTATGGATGGATTTGATTTCATATGTGATCTGTTCTCTCTCTCTCTTTTTTCTAACTGGTTGGGTCATTAGGCGAGGAGTCGTCGGAGCCTTTAAAGAATTTGATCGTCATGGACCCTTAACCTCACCAAATGCGAGCCTATCAACCATGCCTTCTTGCGCGCACTATGTGGGTGCAGCGCATGTGCCGCCGGCCAAACGGTGACGGATATATGTTTCAGCTACAGTTTTTCCCCCACGCTATATTTTTGTTAATCTTGATTGTTGCCCTTCCCCCTAATCAAATCTCAGGTTGGCAACGCCAATATATTTATGGTATCTATGAGCCGTTCCGGTTCAACGCATGCGTATGAGAGCCTCGGTATTGGGGGACATGATAACATCGATTGTGATCGATACATACGGTACGTGCTATGGAATAATGACAAATCACCTTAGCGACTTACTTCCGTCGAATAAGTGCATGACCCCCTTCCCCTCCTCCGCCAGCCCCCTCTTCCCTCACAAACAAAAGCACCCAAAGATACACACGGCACACACTTATTTAACTTTGAGTGGGGTCAACAATGAATAAAGTGATATTTTCAGTATCCAAAAAATGAACCAAAAATGATGAAGATTTTAACTTTTCGAAAATTGTAAATCGGAAAATGGTAGAATATCATCATTCGGAAATTTTGGAAGAAGATAGACTAGCTGTAGATTATCGAATCATACACAAAAGGATTTTTTACATGGCCCATGTACCTGGATCCTTTACTGTGGTGGTTTATCCACATGGCCCATGTACCTGGAACCTTTACTCTGGTGGTTTATCCACATGGCCCATGTACCTGGATCCTTTACTGTGAGGGTTTATCCACATGGCCCATGTACCTGGAACCTTTACTCTGGTGGTTTATCCACATGGCCCATGTACCTGGATCCTTTACTGTGGGGTTTATCCACATGGCCCATGTACCTGGATCCTTTACTGTGGTGGTTTATCCACATGGCCCATGTACCTGGATCCTTTACTATGGTGGTTTATCCACATGGCCCATGTACCTGGATCCTTTACTGTGGTGGTTTATCCACATGGCCCATGTACCTGGATCCTTTACTGTGGTGGTTTATCCACATGGCCCATGTACCTGGATCCTTTACTATGGGGGTTTATCCACATTGACCATGTACCTGGATCCTTTACTGTGGTGGTTTATCCACATGGCCCATGTACCTGGATCCTTTACTGGGTGGTTTATCCACATGGCCCATTACTGTGGTGGTTTATCCACATGGCCCATGTACCTGGATCCTTTACTGTGGTGGTTTATCCACATGGCCCATGTACCTGGATCCTTTACTGTGGTGGTTTATCCACATGGCCCATGTACCTGGATCCTTTACTGTGGTGGTTTATCCACATGGCCCATGTACCTGGATCCTTTTACCGTGGTGGTTTATCCACACTGTGGTGGTTTATCCACATGGCCCATGTACCTGGATCCTTTACTGGTGGTTTTATCCACATGGCCCATGTACCTGGATCCTTTATCCATCCACATGGCCCATGTACCTGGATCCTTTACTGTGGTGGTTTATCCACATGGCCCCTGGATGTACCTGGATCCTTTACTGTGGTGGTTTATCCACATGGTTTATCCACATGACCTTTACTGTGGTGGTTTATCCATGGCCCATGTACCTGGATCCTTTACTGTGGTGGTTTATCCACATGGCCCATGTACCTGGATCCTTTACTGTGATCCACATGGCCCATGTACCTGGATCCTTTACTGTGGTGGTTTATCCACATGGCCCATGGCCCATCCACATGTACCTGGATCCTTTACTTATCCACATGGCCCATGGTGGTTTATCCACCCATGTACCTGACCATGGTTTACCTGGCCCATGTATCCTTTACTGTGGTGGTTTATCCACATGGCCCATGTACCTGGATCCTTTACTGTGGTGGTTTATCCACATGGCCCATGTTTACTCCACATGGCCCATGTACCTGGATCCTTTACTGTGGTGGTTTATCCACATGGCCCATGTACCTGGATCCTTTACTGTGGTGGTTTATCCACATGGCCCATGTACCTGGATCCTTTACTGTGGTGGTTTATCCACATGGCCCATGTACCTGGATCCTTTACTGTGGTGGTTTATCCACATGGCCCATGTACCTGGATCCTTTACTGTGGTGGTTTATCCACATGGCCCATGTACCTGGATCCTTTACTGTGGTGGTTTATCCACATGGCCCATGTACCTGGATCCTTTACTGTTACTGTGGTGGTTTATCCACATGGCCCATGTACCTGGATCCTTTACTGTGGTGGTTTATCCACATGGCCCATGTACCTGGATCCTTTACCTGGACCTCCTTTACTGTGGTGGTTTATCCACATGGCCCATGTACCTGGATCCTTTACTGTGAGGGTTTATCCACATGGCCCATGTACCTGGATCCTTTACTGTGGTGGTTTATCCACATGGCCCATGTACCTGGATCCTTTACTGTGGTGGTTTATCCACATGGCCCATGTACCTGGATCCTTTACTGTGGGGGTTTATCCACATGGCCCATGTCCTGGATCCTTTACTGTGGTGGTTTATCCACATGGCCCATGTACCTGGATCCTTTACTGTGGTGGTTTATCCACATGGCCCATGTACCTGGATCCTTTACTGTGAGGGTTTATCCACATGGCCCATGTACCTGGATCCTTTACTGTGGTGGTTTATCCACATGGCCCATGTACCTGGATCCTTTACTGTGGTGGTTTATCCACATGGCCCATGTACCTGGATCCTTTACTGTGGTGGTTTATCCACATGGCCCATGTACCTGGATCCTTTACTGTGGTGGTTTATCCACATGGCCCATGTACCTGGATCCTTTACTGTGGGGTTTATCCTTTACATCCACATGGCCCATGTACCTGGATCCTTTACTGGCCCATGGTGGTTTATCCACATGGCCCATGTACCTGGATCCTTTACTGTGGTGGTTTATCCACATGGCCCATGTACCTGGATCCTTTACTGTGGTGGTTTATCCACATGGCCCATGTACCTGGATCCTTTACTGTGAGGGTTTATCCACATGGCCCATGTACCTGGATCCTTTACTGTGGTGGTTTATCCACATGGCCCATGTACCTGGATCCTTTACTATGGTGGTTTATCCACATGGCCCATGTACCTGGATCCTTTACTGTGGGGGTTTATCCACATGGCCCATGTACCTGGATCCTTTACTGTGAGGGTTTATCCACATGGCCCATGTACCTGGATCCTTTACTGTGGTGGTTTATCCACATGGCCCATGTACCTGGATCCTTTACTGTGAGGGTTTATCCACATGGCCCATGTACCTGGATCCTTTACTGTGGTGGTTTATCCACATGGCCCATGTACCTGGATCCTTTACTGTGGTGGTTTATCCACATGGCCCATGTACCTGGATCCTTTACTGTGGGGGTTTATCCACATGGCCCATGTACCTGGATCCTTTACTGTGGTGGTTTATCCACATGGCCCATGTACCTGGATCCTTTACTGTGGTGGTTTATCCTCATGGCCCATGTACCTGGATCCTTTACTGTGAGGGTTTATCCACATGGCCCATGTACCTGGATCCTTTACTGTGGTGGTTTATCCACATGGCCCGTGTACCTGGATCTTTTACTGTGGGGTTTTTATCCACATGGCCCATGTACCTGGATCCTTTACTGTGGTGGTTTATCCACATGGCCCATGTACCTGGATCCTTTACTGTGGTGGTTTATCCACATGGCCCATGTACCTGGATGCTTTACTGTGGTGGTTTATCCACATGGCCCATGTACCTGGATCCTTTACTGTGGTGGTTTATCCACATGGCCCATGTACCTGGATCCTTTACTGTGGGGTTTATCCACATGGCCCATGTACGTGGATCCTTTACTGTGGTGGTTTATCCACATGGCCCGTGTACCTGGATCCTTTACTGTGGTGGTTTATCCACATGGCCCATGTACCTGGATCCTTTACTGTGGTGGTTTATCCACATGGCCCATGTACCTGGATCCTTTACTGTGAGGGTTTATCCTCATGGCCCATGTACCTGGATCCTTTACTGTGGTGGTTTATCCACATGGCCCATGTACCTGGATCCTTTACTGTGGTGGTTTATCCACATGGCCCATGTACCTGGATCCTTTACTGTGGTGGTTTATCCACATGGCCCATGTACCTGGATCCTTTACTGTGGTGGTTTATCCACATGGCCCATGTACCTGGATCCTTTACTGTGGTGGTTTATCCACATGGCCCATGTACCTGGATCCTTTACTGTGGGGGTTTATCCACATGGTCCATGTACCTGGATCCTTTACTGTGGTGGTTTATCCACATGGCCCATGTACCTGGATCCTTTACTGTGGTGGTTTATCCACATGGCCCATGTACCTGGATCCTTTACTGTGGTGGTTTATCCACATGGCCCATGTACCTGGATCCTTTACTGTGGTGGTTTATCCACATGGCCCATGTACCTGGATCCTTTACTGTGGTGGTTTATCCACATGGCCCATGTACCTGGATCCTTTACTGTGAGGGTTTATCCACATGGCCCATGTACCTGGATCCTTTACTGTGGGGTTTATCCATGGTCCATGTACCTGGATCCTTTACTGTGGTGGTTTATCCACATGGCCCATGTACCTGGATCCTTTACTGTGGTGGTTTATCCACATGGCCCATGTACCTGGATCCTTTACTGTGGTGGTTTATCCACATGGCCCATGTACCTGGATCCTTTACTGTGGTGGTTTATCCACATGGCCCATGTACCTGGATCCTTTACTGTGGTGGTTTATCCACATGGCCCATGTACCTGGATCCTTTACTGTGGTGGTTTATCCACATGGCCCATGTACCTGGATCCTTTACTGTGGTGGTTTATCCACATGGCCCATGTACCTGGATCTTTTACTGTGGGGGTTTTATCCACATGGCCCATGTACCTGGATCCTTTACTGTGGTGGTTTATCCACATGGCCCATGTACCTGGATCCTTTACTGTGGTGGTTTATCCACATGGCCCATGTACCTGGATCCTTTACTGTGGGGGTTTATCCACATGGCCCATGTACCTGGATGCTTTACTGTGGTGGTTTATCCACATGGCCCATGTACCTGGATCCTTTACTGTGGGGGTTTATCCACACGGACCATGTACCTGGATCCTTTACTGTGGTGGTTTATCCACATGGCCCATGTACCTGGATCCTTTACTGTGGGGTTTATCCACATTGACCATGGCCCATACCTCTGCATGTAAATGACATATTTTTAGATTGAATTTTCAACCGCATTATCTATTATTTTTATAACTTCATGAAGGCACCACATTTGATTACTAATGAGGATGCGGAGCTGGGGAGCCCCAAGGGAATTTTCAGCGTATTCTAAATCTTCTCGTGCAAAAATGCAAGCATCAGATGAAATATTTGGACATTAAACAGTTCAAAACCTGTTACAGATTAAAGGATTAGTTCAGTGGTCAAGCATGTCCATTTTATATGAAAGAGAACAACAAATTTGAAAGAAACAAAATGGTGAAGAAAGCGTTCAAATTTTTATTCCGTTGTCAATCACCGACCATGCACCGACAAACCAATAAGTTACCGTCACGGAAGTGACGTTGCTAGTATAATCAGATTTCTTGGTGAAGGTCAAACAATTTTCTTGAGACGAGATTAGAAAAATATCACAAATTATCATCTATTAGGTTTATGAGAAATATCACAAATACAATTCGTTCAATTTAATCATTATTATTAGAATTAAATTTAAAAATAATATAGATAAAGTGTCTTTTTCTACAACTTTAGAGCTAGTGTGAGAAAAATAAGGCTTTGCAAGTTTTGCGCAAAGAGTGTCAAACTTCATGCTTGCACAAGAATAGAAGTTATTCATAACTGATGTCCCCCCCCCCCACCTTCCTTTAGGAATTACTGAATTCGCGCCAGCAGAGGTGTGGGAAGCGAGGGAACAGAAAGAAAACTGCCCCTGAGAGGATTATACCTTCCATGCCTTCCCGGTTGCATGCTTTCTTCCCGGTTTTGAGATAAAATTGGGAAATTATTAACAAAAACTTGAATAATGTGGTAAAATTATTTGATATTTTGGGCAATATTGGGAAATTCTAGCCAGTTTTGAGAAAATTTGGCTGAAATTTTCTGAAAATAAAGAAAATTTAAGAATTAAGGAAATTTAAGAGAATTTCCGATTAGCAGCAACTTTTGATGGAAACTTAATTGAACAATACAATTTTTCCACTTGTCACCTTTTTTATTAGGGGGGGGAGTTGTTGCACTCCCCCTCCCACCCTAAAATGACCCTTTCTATACCTCTGACTGATATATAATGATCATAATTGTTATTATAGTGTACTTTTCAGAATTTAGAGAGGGTCTCGTTTAGGACCCACAATAAATTTGAGGTAAGTAGCATGTGTTTATAACACATTGTGCAGTTGTGTGGTGCTCAAAAAGGGGCCATTAATATGACAAGATAGGAAATTACCCAAACAACATTTTTCTGGTCTGCTGGTACAACCGCTGAGCTTTAATGAAGAAAAAAAATCAAAAATAATTTATCAACGTTGATTTATCAGCAAACCCACATTGAATAATACAAACTTAGAAATTTACATTATTTAGTAACTCATAATTTGATAACTCATATGTTAGTAACTTACAATGCAGTAACTCGTAATTTATCAACTCAAAATTTAGTAACTCATTATTTTGTAACTCAAAATTTAGTAACTCGTTGTTTAATAACTCATAATTTAGTAACTCGTTTTTTAGTAACTCATTATTTAGTAACTCCTAAGTATGTAACTCAATTAAGACAACTCATTATTTAGATACGATTTCATCACCTGATCATAACAAAATGGCAGCCTCCAGTGGAAGGGAATTATTTTTTGCTGAAAGAAGTTTTTCACAAATTTGGATTACTGGGATCATAACTCTGTTGTATTTCTACGCACCGTGTGTTAAATGTTTACAAGAGAAAACAAATGATATTCACGAGAAAGAAATCGTCACAACTTTTCAGATCAACCAACTTTTGCAAAACTTCGAATTCGCGTCAGATTGGGAGTGGGAGCCAGCTGCGCATCACAAAGTTTCTTCCTGCCAACGACTTCTTCAGTCGTTCAGTGAAAATGCTTCGGCGTACATTAGATGTTCTCTGTCGTTTGCAAAACCGGTTTACTTTTGTGAGCGATGTGTTAGTGAATATATCGGTTTGAATGATTCATATAGCAAAATTGAGAAGGTGAAGTCATTCAATTTATGTTTCATATTTATAGGCTAATTGAATTTAGATCTGTTAATGTTATTCATAAAAGATCTGTTTAGATTAAATCTGTTTCTCATTCACCGAATCAACAGCATGGGTGCTAGGCTAGGCCCCTACCTGGGGGAGGGCGTGTCACCTATCTTGCCATTTTTGATTCTGATGCGATAGCATCAGGAACCTATGCGGTCATGATGTGTGTATATGTGTGTTTGAGTAGCCTATGTATGTGACAGCCAGCTCGTAAACGCAATATCTCAAGAACGGTACACTGGATTTATGTCATATGTGGTACACAAGAGCCTATGGTCTGTAGATGTGCCCTATTTTTTTTGATGGTAATGTCATACATATTAATGAGTAGGCGGGGCTTTAATGTAAAATTGTTGAAATGTTCATAAACAAGAACCGCATGTCTGTTTTGTTTCATATTTGGCCTATTTATGATGTTACTTAGCAGTTGTGTACATTTTCACGACATAAAAAATTGCTGAATTTCATTAGTATGCATAGTGGGCGGGGCTTAATATGATTTTGCTGAAAGAGCTTGTAAAAATGGTATCTCAAGAACAGTAAACTGGATTCATGTCATATTTGGTACACAGATAGCTCATGGTCTTTTTTCATGATAGCTTATGGTCTTTTTATTTTGGAGCAGGTTCAGTGAAGAGCCACTATTCCTGAAGTAAGGAATCTTATGAATCTAGGTTGCGAATTCTTGGTTTGACCACGCTTGAGTTAAGAAGAGTAAGTGGCGATATGATTTAGGTTTCTAAAATATCTGGTAGTGATGCTTTGACTTCCTGTTATTTCTTGCATGTTTCAACTAATCCTCATGTGACACTTGCCAACAGTTTAAAGTTGACCAAAGAGTTCTCACGGATAAATATATCAGCGTTTTAGCTTCTTGCAATGAGGTAATTGTTAATAAGTGGAATGGTTTGTCTGAGTGGGTAGTTAGCTCCAATTCAGTTCACAATTTCAAAGTCAACATTAATAAGTTCTTTACTATCTCTGGGCATCTTTGATTTTTGGTTTTGTTTGTGGTGGTAGTGTTAATTTGGTCTTTTTATGGGGTCACTAACCCTTCTTAGCCCATCATCTTGTTATGTATGTTATTGAATGACAGAAAGAGGCATTATTTAACATATTTAAGAGTTACATGACCTAAGATAAGTTAATTTGTAATACTAGCTCAATTTAGTTTTAGTTTACATTGACAAAATTATATGTTAACTGTGTAATTATTTAGTTATGTTTTTTAAAATTTTGTTTGCTTGCCTAGTACAACAAAAGTTAATTTATTTTAATTAAGATTGATGGAATAAATCATTTCTAGCTAATTTACAAATATTATTGTTTTTTATTGTTATTTTTTGAATGAAACTTCCTAGGGTTTGTGCTTGCTCAAATTGGTTAAAAGCCTGAATTGAAAATAGCCTGATTGGGCTGTACTATCCATTTAGCCCAATTTGTTTTAGTCCAATTTGGCTAAAATAGTCTGATTGGGCTATACAATCCAATTAGCACATGTGCAGGACTGATTGTTTTTGATAATGATGTCGTGCATATTAATGAGTAGGCGGGGCTTGAAGTGAAAATCTTGAAATGTTCAGTTTTTAACAACTCATGTCTGTTTTGTTTTATATTTGGGATCATTATGTTGTTAGCTGGTGTGTACATGTTCATGATGTAAAAATTGTTGAAAATTCATTAATATGCATAATGGGCAGGGCCTAATATGATTTTGCTGAAAAGAGCTTGTACACAGTATTTCAAGAACAGCTAGTAAACTGGAGTAATGTCATAGTTGGTACACAGATAGCCCATGGTTTGTAGATGTGCCTTATTTGTTTCTGATGATGATGTCATGCATATTAATGAGTAGGCAGGGCTTAAAGTGAAAATCTTGAAATGTTCATTCTTTAACAAGCACATGTCTGTTTTGTTTCATGTTTGGTATAATTACTGGTGTGTACATCAGAGGTTGCATTCAAATTTTTTTGTCTGGCGCGCAGTATCTGGTTAGAAAAGCCCTTGATGATGTATTTGGTAAATTTGCTGTCATAATGTACAGGGCATTGCACGCTAGCGAAGCTTGCAAGTATTGTTAACGCACACACAGTTCAGGCTTGCTTTTACACAAACAACACAATATAAGAGGCAAGTGGAATCCTAGCTAATGATATCATTGACAATTGACAGCCTGCTTTCAAAACAACATCAAAACTTTTAACATACAGTGTACATGTATATACTGACTATACTATACCAGCCTATATGTGTTAATGTATAGTACTTGTACAGACATGTTGAATCATTCCGCCGTTAGTCTCGTAGTTGTGTCTTTTTTGTTTCTTTTTCTGAATAATTTAAAATCATTTTTGTGTGAAATGAAACTTTCAATCGCATCAGAGAGGTCAGATTTTAATTTAACTTAATGAAAAACTCTGGCATATAATTTTACATGCTATATCTAAATATCACGACGTAGGGACAACATGTGTCATAAGAAATTTCAGTCATAGCGTAATATACAACAAATTTGTTGTTAACGCGAATGCTGTTGTTTACGTTCATGATGTAAAAATGTTGAATTTCATTCATATACATACTGTAGTGAGAGGGGCTTAATATGATGTATAACAATGAGTAATGTATTGGTACAGAGAAATGGCCAAATGTTTGTGGTGGTGATTTTATGCATATTGATAAGTGGGCGGGGCCTAAATGGAAAATTTTGCAAAAGTGATAAATGAGGAACTGTATGTTTATTTTGCGTCATACTGGGTATGATAATATTGTTGGTTATTGTGTACTTGCTTATGTTATCAACAGGTGTCATTTATATGCATGGTGAGCATGACTTAACGTGAAAGTGCTACTGTTAATGATGTAAACACCATAAACGATAGATCAGATTTATGCTTTATGTGGTCAATGATGGGTCATGGTCTGTACGTATGTTCTAATATTGTGGTAGTGATGTCATGAATGCTAATGAGTAGGTTTGGCTTGCTGACAAATTCTTGAAATAGGATGAATGAGCAAATGCTTTTGCATCATACTTGCTTTGATGATGTTAATTATTGTGCAAATGCTAATACTGTCAACATTTGTATTGATCTGCATGGTGGATGTGGCTTATGAATAAATATGAAACAAATATTTTATGATATGCAATTACATAACAGTTCATACATATTTTGCAAATCAATCAGCTTATGAAAAAGCATCGGAACCACAAAGCCCTTTGGTTCTGGTTTGTTGTCAACATGATTTAACATTAAATTTTAATATTATTCAATTTAAACATTATTTTTAACGTTAAATTTATTATTTAAACTTTATTAAAGAAGCTGAAAATCCTATAAAGATAACTAAAACTGAGTTTAATGCAGTATTATTAGTTAGGCTATTGCAGTATTATTAGTTAGGCTATTGCAGTATTATTAGTTAGGCTATTGCAGTATTTTTAGTTAGGCTAATGCAGTATTATTAGTAAGGCTATTGCAGTATTATTAGTTAGGCTATTGCAGTATTATTAGTTAGGCTATTGCAGTATTAATAGTTAGGCTAATGCAGTATTATTAGTTAGGCTATTGCAGTATTATTAGTTAGGCTATTGCAGTATTATTAGTTAGGCTAATGCAGTATTATTAGTTAGGCTAATGCAGTATTATTAGTTAGGCTAATGCAATTAGTTAGGCTAATGCAGTATTATTAGTTAAGCTATTGCAGTATTATTAGTTAAGCTATTGCAGTATTATTAGTTAGGCTATTGCAGTATTATTAGTTAGGCTAATGCAGTATTATTAGTTAGGCTAATGCAGTATTATTAGTTAGGCTATTGCAGTATTATTAGTTAGGCTATTGCAGTATTATTAGTTAGGCTATTGCAGTATTATCATTTAGGCTATTGCAGTGTTATTAGTTAGGCTATTGCAGTATTATTAGTTAGGCTATTGCAGAATTATTAGTTAGGCTATTGCAGTATTATCAGTTAGGCTATTGCAGTATTATTAGTTAGGCTATTGCAGTATTATTAGTTAGGCTGATGCAGTATTATTAGTTAGGCTATTGCAGTATTATTAGTTAGGCTAATGCAGTATTATTAGTTAGGCTATGCGTTTAGATTGTTATATTTGATTGTTTTGGGGTTTTTTTCTCTTGGACTCATTCTTGGATCTCATTTTTAACACAAAAATCTAACCTTCACAAGAATATTTTCAGTTATTTAAGCCAAATTAGAAAAATTATTGATAAATGTTAAAAGTTTTCAGTTTTTTTAATAACGGAATAAGCGCCACAAAGTGAGGGTAGTGTTTTTAATTGAGTCTCAAGAATAATCAAACACACTCTTTGTGTTCGTGGTTATGCTGAATAGGCTCCAGTAATTTTGCAATGAAACTAAAGACCTGTGGCATTATTGTAGTCGGCTGTATGACTCACGCCTGGGCTTTACTAATGGCAATCAGTCAAATGTGATACTTCAGACATATTCACTTTGTACAGAGGCAAGTGGTTTGGGGTAAGTCATTTCAAAAGAAATGTCAGTCATCTAATGTGACTGAAGGGTGCGTCAATGTACATGTTTTGGTCCCTTGCCATGGTGCAATGGCTCACCTATCCAGGGAAGGGGAAGGTGGGGGGTAGAACTTAGCAAAGAAGACTCACTTCCCCTTATACCGAGAGCTCGTATAAATCATGTTTCTTCCGTATCTCCAGCATTTTAAACTTCCACCCAGGATTCTATTGGTGAGGCACAAATGCGCCACATTGGAAATCTTATAGGCCTTCAGGTTTAATAAATGTTGAAGCACTGGGTATACAGGCGCATCTTCAATCTAGGTGTAAACTGAAGCTAGAATCCTGCATTTACACTTATTTTGGCATATTTTTCTTCACAAATTATGTAATACTACTGTACACAGTCCAGGTTATAAATCAGAAGAAGTGGCATATTTACTCACATTTCAAGACTTTTGGCATACCTGCAGTATATGCAGGGATGGTGGAATACTGTAGTCACATCCACTTTGGGGAGGTGGGGGTATGGGGCCCAGGTCAAGCTTGGCCCAGGTCCCACTTAAAAAAAAAATCATGACATCCAAACTGATCAGTTTGGAAATTCACACACAAGACACATTGCATGATGCAAAACATGAATCAAGAAGGTTGTTCAAATATGAAACAGAAACTAGAGTTAGACTATGCTTCTCTGTTGCATTTTCCATATTTTCATTTTTTTTAACAATAATTTCTTTGGTTCTTTCTTAACAGGATAAAAACTGCAACACATTACTTTTGAGATCTGACAACATTCAAGTTCTTCAATCCACAGAGAAATTTGCAACAAAATTATGGAAAGATGGAAATTGTGACAGTAAGTTTACTGTATCATTCAATACAAGGAGCAACTGAGACTGATGAGGCAAGGAGGTGGTTGCTGGGGAAGGGGAGCACGAGACGGAAGCTTTCTCATGTAGCTATAGATCAGACAAGATATGTCACCTGTACAAAATTTGCTTGGGGTGACAAAGTGATCTCGTGGGGGAAAATTTAAAAAAGCGAGCTTGTTGGGGGGAAATTTTCCCTTGCCCACAGAGTACTGGGGAGGGGGGTCTGAGAGAGCGGAGGGGGACTGAGAGAGTGATGGGACAGGGTCTTTTTAGGGGCTCTAAGCTGCTTACTGCACGTGGTTCCATCATAAACTGAAAGAATAATTGAACAAAGAAAATCTGTAAATTTCTTATTTACTTTAGGAAACATTTTGGCCTGAAGATTCAATACTTTGAGAAATGACTAGACTAGGAGTGTGATCATGCACTCGCATTCCTCAGCACTTCTTCTTACGCACTCGCATTCCTCAGCAGTTCTTCTTACGCACTCGCATTCCTCAGCAGTTCTTCTTACGCACTCGCATTCCTCAGCAGTTCTTCTTACGCACTCGCATTCCTCAGCAGTTCTTCTTATGCACTCGCATTTCTCAGCAGTTCTTCTTACTGTACATTGTTTTATTGAACTTATTCTAAGGACGTTGATTCTATGCATTCAATGCAGAAAAGGCTATCTAAAATATGCCTTGAGAAATTTGCATATTATGGCCTAAAAATTTAAAAAGCTGTAAAATTTCAATTTTTAACAGATTTAGATGGGGTTACTAGCTTGCTATTCATATGATTTTCAATAGAGCTGTTAGGATGTGGGTGAATGAGATTATCATGACCGTATCGTGATATATCACTGTATTGTGATATATCACCATATCGTGATATATCACCATATCGCGATATATCACTGTATCATGCTATATCACCATATGCGTGATATATCACTGTATCATAATATATCACCGTATCGTGATATATCACAGTATCGTGATATATCACTGTATTGTGATATATCACCGTATCGTGATATATCACCATATCGCGATATATCACTGTATCGTGCTATATCACCGCATCGTGATATATCACCATATCGCGATATATCACCATATCGTGATATATCACTGTATCATGATATATCACTGTATCATGATATATCACTGTATCGTGATATATCACCATATCGTGATATATCACTGTATCATGATATATCACCATATCGTGATATATCACTGTATTGTGATGTATCACCATCAGGGTTCTAGCTAGACAAGTTTGAGTGCCGGGCTTCAGTGATAATCCAGGGTGACCTTCTAGACCCCCCCTCTCATGAAGAACTGTTTTTTTTTTTTTTTTTAAATCGGAATGCTAGAAGGATTTACAAAATATTTGTTGATGTACAATGGATATTCAATATACAATTGATATTTAGCTGTCAAAGTTTCCCCCCTTTAATCTTCCTCCAAAAACAAACAAAAAATGTACAAACATGCCGGCAACTCTTCTCTCATTTTCCATTATTATTCATCTTGCCCAAACTTTTTACTGCTTTTATTTTTGTCCCAGTATCGTTCGACAAAAGCCATGCGGCACATGTTCCTATGAACTTACGCAACAACTTTTGTCAATATCAAATTTCCCATAAATCAAAAGAGTATTCATCAGTCCGTCATAATGTTACGATGACGAATGTTAAGTGCATATGGGGTTTATAACAAATGTGATTGGTTACTTACATTTGGACCGGTGTAATCTTTACTTTGTTAAAGTTTGTTTGTATGGTAAGTGCGGACTTGGCAAGCTGCCAGCAGTGATTCACAAGGATTAAAACATGAACCTGAACTGTGTGCATGTACGTACGTTTATTCAAAGAGCTTCATGTATGGGTGATTTTATGATAGTATGTACATTCAATTGCGTTAATTCCTATAGTTCAGTTGTTTTGATCGGAATTTAATGTGCGTAATGTTATGTGTGTAAATCAGCGGATGACATAAATAGAGAGAGATTAAAAGAGATCTGTTTAAACACTTAATTATTTAACCGAATTGAACTTTTGAGTGCTGGGCGGAAGAGTGAATCTTAGAGCCGAGTGCTGGGCGGGAATTGCGAGTCCTGGGCAGGCCCGCCTAGCGCCGCCCACCGTAGCTAGAACCCTGATTACCATATCGCAATATATCACTTTATCGTGATATATCACCATATCGTGCTATATCACCATATCGTGATATATCACCGTATCGTGATATATCACCGTATCATGATATATCACCGTATCATGATATATCACCATATCGTGATATATTACCGTATCATGATATATCACCGTATCGTGATATATCACCATATCATGATATATCACCGTATCGTGATATATCACCATATCGTGCTATATCACCATATCGTGCTATATCACCATATCGTGATATATCACCATATCGTGATATATCACTGTATTGTGATATATCACCATATCGTGATATATCACCGTATCATGATATATGATATGATTATTAATTTTGGAAAACTGCTCAGGTTTTTAGCAGCAGATCTCACTCATCCCATAAAACCAACGAGCTAATCAGATTTGCTGCAAATATTTAAGTTAAAATCTCCTTCATTTGAAATGTTTGTGATTTTCTGTTTCACAAACAGTTGCTTTAATATACAGTTAACATGTGAAAAGGGCAACCATGATGTGTTGGTCAGGGTAGTTTTTAAATCATGAAAAATTCAATATCACGATATCGTGATGATTGATTTGGTTGATATTTTTGACCTTTTTTTATATTATCGTGACAACCCAAGTTTTTAAATGAATAGAACAATTTGAGTGCAGTGTTTGTTCACATTAAGGTGCAGGATTCCCGCACATAGTATCAAATTCCCACTCAAAAATATTTACGGGTGGGGAGGGGAATTCCATAAAAATAATTGAGCAAAAAATGCAAAATTTGACATTTTTTCAACCAAATTTGAGCATTTTGGGGTGTATTTTTTTTTTTTTTCAACTTTGAGTCTTTTAAAGAAGAAAAGTCCCCTAAAAAATTACACAAAGGGGGATACTGACTTGAGTAATGTCTTTGTCGGAGATCATCAAATCACCCCTGAAAGTCACTTGTCTGCTTGGTTTATTGATGTCCAGATAAAACTTTCTGAGGATTTATTTGCATATATGTAAGGGTCATTCTGTGTCCATTCACCCAATGCATAACACACCCCCGACCCCGATTTTGATGAGTTTGGTGTGCTTGATTGCTATCTTGGGAAACAGTAAAATGTGAGTCAGAGGTGTGTTAAATTGAAAATCTGAGTCAGAGGTGTGTTAAATTGAAAATCTGAGTCAGAGTTGTGTTAGATTAAAAATCTGAGTCAGAGGTGTGTTAAATTAAGAATCTGAGTCAAGAGGTGTGTTAAATTGAAAATCCGAGTCAGGGTTGTATTAAATTGAAAATCTGAGTCAGAGTTGTGTTAAATTACAAATTTGAGTCAAGAGGTGTGTTAAATTAAAAATCTGAGTCAGAGTTGTGTTAGATTAAAAATCTGAGTCAGAGGTTGTGTTAAATTGAAAATCCGAGTCAGGGTTGTGTTAAATTGAAAATCTGAGTCAGAGGTGTGTTAAATTGAAAATCTGAGTCAGAGGTGTGTTAAATTGAAAATCTGAGTCAGAGGTGTGTTAAATTGAAAATCTGAGTCAGAGGTGTGTTAAATTGAAAAACTTTTGGGTGAACTGACATGGAATGACCCGCAAGTTAAGTACAAAGTGCTAAAAATCTGGGTGACCACTGTGCAGACCCAGTGTAAATTAAGTATTAAAATCTTGGACATATTGAAGGTAACCGTTCCTTTTCGTTGCTTGTAGATTGTTTTGAGACGCACTCCAAAGATGTTGGGGAAATTCCATATTTATCAAACGTGACATTGCAGTTTTGGATGCTCTACAATGAAACGCAAGCTTGCTTTGCACGGCACAATGACACGGTAAGTGCAGTACCAGTTCTTGGCCATTGGTGGAAAAAATATCTTACTTTCTGGGATCATACAAAGTCTTAAAAAAATGATGTGAGTATACTATACTGCAACAGTGAAAATGACTGGTGTAGTAAGTCTACTATGGAATGTTGGTGCCCTCATCCTCATTCTTAACGAGTGTTGATGTATTTTCAAGAAAATGTATTGAACTTTTTTACTATTTGTATTAGATTTCCTCAAATTTTTTTGGAGGTGGTAAATTTTAATTACCCTTACTAGAGTCTGTTTTACTGCATTCCTGATTTATATGATAGGATACATAAAGACTTTGAAGAATCTAAGGTTGTGACGTCACAACTTTTTCTGGATTCCCAGCCAGGTCGGTATCCCTGGCAACGAGAGAGCTGACAGAGCCGCCATCAAAGCTCTGTCAAATAACATCTCTCCTTTTCCTATTCCACAATCAGACCTCCGTCTCTCCATCTACAACTACATCAATAAAACCTGGCAAAACTCCTGGAATCATGAAACCATGCAGTAACAAACTTCACACCATTAAACCCAAAGTCAGGACCAACACCCCTCTGCATAATCGCAACCGCAGGGAAGACATCGTTGTCACCCGCATCCGCCTCAGCCACTCCTCTCTTACTCACTCTTATCTGGCCCCCTGCCCCCTCTCTGCACCACTTGCAACGTTGATTTCTCCATCAAACATATTTTCTTAACCTGTCCCTATACCAGAACTCCAGATCTCTTCTCTCCTCACTTTCTTCAATCTCCGACCAATTCGAAAACAATTAATACTCAAACATCATCAACTTCCTCCGCAACAACAACCTCTTCCACCACATATAATCTCCTCCCCTCCTCCCTTTCTACACCTAACCTTACACACCCCTTTCGTTTCACCTAACTTTTTCTCCCTTATTCAGCTTTACCCCTTTATCTCCCTTACAAACCTTTCATCTCCTCACTATCCTTACTCTTACACCATTATTTATCAACACCCTCTTGGCACATTTGACTCTGACTGTCACGGTGCCGTTAAACATCAACAAACCAAACCACAAGTTGTCTGATTTCAGTCGTTTTACACAAATGATACAAAACTTCCATAGCTTCTTATTGGAATGGAATTTTTAAACGCTTTCTTTTGTAATGGAATTGCTTCAACCCTGAACTAATTATTAATTCTAAGAGGAAATAACAATTTATTGGCCTTTAAAGAATTGTTAATATAAGAAATATTTTCTCCCTTTTCCTTTCCAGTTTTTCTTGTTCCTCTATTCTTTCTCTCCTTTCCCTTTCTTTCTCCCTTTTTCTTTCTTTAGATTTTTTTTTTTTCATTTCCTCTTTTCCTTCCTGAATTTTTTTTTCATTTCTTCTCCTTTTCCTTAAGTGTTTTTTTTTTCATTTCCTCTTTTCCTTTCTTAATTTGTCTTCATTTCCTCTTTTCCTTTCTTTAGTTTTTTTTTATTTCCTATTTTTGTTTCTGAAGACTTGAACAAGTTTATGAATTTATAAATCTGGACTAAGTGCAGTCTTGGTCTTAAAGTGCAGTGGTTAAGGAGTCATGCTCGTATGCAAAAGGTACTAGGTTCGATTACTGCAGCAAGCGTTGCATTGAGTCCTTGAGCAAGGCACTTTACTCTACTTCCTTCAGTCCACTCAGCTGTAAAATGATTACCAGCACTGCTGGGGATTTAATCTGCGATGGACTGGCATCCCATTCAGGGGGAGTCATGTGCTCTAATCCGCTTGTGCCATGGAAACCAGGGAATAAGCACCAGCCATATTAGCCTAAAGGCTTGGATGGATTTAGCTTCTCTTTTTTTTTTTTTTCGGCAAGCAATCTGAAACGGACAAATGACATCATAGCTCTCCATCATATAAATAAAACTAAGAACTTACTGGAATATTCATTTAACAACACTAAATAAGAAGAAAATATTTGTATCTTTCAACATCACTTTTTCATTTGACAAAAACTTTTATCTCACAATGAAATTCTGCCCTTTTCATGCCTTAGGACTTACCTGGACAGGTTGAATCGGTTCACAACCACAGCATCATCTGCCGGGAATGCAACGCAAGCTACATCAATTTGGACAGGTTTTACCGAACGAAGTTGGAAAACTCGTATCGCCTTTGTATCGACCTTGTAGAAATGGTAAGATATGATATTGACCTTTGCTGCCAAAGGTACAGGGTGTGTTTCATTTATTATTATTATTACTATATACCATATATTTTAAGTGCTCATTTCAGAACAAAATATGCCAGCTCACAAGCACTTTACAGTGGAAAACAAAAATAACATATACTTATACATAAACTTATTCTTGTACTTGGGTGATTATTTTTATTAGGGGGCCAATGGGCAATTTGACCAATATCCAACTTCAAAGTCTTCTCTCCCTTTATGCTATTTGACTACACAAATTATATACATATAATACTGCAGTCTATGTATTGGAGCATTGATTGAATATTATTGATGAAAAAAATATATGACCATTTTATTAATACAACTCAAACTATTTGTTGTGTCCCCTCATTTTTTGCTAGAATTATATAACATTGAAGTGACCTTGTTAACAATTGCCATATTTTTACTTCTTTCAAGTTTTATCTTACTCATTTTTATGCCGAAATAAACAAGAAAGATTAAACATACCTTATTCTTGCCTTATTCTTTGTCATGTTGTCTCTGTTTATGTGGACATCCAATTGAAATTTAACGTCACTATGTAAATTTTCGTGTCCCCCTGTTTACGCATGTAAATGCAATTTTAAAGCTAAAGAATTAATAAAAATAGAGAGGTACATAGCTAAATTTGATGTCCCTTGTATTGATACGTGTCAAAATCAAACTTCTATATTATTTTCTTATTTGGTAGTGGTCAGGTTTAGACAAAATAAAGAAAAGCCGAAGATTTTGTGAAAATCGTGTCCCGCAAAATATTTACGTTTCAGCAATCAAAAGTCGAATTAAACCATATCGAGAGCACAATCACACGTGAACGATCAGGTGATCAAAGTACCCGCAAATATCGCTATAAACAGACGACAGTAGCTCGAGTCGGCCATATTGTTTGTTATAATTTTTTTCCGATTTAAGACTTGGTGTCCGGACTTTACGTGTGGAAGTGGTTACATTAAAATTAAAGGAAATTGATGATAAGTAGAACTATTTTACCTGCTAATTTGTGTAAAAATGATGGATATGGTCTCCGTAGTGATGTACTGCAAAATGTACGAATCTAGAGTGTCCCTTAAGTTTACAAATACACTAAGGAAAAGCAAACGAAACGTTTTGTGTACGTAAAAGGGGACACCAAATTTTTGGTAACCCCTTTTACGTTTGGAAGGTTTGTTTGCCAAATTGCTTTTTGTTCTTTTGAAAAGTATGTTAATTTCATTTAATGGTTTTGAAATGAATATTTTGATCATTTCTGTCTTTATTTCATAACATTGTTATGATTAATGTGGCTTAAGCTTTTAACGAAATGAATCAGTGGGAAGCCAAACATCGTGTCCTTTTACGTTTAAGTAGTTAAATATTTGTTTAAGTAATCTGACATTAGGGCTCACCTGTTTCTAGTTCAGAGTTAATACATGGTACCCTTTTACCCCAGTAACTACCCAACAGAACAAATAAATGGTCAAAAAACTACTTACGACTAACCAGAAATTGCCTTATACTAGTTCCGCGAAAAATTGAAATATTCTTATTTGTACTAGCCTACAACTACACAACTAACTATTAAGTGGTAGGTCTATAAAGACTGAAAGTATAATGATGTTTTCTAAATGAATAGACCTAAAGTACGTTGAAATAAATGATGAATTTCTCTGAAAATGAAAACATGTTGTAAGTTTACAATGGTTTGCCCCACTCCATGAATCAACCATCTCAAAGCCAAGGATGACCCAGTGATATGTTAGGTTTGGTGTCCCCTTTACACGTGAAATCTGGTCCAACAGGTATTGATGACAACTATCCCTGTGCTTTTGTGTGCCATTTATAGAAAATAATTTTACTCATTTTGCAAAATTGATATATTGTGCTAAGGGAAAAACATAAGTTTGGGAAGATTCAAACATTTTGAAATTTTAGAGTTGATGTCATGGATTGGCCCCCTAATAAAAATAATCACCCACTTATAAAAAACTTATACTTATACAAAAACATATACTTATGCATAAACTTATTCTTGTACTTATAACTAAACTTATACTTATACACAAACATATACTTATAACAACAAAAACAGGCACCAAAAACAAAACATTACTAATGAAAATATTGAGTGTATAAGTGAGTTTTAAGAGCCTTTTTTAAACCTGTGAGATTTTGGATTGAACGGATGGCCATGGGGAGTTTATTCCAGAGGTGTGGTGCAGCCCAGCAGAAAGATCTTTCCCCACTGGATGACAGTATACGAGTGACTTCCAAGTTCATGGTATCTTGAGCTCTTAGTACGCGCTTAGGCCTGTATAATGAAAGTAAATCATTGACGTAGTTGGGTAATAAATGATGTAATGCCTTGAAAGTTAACAAATCAATTTTAAATTCTATCCGCACTTTTATGGGAAGCCAGTGGAGATCCTTAAGAATGGGAGTAATGTGATTATACCTAAAAGTTCTGCTAAGTATACGAGCTGCCATATTTTGTACCCTTTGTAATTTGCGGCACTGAGTATCAGACAAACCATACAATAGTGCATTGCAGTAATCCAACTTTGAAGTAATTAAACCATTTATAAATGAAGCAGTTGCGCTATGAGTGAGATAGCGTCTTATGTGACCAATATTGCGAAGCTGAAAATAGGCTTGCTTGTAAAGTAGTTTACATATGACTCCATATTCATTGTGGATTCAAAATGGAACTCCAAGGTTTTTGACAGTAGACGCAGGTTTACATGTTTGGATTCCTAGCTGTTTTTAATGGACCAGGAGTGGCGCACTGCCCCGACAGGGGGCACAAACACTGCCCCGACAGAAGGTCTGAAGGGGGAAACTGTCTCAACTCCTGAGGGCCGCCCCGGTGGTACAGTATTTGCAGCTTTCTGAGTCATTTAGTATTAGACATGATTTGGGGGCAAGTTTTTGGTTTGAAGAATGGTTTCCACGGCATTGCTCGTCGGGGCCAGTTACAAAATATCTCTATTTTAACTCATGATTCCCCATCACATTTTGACCCGCATACCTGACCCCACACTGGCTCGGCCACTGCAATGGATTTGGAAGAACGTTTTTGGAATAATTACTGGAGCCAGCTGGGCTCAAAGTTTGATTGTGTTTTACTACTTTCTTCTCATATCCAGTGGTTTCTAAGCCACCAAATCTCAGGAAAAAATACAATGAAAAACCTAAAGACTTTTGAGGAATGCGAGAATGAGGGCATCAACCTTCTACAGTAGACTTCCCACCAGTCGTTTCTACACAAATGAAGACAAACTTTTATTTGAATGTCTTCTTAATGGAATGAGATATTTTGTGTCTCAGTTCTCTTTCAAACAAGATGAACATTTAGTCTAAACTCACAATATATTCTGTCTTAAGCCCCCCGGCCGACAAAACCTCAAATTTGTCGGGGGTAGGGGGGGGGTCTATTATTGCTCACAACAGAAACCACAATCCAGCACAAGCAATTAGCACTTACACCAGGGATTTCCACACACTTCACCTCACTTTCCATGGTCATAATCTGACATTGATGGTAAACAAATTTCATTGCAGTTCATTGACTTTCACACTCAACACAAGGACAAAAGTATTCCCCTGTGGTCAATGTGTCTGGCTTGAAGTAATAATTTACAAATAGGATGGTATTTAACAGTGAAGGTTTTGTTTGTTTATTGATGAGTGATTTTAAGTGATGTTTTTGTCCAACCTTGTAGGCTTTGAGGATTTGGGACTAAAAATCTATTGCAACAAATTTTTATCATGAACTTGCTTGATCCTTTAATCTTGAATTTCTCTGTCACGAATTTTTCGCTCGAATTGTCATCTCCCATATAAAATGAGCATACGTGACCTCTGACCTTTGTCCTCTTTGTAGATGAACATCACCAGACATGAATGGAGCAAGGATTTGGGATGCATGAAGCACATGAGAGATCTGCAAGCCGTGGCCATCATGGCAGGTGTCTTGTGCCTGTTGCCGATAATCTTTTATGTTTTTGCCAAAATTATTGTGGAGAAGAAACAGAAGAAGCTGCTGAGGAGTAAGTTGGGTTTCATTTAAAAGATTTGAAAGGTCGGGGGACAGATGAAAAGGTAAAGATGATTGGGGTGTGGTAAAGATAATTGGGGTGTGGTAAAGATAATTGGGGCATGGTAAAGTTGATTGGGGCGTGGTAAAGATAATTGGGTCATGGTAAAGATGATTGGGATGTGGTAAAGATAATTGGGGCATGGTAAAGTTGATTAAGGTGTGGTAAAGATGATTGGGGTGTGGTAAAGATGATTAAGGCATAGTAAAGATGACTGGGGTGTGGTAAAGATGATTTAGGCATGGATGATTGGGGTGTGGCAAAGATGATTAGGGTGTGGTAAAGATAATTGGGGCATGGTAAAGATGATTGGGGTGTGGTAAAGATGTTTTGGGTGTGGTAAAGATAATTAGGGCATGGTAAAGATGACTGGGGCGTGGTAATGATGATTTGGGCGTGGTAAAGATAATTGGGGCGTGGTAAAGATGACTGGGGCATGGTAAAGATGATTGGGGCATGGTAAAGATGAGTGGGGCGTGGTAAAGATAACTGGGGTGTGATAAAGGTGATTCGGGCGTAGTAAAGATGATTGGGGTGTGGTAAAGATGATTGGGGTGTGATAAAGATGATTGGGGTGTGGTAAAGATGATTGGGGTGTGATAAAGATGATTGGGGTGTGGTAAAGATGATTGGGGTGTGGTAAAGATGATTGGGGTGTGGTAAAGTTGATTAGGGTGTGGTAAAGATGATTGGGGTGTGGTAAAGATGATTGGGGTGTGATAAAGATGATTGGGGTGTGATAAAGATGATTGGTGTGTGGTAAAGATGATTGGGGTGTGGTAAAGATGATTGGGGTGTGATAAAGATGATTGGGGTGTGATAAAGATGATTGGGGTGTGATAAAGATGATTAGGGTGTGATAAAGATGATTGGGGTGTGGTAAAAATGATTGGGGTGTGGTAAAGATGATTGGGGTGTGGTAAAGATGATTGGGGTGTGATAAAGATGATTGGGGTGTGTAAAGATGATTGGGGTGTGATAAAGATGATTGGGGTGTGGTAAAGATGATTGGGGTGTGGTAAAGATGATTGGGGTGTGATAAAGATGATTGGGGTGTGATAAAGATGATTGGGGTGTGATAAAGATGATTGGGGTGTGGTAAAGATGATTGGGGTGTGGTAAAGATGATTTAGGCATGGATGATTGGGGTGTGGCAAAGATGATTAGGGTGTGGTAAAGATAATTGGGGCATGGTAAAGATGATTGGGGTGTGGTAAAGATGTTTTGGGTGTGGTAAAGATAATTAGGGCATGGTAAAGATGACTGGGGCGTGGTAATGATGATTTGGGCGTGGTAAAGATAATTGGGGCGTGGTAAAGATGACTGGGGCATGGTAAAGATGATTGGGGCATGGTAAAGATGAGTGGGGCGTGGTAAAGATAACTGGGGTGTGATAAAGGTGATTCGGGCGTAGTAAAGATGATTGGGGTGTGGTAAAGATGATTGGGGTGTGATAAAGATGATTGGGGTGTGGTAAAGATGATTGGGGTGTGATAAAGATGATTGGGGTGTGGTAAAGATGATTGGGGTGTGGTAAAGATGATTGGGGTGTGGTAAAGTTGATTAGGGTGTGGTAAAGATGATTGGGGTGTGGTAAAGATGATTGGGGTGTGATAAAGATGATTGGGGTGTGATAAAGATGATTGGTGTGTGGTAAAGATGATTGGGGTGTGGTAAAGATGATTGGGGTGTGATAAAGATGATTGGGGTGTGATAAAGATGATTGGGGTGTGATAAAGATGATTAGGGTGTGATAAAGATGATTGGGGTGTGGTAAAAATGATTGGGGTGTGGTAAAGATGATTGGGGTGTGGTAAAGATGATTGGGGTGTGATAAAGATGATTGGGGTGTGGTAAAGATGATTGGGGTGTGATAAAGATGATTGGGGTGTGGTAAAGATGATTGGGGTGTGGTAAAGATGATTGGGGTGTGATAAAGATGATTGGGGTGTGATAAAGATGATTGGGGTGTGATAAAGATGATTGGGGTGTAGTAAAGATGATTGGGGTGTGGTAAAGATGATTGGGGTGTGGTAAAGATGATTGGGGTGTGATAAAGATGATTGGGGTGTGGTAAAGATGATTGGGGTGTGATAAAGATGATTGGGGTGTGTAAAGATGATTGGGGTGTGGTAAAGATGATTGGGGTGTGATAAAGATGATTGGGGTGTGATAAAGATGATTGAGGTGTGATAAAGATGATTGGGGTGTGATAAAGATGATTGGGGTGTGGTAAAGATGATTGGGGTGTGGTAAAGATGATTGGGGTGTGATAAAGATGATTGGGGTGTGGTAAAGATGATTGGGGTGTGGTAAAGATGATTGGGGTGTGATAAAGATGATTGGGGTGTGGTAAAGATGATTGGGGTGTGATAAAGATGATTGGGGTGTGGTAAAGATGATTGGGGTTTGATAAAGATGATTGGGGTGTGATAAAGATGATTGGGGTGTGATAAAGATGATTGGGGTGTGATAAAGATGATTGGGGTGTGATAAAGATGATTGGGGAAAAGTAAAGATGATTGGGGAAAAGTAAAGATGATTGGGACGCGGTAAAGATGATTGGGGAAAAGTAAAGATGATTGGGGCGCGGTAAAGATGATTGGGGTGCGGTAAAGATGATTGGGGCACGGTAAAGATGATTGAGGCACGGTAGAGATAATTGGGGCGCGGTAGGGATGATTGGGGAGCGGTAGAGATGATTGGGGCACGATAAAGATGATTGGGACGCGGTAAAGATGATTTGGGCGCAGTAAAGATGATTGGGACATGGTAAAGATGATTAGGGGCGGTAGAGATGATTAAGGCACGATAGAGATGATGGGGAGCGGTAGAGATGATTGGGGCATGGTAAAGATGATTGGGGCACGGTAAAGATGATTGGGGCACGGTAAAGATGATTGGGGCACGGTAAAGATGATTGGGACATGGTAAAGATGATTGGTGTGTGGTAAAGATCTCATCTCATTCAAAGATTTCATAAAAAGAGGATTAAAAAGACAAATGGGCCAAGAAGTCTGTTAATGTGTCACAAATATGATTTAATGATAATCCGATCTGCAAAACATCAAAACTTTCACTGATTTTGATGGCTATTTTTTCCAGTGTTTTTTACTTCAATGTACTGTAAACTCACTGATATTTATATTTGATCCACAGGGAGGCAAAGTGAGCATCGGCCAGGCCTTCATGATCATTTCTCGCATTAACGGGGTGATTGGGGTGTGGTAAAGATGATTAGGGAAAAGTAAAGATGATTGGGACGCGGTAAAGATGATTGGGGTGTGGTAAAGATGATTGGGGCGCGGTAAAGATGATTGGGGTGCGGTAAAGATGATTGGGGTGCGGTAAAGATGATTGGGGCACGGTAAAGATGATTGAGGCACGGTAGAGATAATTGGGGCGCGGTAGGGATGATTGGGGAGCGGTAGAGATGATTGGGGCACGATAAAGATGATTGGGACGCGGTAAAGATGATTTGGGCGCAGTAAAGATGATTGGGACACGGTAAAGATGATTAGGGGGTGGTAGAGATGATTGGGGCACGGTAAAGATGATTGGGACATGGTAAAGATGATTGGTGTGTGGTAAAGATCTCATCTCATTCAAAGATTTCATAAAAAGAGGATTAAAAAGACAAATGGGCCAAGAAGTCTGTTAATGTGTCACAAATCTGATTTAATGATAATCCGATCTGCAAAACATCAAATCTTTCACTGATTTTGATGGCTATTTTTTCCAGTGTTTTTTTACTTCAATGTACCGTAAACTCACTGATATTTATATTTGATCCACAGGGAGGCAAAGTGAGCATCGGCCAGGCCTTCATGATCATTTCTCGCATTAACGGAGGATTGATTACATATTGTGATGATCACATGATGTAATGTGATGATCACATGATGTAATGTGATGATCAATAGTCCCTTGGAGGAAGGTGATTTGTGCATTGGTGCAACGCGAGGTAGCAGATTAATCTTGGTTGAAAGTGATGACCTCTGTGTCAGGAGAACAACAAGCTTTAGCCTGGGCTGGACCAGTAATTGGAATCAAGTGATGACCTCTGTGTCAGGAGAGCAACAAGCTTTAGCCTGGGCTGGACCCAGTAATTGGAATCAAGAATGATGTGCTAAAGAAAGCATTCATTTCCCTCACACTCTCTGTGGTGCTTATTACTGCTCTATATACTCCATGAACAGTGGTGGTGTTATGGAAAAAGAATGTTCCCCTACAAGATCGCCTTGTCCCCTCCTTCACTTGGCCCCCAAATCAAAAGAAAAGTGACATTTTGTCAGCTTTATGTTTTTGCCCCCATGAGACACATTTGCCCCTCTTTCTCCCCAGAAATGTGTGTAGTGACATATTTTGTCCGATTTGTTTCTCCCTTCCCCCATGAGACACATTTTTCACTCTCTTGCCTCCCCCTCCTTCCCTACGACCAAAATGCTGGTATCTGTCCATAAAGGCTGTGCTTTTGTATTATTGTTATCTGTTGTTGACTATGGCTTTATTATGGGTTCTGGCAGGGGTAGGGGACTGGGGATATAAACCCCTTTCCCCACCTCTCATTAGGAGGACAACTTCTCTACATGAAAATACTTCTTTTTGACAAATTTATAGCTTCATAACCCCTCTCAAATGAGAAAACGAGGAGTTTCATAGTCTGTTGACAGTCTTTAAATTTTATTTTATATTTGTTTTAATGTGGCTACAGTAAGGTTGCCTATTTTTGTTTAAAATATATTAAACATCAGGGCAAAATTTCACTCTAAATATAATTTTGTAAAAAACGTTTAAAATTCTTACATAAGCCATGACGGCTCATCAAGCTGGTGCTTTTCCCCGCCCCAGTTTCCTTGAAGTAAAGGGATGAGAGAGAGTGACTCCCCTGGATAGGATGCCAGTCAAACGTTGGTTCACTCACCAGCAGTAATATTGCTGGAACCTTGGCATTCAAATATTTACAAAAATCCATCGGGTTGAGGGCAACACACAGTAGCTAACCTGTTAATAGAATCATGGAGCTATTTTCGGTTAATAGCTCCCATGTGATAAAATGCATGGCCCTGTGACATCAGACATGCACTAAGTGCTGAACATGTAACTTATACCAAGAAGCAGTTCCAGATTCAACTGCTTTGTACCTTCAGGCATGAATTAAAAGGTTATTAAAGGAGTTCAATCAACTGGGTGGAGTCCTAGCTGGACTGTTCAGTCATTTGATCTGAAAATGGAGCTACTAGCTCCATGATCTGAAGAAAAGGTTTTGCAAGAGTTTAAAAACAAAACTAACATGTGATGTCATTTCACTCAGATGGACTGAAGCAAGTAAAGATAATGTCGACCACCTAGTCCATGTTGTGCCCCACTTTTCAGCAATTTTTAAATTCAGTTCATTGTAGAGAAAATTACCTCTTGCCCCTCCTCCCCACACATTTGGAAAAAAGGCCATTCCCCACCCCCCACTTTCCAGATAAGTATTACAGCCCTGATTTAGCGCTTTGCTAAATGATCGAGTTGATCCAATAACAGGGATATTTCCGTGTGGAATTATTCTCTACATAAGTTAATTTTGTTTCAGCAGATCTTCTGGGACCTCAAATATTTTTGCAAATGTCACAAAAGGTGTACGTTAAACGAGGTTATGACCTCAACATTGTATGTAGATTCTTACACAGGAAACCTTATTTAGGATAGAGGAAATAACATCTTCTTTTCTCCACAAAGAGAAAAATTAAAATTGTTTCATGAATAATTGTCAGAGATAAGTATTAATGCAGTGATGTAAATAAATAAGACAACTGAGATCAACAAACAAGCAATTTATTGATCAAAAGAATGCATTCCAGTACTATATTAACTATGTACAGTTTTTTATATATACAAATGTAGACACGTTTATATGCAATAAAACAAACGGTACAGGCAGCAAATGTATTTGCATTTTATAACAGTTATTTGAAAGGAAAAGTGTTATCCCATAAACACATTGAGAAGTGAAAGCTGCCATGCTGGTAACGTAACTTCCAGTTTTCATTGTTCTTATCATTGCGAGAAATCTGTGATGTTATCGATAACACATGTAGGCCCCTATGTTGGGTCCGGCAGATTGGTAATCGATAAAACTAATGATTCCTCACAATCAATAGGGAAAACTGAAAACCGGAAGTGATATTACCAGCACGGCGGCGGTCACTAATGAATGTTTTATGTGATGATACCTTTCCTTTAAAACTGAAATCCTCCCAGGCAAATGCAAGTTCATAGCAGTTGGTACTTATCCCCAGTTTCCTTGTAGGCCAATGACAGTACTTGACTCACCCTGGATGGGACACCAGTCCATCGCAAGCTAACTGCCCATTTCTCAGCTCATTTGATTGGAACAATCGGAAATGAAGTGTTTTGCTCAAGCACACAATACAAGATGGTATCCAGAATTGGAATCAAATCCACTACCATTGGAGCACGAGTCGGACCCTCTACCACTGACCTACCATGCTTCCAAAACTATATATGTCAGACTGCTTTTATTTGATTGACACAGGACTTAAAAAACAACATGTGATCGAGAGGGGGAGGGGAACTGCATGAAGGAAAGCAAAGTGGGGTAGCACAAAGATCTGCATATAAAATGATTCAATATCTCACATGTGGCGCATGATAGATTTTGAAACGTGGGTGTTTCTAGTGTGCTTCTCCACAATGCCACTGAATTTCCAATCCTAAATATTTGGGTAAGCTTAGTCTATATTCTGCAGACCCCTGGAGAAACCTAGCAATTTCATATAGACTGCAAATTATATAATATGGATCGATCATCACCTGGGCTAACATACATGACATTACCATTCCTATTGGCAAATGATTTTGCAGAGAATGGAGTGATGATTGATGGCTTGTCACAAAATGTGACATCACAAAAATTCAAATTTGTCACATTTCAAATGTTGCATAATGTTTGGCATTTTTTGCCACAGAATGTCACATTAGTTTTGCCTGTCACATTTGATTGACCTGTTGACTGGTGATACATCAAGTGCAACATCAAATTACCAATGAGTGCGAGTGAGGGGTTAAACATGTCACAAAATGTCAGACATCTGTTTATGTTCATTTTGTCACAAAATTTTCAAAATGTCACAGATTTTTGAACAAAGAATTTTGTCACAAAATGTCACCAAATCACGGATGCTCCATTCTCTGCTTTTGCATGTAAATTTCAATCCCTGTTTTGCAGGGTAGTAAGAAAAAAAAGGAAAAAGGAAAAATTGCAAAGTTAAGAAAGGACACATGATCTACTTTCTCATGAATATTTAGTACAAATATGCAAATTTTAAAGTGGAACTATTCAGACTCCTCAGCTTTGGATTTTACAAAGGGTGCAAAACATGTTTAGTCCTCTCATATGTTACGAGTCAAAATTCAATAGAGGGGGTAACTCTCCCAAGCATCAACTTACAGTAGTGGCACTGATTAAGGTTTAAGCAAACCTTTGAAGTCTTTTCAACAAACCCAAGTACTTCTCTACAAAAACAGTTGAGCTTAGGCCCCAAAAGATACATGAAGCAATCTTTCCTTAGGAGAAATGGTCCGTCAATCATTCACAGTTAATGCACACATTACCTCAGGCATATAATACACAACTATTTTATCACCAGTTTGCAAACAAATTTCTCCCACTAAGACACTTAACACGGATGAGTGATTTCAATGACAAAAAAAAAGCCCTGATTGCTTAGCATTGGCCTCTAATCTTATACACACAAATAACCTTGGGCTACTTGGCTGTGGTGTGCATGGGAATGGCAGATAAACAATCATTGTTTGGATTGGAAACAATACACTGAACAAACAGTTTGGTGGTAACTGCCATACCTGAGTTTTCAGGATTAACTTTGGTGTCGGGTGTGGGTAGGCTTTAGAGAAACTTTTCGGCATGATGTGAGTTGCCAACTGACTGTTGGATGAACCAAAACATTTTACTATGATGTGATTTTTCATACATGACTCGTCCTTCTCCTTGAAAATTTGTTCCAGCAAATCAAAACCACAAACTTAATGTAGCAAATAATGAGACCATCATCTTAATTAGAATAACCACTCAACCACACAATAAGGACTTCATACATTGCTAATATGATACTCAACACCAACTTCCACAACAACTTAAGACCAACAGGAGAACTAGTACAATGGAGCCATTGATAAAGGAAATTTGGTCTTGTGGTTTTCAGAAAAAGGAAAATAAAGGGGAAAAGTCTGACCCAATCTGCTTATATATCAGGTCAGGTCTAACTGTTTGAAATTTTAAGGAGCACAACAACTAATGAAAAAGAATACAAGAATACAAAAACAAGTTAAATAGGAGTAGAAGAAATTCCCCCAAGGTGCTTAAATCTTACGTTAATACTTTTGAGAAATTGGAATTAAGTGATATACGCTGTTTCATGCTCATTTTGAGGGTGCTCTCGGTCGAAAAGTGAGGGCGTTAGTTTTGGCTAATTTATGTAGATTATAGCCAATAGAAGTCGCATCACACAATTTTCACCCATCGAGCGCAAGCCAACAAAATTCCAAAAAGTCAATGCAAAAACATGTACAAATTTTGAGTACTCTGGTCGGGATTTAGTTATGTATGATAATCCGTACCGCAAAGGTATTCGATGTAGTGCAAGACTCACACTACAAACGCCCTCTCTTTTCGGCCGAGAGCACCTTTAACTTTCTTTACAACTTTATATTTGAAAAGTGGAATAAATTTTTTTTCCAAAAGCATGTTCTCCCTACCTACCAAAACAATATTTTGGGAAAATATCTATAAGAAATTATCAAATTTCTTTTTGAGTATTTGCATTGTCATGACCAATGCATTAAATCCTTGATTACACCATTAGTGTTTATCCATTATTACAACAGGTGAATTTCTTACTAAGAGAAATAATATGTGTACACTGTCTTCGTTTTTCTTTCATTTTAGTTGTTTTTATGCATTTTACACAATCTAACTCGGAAATTTTATAAAAAGATAAATGTTTTGTCATCGTGTTTTTATACGCATTTGATGCATTGTTCAAAGAACTTTAGACTCGCGAATAGCCTTTCTGAATTTGTGCCATTCCACTCGTCACAAAGTTATTTGCGTATGTAAACACTGCCTCAACATTAATCTTTTGCTAACATATATTTTATTTTTATTTCTACTGTACAAACACAACACTACGTAATACTTGTTGTACATGAATCTGCAATAATTTATGTCATCTTAAAAGAAACTA
Organism: Chiridota heheva; assembly: GCA_020152595.1. NCBI lineage: Eukaryota > Metazoa > Echinodermata > Holothuroidea > Apodida > Chiridotidae > Chiridota > Chiridota heheva. Next base: position 203,494 of record JAIGNY010004540.1, on the reverse strand, counting down.
TTAAAAATGGATTCACCTCTACTAAATAGCATCCATATATAATTATTAATTTCAATATGCTTATCTAAGATAAAAATAAATTCACAATTAGACTTCATTTGACAATACTATATATACATCTATCAGAGGAAGTTCGTCTTTCAGTTCATATCTACATTCACTCACTTTGATGCTGCTCGCATGAACAAAGCCCATATACTGGAATACCATCGGGAGACGTCTACAAAATATGTACTCAAGACATAGTAATCAGGTGATAGGTCATGTCTAATAAGACAAAGTGATTTGTCGACTGATTTGTCGGTCGATTGGCAGATTTGTTGATCTGTTGATGGACTGATTTATTGACCAATCGACTGATCCAAACCAGCAAAGCTTACTGTCGACCGATCGACTGATTTAATGACCAATCCAAACCAGCAGACTTTACTGAAAACAACATTCACTGATGAGGTTGTCAGCATCTCTACATTACAGCAAAATTGACTATTTATTTTTGAAGGACTCAAACTTGTTCACAGGGGCGGCCCGCCCCTTTCCTGGGTGAGCCTACCCCCCCCCCCTCCCCCCTTGTGGTCTGACCTACCCCTCATCAGAAAAAATGTTTAAAAAATAAATAGATTTACATTTTTTCTTTCAACTTAATAATCTTAATTAACCTCATTAATTAATACCTTATATAGATACAGAACACAGAATAATAGCATGGTAAGAAATTATCCTGTTTGGCTCATGAATGATCCTTATCAGTCGGAATAGTTTCATTCTGAGACATGATTATAGGTAAAATCCCAAAGCTTCTTCATTAGGGGCAAAGAGGGCCCCTGAACTCCACGCCAAAAGATGCAGCGCTTTGGGCATGCATTATTATGCCCCTCAACAAGTCTAGCAACCGGACCCCCTGCACATTTGCATACATAAATTTGTAGATGCCAAATTGGATTTACTATCCAAGACAAGATGATACTTGGACTACACTGGACTGGATCTACTGTATTGGTTGATTATAACGTCCACAATAAAAAATGGATTAAAAGAGTTGGAAACAAGTCAGGTCGTCTCAGAATGCTTGGCCTTCTTCATTCGGTCCAACCTAATTAAAGAAAGAATAACTAATTAATATTCAGTGATAAAAAGGTTACATACACGGGGTCATATAGTATAGAGATGATTGCGGAACCGTAATATATTACAAGGAAAATAGGGTGAAACTTATTTTTAAATTCTTGGAAAATCATGTGTTATGACTAAATTAGAAATTTCATTTCCTCTTATTATAATAAATGTTTGATATCTTTGACTACTAAAACTAACTTTTGACATCATTCAGAACCATGAGTTTTATAACTGTAACTACTCAGGGGTGACACCAGAACTCCAGATCTGGGGGCGGGGAGATGGTTGCTGAGGAAAAAAAGTGCTGATGGCCTGAATTATTTCAAAACCAGAGCATCACTGATGCAGATGCTCAACCCTATAAATGTTGATTACATGTTTGGAGTGTCCAGCCTGTGGTGGTGATTTGTTGTCAATGAATGAGAAAGATGGTATGGTGAAGATTATTAATGCTATGTCCCAGTCCTTCGGAATAATGTGCCATGTTTTTATTGAGAAGATATTGATTGTTTGTAGTTGAGAGCTTTCTAATGCAATTCTTTATATTTATGTCCTAAATTTCAGTCACTGAAAATCATCAAACTGACCAGTTTCTCCTGCTATACTTTGATTGCACCAGGATATATGATGGATATCTAAATTCAACACTTTTTCATATTCAACTGCTCCCATTCAAATAACTTTGGTGGAGATTTGAAAAACAATAAGATAAAAACTTAACGTAAGGAGATTAATATGTTTTATGGTTGTTATGTCACAAAATTTAAACAAAATTTGCATTTTGTATTATAAACAAGGCCTAAAAATTAACAAGAACTGTCAGAAGGACAGTATGCTCGACTATTCACAGCTAGCTTAGACAATGGGCTTGTTGATGGACGTATCTACCAGCAATGGGGCTATGCTAGCGTAAACAATGGGCTTCTTGATAGACGTATATGCCGGTAATGAGGCTAAGCTAGCCTAGACAATGGGCTTGTTGATGACGTATATGCCGGTAATGGGGCTAAGCTAGCGTTAGACAATGGGCTTGTTGATGGACATATATGCCGGTAATGGGGTTAAGCTAGTTTAGACAATGGGCTTGTTGATGGACGTATATGCCGGTAATGGGGCTAAGCTAGCTTAGACAATGGGCTTGTTGATGGACATATATGCCGGTAATGGGGTTAAGCTAGTTTAGACAATGGGCTTGTTGATGGACGTATCTGCCGGTAACGGGGCTAGTAGGGAAATTATTTCAAATTAAATGAGCTTTTGAAGGATGCACTTACTTTTCCCCTTTCTTTATATTTTCACATTTTACTGCAAGCCTAAAAATATATTTAAGTTGTAATCAGACATTTTGGGTGAGGTAACTAATTAACCCAGTAACTCAGAAAACATGAAAGAAATCTTTATAAATGAAACATCTCTTTTCATTATATCCATTGAGTCACAAAGAAAGGAGACCATGACTTGCCCAGGTCAATGAAATATGAACAATGTATCCTTGTGGCATAATGCAATTATTTGTTATTTCTTCAATCATTTACTTACCTAACTACCCTCTCTATTCATCTTAAAGGATTAGTTCAGAGGTCAAGTTAATGCACCTTATATGAAAGAGGACTAAGAAAGAAACAAAACAAAATGGTGAAGGAAGCATTCCAAAATATTAATCCATGAAGGAGATATTTAAGTCAAAAGTTTTGTCTCATTTGTTTAGAAATGACTGAAATCTGACTACTATATAGTTGTGACATCACATCCTGATGTCCTCAAGTCTTTATGTATTCTTTCATATTTTTCCCTGTAATTTGGGGGATTAAAACTATTGGATACGCCAGAAAAGTACTTGAAAAGAATCTGTTAAAGGTAATTATAATTTACCAGCTGAAAAAGTTGAGGTAAAATTCTTAGCAAATGACATAATTAATATGCACACTACACCTCACCATTGAGTGTAGACAATGCTCTTCACATATATGGTCGTTTGTGTAAACAAAATGCCCACACCCACTTTATATTAAGAGATACTATATCATAGATACAAATATTTTCATTGTTATGCAAATAAGCTAATTAGTATGCACATACAACCCCCAAATCATCCTTAACTGAACAGTACTAATGCAACCTACAACTGTATCAAGTACCAAGTTATTATCTCATGTTAAATATTTTCTACAAACGTCGATTGTTATGCAAATAACCTAATTAATATGCACATTACACCTCACCATTAAGTGTAGACAATGCTCTTCACATACACATGTATGATCATTTGTGTAAACAAAATCCCCATTCCCGCTTTAATTCAAGACATATCATAGAAGAGATATCATAGATACAAATATTTGAATTGTTATGCAAATAAGCTAATTACTATGCACACACAACCCCCAATCATACTCATTTGAACAGTACCCTTTGCCACACAACCCCTAATCATACTCACTAGTACCCTATGCATACACCATTCATAACTTATCTTATGAAAACTTTAACCAAAAACTTTAACCTGACAAATATTTTCATTGTTATGCAAATAAACTAATTAGTATACATGAATCATGCTCACTTAAACAGTACCCCTATCATAACTTAAGTTATGAAAACTTTAACCAAGAACTTTAAGCTGACAAATATTTTCATTGTTATGCAAATAAGCTAATTAGTATGCACACACAACCCCCATTCATGTTTATTTTAACAGTACCCATGTAATCTACCCCTATCCCAAGTCACATGAATGTACACGATTCATAAATTAAGTTATGAAAACTTTAACCGGACGCCGACGCCAACGCCGGGAGTAGTAGAATAACTCTACTATTCTTCGAATAGTTGAGCTAAAATTATGTACATTGGTCAATTTTTCACTGATTTCGATGAAAATACTTTTCATGTTTTCTAGCATATTTTCTTCCAGTAGAACTAAAGTCAAATTAAGCTCAAGCTACCCATCCATATAGATATTTAATTTTCCCCAAAGTTGTTCTTGCAACTTAAGAATAATAAGTATATTATTACTGGAAACAATATCCATTGAGATAAGGAATTTAAGGAATTCCCAAATAGTCCATGAACTGTATCTCTATGTTTGAAATAAGCATTGGATCACATAGCATGTAGTGGTCTGCTGGTCTAATCATGCATGATAAGCAGTTTGATCATCAAAGCTGATTGATTACCTGATGTCTATTCATGCACGATGGGCAGTTTGATCATGAAAGCTGCTTGATTACCTGATATCTATTCATGCATGATGGGCAGTTTGATCATGAAAGCTGATTGATTACCTGATGTCTATTCATGCATGATGGGCAGTTTGATCATGAAAGCTGATTGATTACCTGATGTCTAATCATGCATGATGGGCAGTTTGATCATGAAAGCTGATTGATTACCTGATGTCTAATCATGCATGATGGGCAGTTTGATCATGAAAGCTGGTTGATTACCTGATGTCTATTCATGCATGATGGGCAGTTTGATCATGAAAGCTGATTGATTACCTGATGTCTAATCATGCATGATGGGCAGTTTGATCATGAAAGCTGATTGATTACCTGATGTCTAATCATGCATGATGGGCAGTTTGATCATGAAAGCTGGTTGATTACCTGATGTCTATTCATGCATGATGGGCAGTTTGATCATGAAAGCTGATTGATTACCTGATGTCTAATCATGCATGATGGGCAGTTTGATCATGAAAGCTGATTGATTACCTGATGTCTAATCATGCACGATGGGCAGTTTGATCATGAAAGCTGATTGATTACCTGATGTCTATTCATGCATGATGGGCAGTTTGATCATGAAAGCTGATTGATTACCTGATGTCTAATCATGCATGATGGGCAGTTTGATCATGATAGCTGGTTGATTACCTGATATCTATTCATGCATGATGGGCAGTTTGATCATGAAAGCTGGTTGATTACCTGATATCTGTTCATGCATGATGGGCAGTTTGATCATCAAAGCTGATTGATTACCTGATGTCTATTCATGCACGATGGGCAGTTTGATCATGAAAGCTGCTTGATTACCTGATATCTATTCATGCATGATGGGCAGTTTGATCATGAAAGCTGGTTGATTACCTGATATCTATTCATGCATGATGGGCAGTTTGATCATGAAAGCTGATTGATTACCTGATATCTATTCATGCACGATGGGCAGTTTGATCATGAAAGCTGGTTGATTACCTGATATCTATTCATGCATGATGGGCAGTTTGATCATGAAAGCTGGTTGATTACCTGATATCTATTCATGCATGATGGGCAGTTTGATCATGAAAGCTGGTTGATTACCTGATGTCTATTCATGCACGATGGGCAGTTTGATCATGAAAGCTGCTTGATTACCTGATATCTATTCATGCATGATGGGCAGTTTGATCATGAAAGCTGGTTGATTACCTGATATCTATTCATGCATGATGGGCAGTTTGATCATGAAAGCTGGTTGATTACCTGATATCTGTTCATGCATGATGGGGAGTTTGATCATGAAAGCTGGTTGATTACCTGATATCTATTCATGCACGATGGGCAGTTTGATCATGAAAGCTGGTGATTACCTGATATCTATTCAAGCACGATGGGCAGTGTGATTATTAAACAAAATGCCTGAGGGGAGCTTGTGCTTACTGAGGGTGTTACATGACACCATGGAGTCTTTACCAAAATTTCTAAAAATCATGAAAAATTGCATCTTCTTTCAGCTATAACTACAACATTGCAATGATTCACACTTAACAAAATACAAGGATTAGAATTTGAGATAACATTTTGTATTAGCCAAAATATCAAGACCAGAGGTTTCAAAACAAAAGAGTTTAAAAAAATTTAAAGGTCAAAAAGTGAAATTCATCTTTGATTTATAACTTCAAATCCTCAACCCAACACTCTAGTGTTGGTTGAGCTAAAAATTTGTCAAGATAGCAGTTGGTTGCAACAACATAATGCTGAAGATAGATGCAAATGAAGAGCAAAGAAATGCCATTGCCTCAAAAGTTGGACCATTTATCCTATTTTTAACATGTTTTTACATCATTGTGTACTTTTTTTGGAAAGGGTCAACACCCCTGGCTACACCCATGTTTGCTCAACTTAGGCAGCATCAGTATGTACAGCAAAATTTCATGTCACAAATTTGGGGAAAATCGTCAGCAACAAACACCCTCCTCGGATAGCTCACCCCTGGACAAAACAAATCAATCAAACAAACCGGTGTCTATTCTTGCTCTTCCTTTTCTTGTGGGAGCTCTTGTGTGACTTTGACGACTGATTTGATGACTTGTCGGTCGCCGACTGCTGGACATCAACCTCTCCGTCATTCTGACTGTCTCCCGTTTCTGTTTCCGATTTCGATGATAGATTATCGGCTCCACTGACTGACTCCCTAATTTCTTCTGGAGAATGTAACAAGTAAAGCAAATATTTCTAATCGGACTAGCAATAGCTAAGTTTCTATTTCAAACCAGCATCTAACTGGAAATGCACTCTTATTATTTTCAAAGAATGAAATTTAGAAATAGAATCCAACGATTTTTTTGCCCTCTCATACATGTACATCACACATGTGAGTATATCAAAATCAATCCAAACATTCATCCATCATGACAGGAGGAAGGTAGTTCAGGTAATTTACATTCCTTGCTCCCAGCTAGATTTATGTAGAGATGCCCACGGCTTTTGATCAACCAGTTGCAAAGCACTGGGTGAATGAAGACCCAGCAGGATTAAAACTGGTACCTATGCTAACATGATACTATGAATTGAATCTAAAACTGTTTTTTGACTGTTTGATATAAGTAGTTTGGGTATTTTACATCCCTTTCTCAACACCTAAATTTACTGTATATTTCCTAATAAACGCCTCCACTCTAATAAACGCCCCCTCCATGTTTTTTTGTGCGGTGACAATTGTAAAGTCGCACTTAAATTGATGGGTAATATCGTAATATTAAATACACAGTGTGATTTAACACTAGGTTTCAGCCAAAACTCATCTAAAAACTGTAAAACTGTCCAAAAAATACAGTCAAAAGAGTTGAACTTGTACCACCATAAGTACATATGAAATTTAACCTCAAATAAACACCACCCCACTTTTTAAAAATATAATGCCCCACCTCGGAGTGTTTATTAGGGAATATATGGTATACAGAAATGTCCACGGCCGAAACCAATTCTGAAGAACTGGTGAATGAAGACCCAGGATTGGACCCGTAGCTTAAGCTTGCCAACCTGATACTATAACTTTTCTTCAGACCTTAAAGACTGTTATGCTCAGAATAATAGGTATGTAGATTAGATATTTTACCTCCCTTTCTCACCAGCTAAGGTTTAAAATGTTCTGCTCAGAATGGAATGTTTTCAACCACTAATCAAACAGAAACCCTTGGGGTTTTTTTCCCCTTTAAAATTTAAGACTATTCTCAAGTATTCTGCTCTGAATGGAATGCTGTTTCCGACTACCAATCAAACAGAAAACCCCTTTTACGTTGTTTTTTTCATTCAAAATTTAATGACTGTTGTCAGTGTTCTGTTCAAAATCGAATGCTGTTTCCAACCACCAATCAAACAGAAAACCCTTTTTTGTTTTTTTCTTACCAAATTTAATGACTGTTCTCAAGTGTTCTGTTTTGAATGGATTGCTGTTTCCAACCACCAATCAAACAGAAAACTTTCCTTAGGCATTAATACACTTTTAACATCTAGAATAAGATATGAAATTGATTCTTACTTTTCTCGACTTGCTGTTCTGCTAAACCAAGGGATGTCTGTATAAACAAAAGAGAACATATCAATTCAAAATCATCTCCAATATCAATGAAAATCTAACCAATGGGAGCGTCCAGTTGCCCGTGGGACAACCAATAATCTTGTCTGGGCAACCATGACATTTATTTGACTTTCCTGGACGGACAACTTATGTTTTCCGCCAAATTTATCTGTGTAGAAATGAGAAATGACTGGTGTATAAGTCTGGTGGGAAGTTGGTGTCTTCATCCTCACATTCTTAACAATTTTAAATGTATTTTAAAGAAAGATTGTTTAATTGTTTTCACTATATCAATTATTTTTCCTCGAACTTTCTTCAGGTGGTATATTATAAATACCCTTCATAGATTCAGATTTACTACTTTTTTGACATATCCCATTGTTTTAAAGCCAAAAAATCGCAGGACAAAATTTGATAGAATACATTAAGACTTTGAGGAATCAGAGGCTATGACATCACAATTAGTTTGATTTCAGTCGTTTCTACACAAATGATACCAAACTTTAAACTTTAAATATCGCCTTAACGGCATAAGATTTTTGAATGCTTTCTTCACTATTTTGTTTCTTTTGAAGTCCTCTTTCATATAAGATGGACATGCTTGACCCCTGAACTAATCCTTTAATGGAATAAGATTTTTGAATGCTTTCTTCACCATTTTGTTTCTTTGAAGTCCTCTTTCATATAAGATGGACATGCTTGACCCCTGAACTAATCCTTTAATGGAATAAGATTTTTGAACGCTTTTTTTCACCATTTTGTTTCTTTTGAAGTCCTCTTTCATATAAGATGGACATGCTTGACCCCTGAACTAATCCTTTAATGGAATAAGATTTTTGAATGCTTTCTTCACCATTTTGTTTCTTTTGAAGTCCTCTTTTATATAAGATAGACATGCTTGACCCCTGAACTAATCCTTTAATGGAATAAGATTTTTGAATGCTTTCCTCACTATTTTGTTTCCTTTGAAGTCCTCTTTCATATAAGATGGACATGCTTGACCCCTAAACTAATCCTTTAATGGAATAAGATTTTTTAATGCTTTATTCACCATTATGTTTCCTTTGAAGTCCTCTTTCATATAAGATGGACATGCTTGACCCCTAAACTAATCCTTTAATGGAATAAGATTTTTGAATGCTTTCTTCACTATTTTGTTTCTTTTGAAGTCCTCTTTCACATAAGATGGACATGCTTGACCACTGAACTAATCCTTTAATGGAATAAGATTTTTGAATGCTTTCTTCACTATTTTGTTTCTTTTGAAGTCCCCTTTCATAGGATAGACTTGTTAATCCTTAAAACGAATATTCCTGTGAATTTTCATTTTCATGCACATTATTAAGCTTGGAAGATATATCAATTATTCGATATATTTTGATATTGACCAATATTGATATGGCCAATATTGATTTCAAGGGTCATATCGATAGGACCTTTACAGTATATTATGCTCGCTGTTCAGGAGATAATACACGATACAATAACTGGAAAGAAACAATACAAACAGATATTTGTTAAGCATCATGAATGTTTATTTAAAGATTTATGTACATATTTTGCAATGATTTCTGTTAATTTACACACAAATTAATTTTTTGATTTTTTGTGATGAGATTAAATGACCTTGAACAGTTACTCTTAATTGAAGTATGATGTTATATAATTTGCATATTGATATTTTGATTATATCAATATTTTTCAGGTGATATATCAATATAACAAAATGATCAATATCCCCCATGCTTATATATCTTAGAGGACTATCAAATGAAACAATTTGGCATAAAAATCAAATTCGTATTTTTTTTTTTGATTTACGAGTTATTGCATTCAAAGATTGTGTAAGTGTGTTGAAAAGTGACCTCACGGTGTACAGTGTGATGTCATAAAGACAAATCCAAGACAGTTTTTGTGTATTTCTTAGAAAATCAATTGCCTCTTCCTAAATTACAGCAAGCATTTTTTTGTTTAATTGATGAGATGCGGTATAACATGCATTTAATAAGATCATGCTTGCTCATCAGCTCATGAACCTTGAACTCCAAGTAACAGAAAAACCTTTTTCTTTTATAGGTAGATGTAAGTGTTTTGGATCTTGCCTTTATGACATCACATTTTGCACTGTGAGGTCACACTAATGAAATCATCCAAATACAATAGCTCCAACACAGAATAAGATATCAACATGGAATTTATTTCTTTAATAGTGCTTTATTATATAAATACAAATGAAAACTCACAGGCATATTCCTTTAAAGGAATACTCCTACGGATTTTCATTTATTCATATATGGTAAAATTATCGACCCGTCTCCAATCTTCCCACCCTTGGCAAGATCCTTGAATATCCAGCAGTCTCTAAGTTTAATGAACATTTTCATTCAAATCATCTTACTGAAGTTTTTCAATCTGCCTACAAACCGGCACATAGTACTGAAACTGCGTTATTGCGTGTTAAGAACGATATATTAAATGAGTTAGATTCGGGTAGAGTTGTTTTACTTGTACTTCTAGATATGTCTGCAGCCTTTGATACCATTGACCACAGTATTCTTATAAATAGGCTTCAGTGTGAGTATGGTATCGGAGGTTGTGTTGTAAACTGGTTTAGATCTTGTCTTAGTGATCGTAAGAGTTTAGTTTGTATCTCTGGTAGTTATTCTACTGCCCATCCTCTGAAATATGGTGTTCCCCAAGGATCTGTTGCAGGTCCTCCGATCTTCAATGCCTATTCGCGGCCTGTTACCCGCATTATCAAACTCTTCAATGTTGCTTACCATATATATGCTTATGACACTCAGCTATATGTTAGCTTCGATCCTAAAATGCAATGTGATAGGGAAGCTGCCCAAGCTCGCTTGTCAAATTGCATTGCGGCGGGGAAAGACTGGATGCTTCATAACAAACTTAGACTTAATGACACCAAAACTGAATTTTTGATCATTTCATCAAAAAAACAAATGCATTCCATCAAGTCCATTGTTTTGAGGATCGGTGAGTCTGTGATTGTTCCTTCATCATCCGTTAAAAATTTAGGTATCATGTTTGAACCTTGTATGAATATGAATTCCCAGATCTCTTCAATATGTCGTACTGTTAATTTTCATTAGCGTAATATTTCTAGAATCAGACGGTACATTGATCAAAATACTTGTGTTCATGCAGTGCGATCTCTCCTCCTTTCTCGGCTGGATTATGGCAACTCCCTGCTTGGTGGCATATTACGTGAAAACCTTCAACGCTTGCAAAGACTTCAAAATCGTGCAGCCCACCTAATTTTTTGTGTTGATAGACGTACAAGCGCTTCCCCGCTCTTACGTGTTCTTCATTTGTTGCCCTTCCAGCAGAGAATCGATTTCAAGATCGTACTGCATGTGTACAACTGCATTAAAAAAAATGCGCCTTCATACCTTCAAGATTTGCTGCATATCTATGAGCCTGGACGAGTTGGTCTAAGATCCGCCAACAAGGATGTCACTCGCCTTGTGGTGCCAAGAACTAATCGTGTCAGTGGGGACTGCGCCTTTTCTGTCCTGGGACCACGTTTGTGGAATAATCTACCCATTGCGATCCGTCAGGCTCAAACTGTTTATACTTTTTAGAAGGCCCTTAAGACTCATCTTTTTCCTACTGATTAAGTTTTATGCTGTCTATAATATCTAATTTCTTGTTTTATTTATCTAGTTTTTTTGTTTATATTTTATTTTTCATCAATTCTTTTATGCTTTTATATTGTCCTGCAAATGTTTTTAATTTTTTGTCTATGTATTATTAATTTTATTGTAAAGCGCATTGATCCACGGAAGAGGCGCTATATAAATAACTTCAATTTTAATAATAACAATAGAGAACATTTATAGAAACAAAGTGGTGAAAAAACTATGTAAATATTTTATTCCGTTTAGAAGTTATAACAATTAAAGAGTAGGAAAATGTTCTTAAAAACACCTCATACAGTATGTCCTTCAGCTTGGTAATGTCATCAAGGCAATTCCAGCACAGTTCTTATGTATGTCTTATAAATTTAATTACACCTCTGCCCCTCACTGTCTGTGAAACACCAACCTCTGCCCCTCATTATTCATGAAACACCAATCTCTGCCCCTCATTGTCCATGAAACACCAACATCTGCCCCTCATTGTCCATGAAACACCAACCTCTGCCCCTCATTGTCTATGAAACACCAACATCTGCCCCTCATTGTCCATGAAACACCATCTCTGCCCTTCATTGTCTATGAAACACCAACATCTGCCCCTCATTGTCCATGAAACACCAACCTCTGCCCCTCATTGTCCGTGTAACACCAACCTCTGCCCCTCATTGTCCGTGAAACACCAACCTCTGCCCCTCATTGTCCATGAAACACCAACCTCTGCCCCTCATTGTCCATGAAACACCAACCTCTGCCCCTCATTGTCCATGAAACACCAACCTCTGCCCTGTCCCACCAACATCATTGTCCATGAAACACCAACCTCTGCCCCTCATTGTCCATGAAACACCAACCACTGCCCCTCATTGTCCATGAAACACCAACCTCCGCCCCGTATTGTCTATGTATCATTCTACATATCTGAGGAATAAATATCCTCATTTGATGATAATGCCTGATAGTTGCACATAAGTGATTAACTTACGTGGGATGTAATTGAAGACTTGGAAAACAGTCTGTCAGCTTCTTTAATTTCCGATTTCTTTTATCTGTCTTGCTGTTTGTGTTCCTTAAAAAAGGAAAAAATGTAAAACTTGTGTTTAGTTTAACACTCATGCATCACTATACATTAAATGATAAAAGCCATGTTAACGTGGTCCACATTGAACTTAATGTTATATTGAAATATTTGATATTTTGCAGTATGTAGATTTATAGAAAATGAAAATAACATAAAACCATACTTGTTTAATGCTACTACATTGATTACTTAATCTACAAAACATGACTTAGGAAGAAAAACTGATAGCGATAGACTGAAATATTTTCCAATTTTATTCAAAATAGCAGGACTTTTTTGACACTGTTCAGACTGAATTATATCAAAGAGCAAACAAAAGTTAATGCCACAGAATAAAATATGAACTATCCAGCATATCCCACTTTCTGAACCTTTTTACCATATATTGGGAGGGGGGGATAGGGGAGTTATATGACCCCCCTTTCCCTTGGCTACACCTATGCTCACTCCACAACCAATTTTTTTTTTTTTTTTTTTTTGTATCCATGATGATCATTTCAATTTATTGTATTCGACTTAATAAGTGCCCAGGGTGCTTATGTGAATAGAATTGCACCACCTTATAGGCCTGGAGTTTCTTCCTAATAAGCGCCCATACAGTGAGCTATTCATGTACAGTATTCATACTGCCTTGTACATATGTGAACTGGTGCTATACTAGCCCCACAATAACCACCACAAATACATTGTGAGAGTCAGATGCAAAATAAAAAAAAGAATACCTTGAGTATTTTAAGTTTTCAAATAAATTATGTTATTAGTCAAACACTGTTGGGTGGGTGTTTATCAGAGCAGGGGTGCTAAATACATCAAATCATACTGTATGCAAAACGATTCATGCTATGTGCAGTACATACTTATTGGTAAGATAGCGGTCCCATCCTCTGATGATATTTCCGTAGAGAGCTGTATCTTCCAAGTAACTTCCTTCAAATGCGTAAATTTGCCTTTCCAAATTTGCAAGAGTTTCCTGCAACAAAAAGGTCAATAAAATCAAATAATCCACTGCTGATGAAAAACAGATCAATCGGTACAAAAATAGCATGAATGGTCTAAAATAGCATGAATGGTCTAAAATAGCATGAATGGTCTGGCAGTAACAGGTCATAAACCACACTTGAAAAGACAACCATAGGGGTCATTAGTTAGACTCCATAGCAAAAACTCAAATTTGATTGACTTTTTGTTCTTTAAACTAAAAACTTTTGCATCCCTGGTCATAAAACTCTTCAAAATTGCAAGATAAAATCAGAGAAAATTTGAGACGTTTTTTGAGGACTCTTATGTGCCTACAAAATGAAATTCCAATTTGTTTTATTTATTTTTTATTAGCAAATTCAAGTTAAAATTAAACTATTTACATTTGATCACGAACAAATCTGAAATTTGGGGTAAAATACCCTTCCAAAATATGTTGACTGTTATTTATTCATTTATTAAATATTTATCTCAATAAATTTGATAGAGGCTGCAAACAAACAGCTGTTTCTAAGTCAAACATGACTTTCAGAATAGCTTCAAATTTCTCCAGATTTTGCAGCTAAACAGGAGCAGTTATGAACATTTTGCTGGAAATGGATAGTTGAGATACTTTTCTTAAATTTTTTTAAAAGTTCCATGACCAGGGACACAAGGAGTTTTCAAATAAGAATCAAAATTCAACAAAATTTGAGGTCATTTCTATGCAGCCTAAACACTAAATGACTCCTACTGTACATAATTACCATTTGAAGTGTGGCCTATATAACAATTTATTCAACAACATGCACAGTAGGCCACCAGCCCTAAGTACAATGTATAATCACTGATACATAATTTGAAGGAAAATTATGAAATATTTACATGATTCAGCAACATTATTATATAAAACGAATAACAACTTGTGCTTTACATTACTGAAATTAAGTATTTTTTTCAAATTTGATGTTTTAAAGGCAAGGAATATAAATCTACCCAAGTTATTCAAAATGAAAGAATTTTTTTTCGAATCAAAAATGATAACTTCTGTCTGTCAGGTTTTGGGAAAATTGCATTAAAATTGTTGTTATAATCTTTATAAAATGAAATGAAATTTATGTTTGTTTGATGCTTAAAGGCACTGCGACAGTCAGAGTCAAATATGCCAAGAGGGTGTTAAAAATTTAAGGTGCAAGAGTTAGGAAAGAGAAGGTTGGGAGAGGGAGAGGGGATAGGAATGAGAGAAAAAATCAAAAATATAAGATGCAAATTCATCTTTGATATAACCTAAATCACAAAGCACACAAATTCTTACCTCAAATAAGGTATTATTCCATCACCCAGTTTAAATCATGACTAGACAAACACAATTTACAAAGACTGCGCTTATATTCACAAACTGCAACTTAAATACTTTTCACGAATGAATTCAGCTTTAAAGGTACTGTGCGATATGCTATCAATCTCCTGAATTTATTTCCCTCGTCCAATTTTAACATAAATGTCTTTAAGTCCTTGCTCAAAAAGTATTGTAAAAGCTCTTTCACTCCAGACCCCTGGTTCAGCCATGCTTCCCAGGGGTCTAGCCATGCTTCCCAGGGATCTAGCCATGCTTCCCAGGGGTCTAGCCATGCTTCCCAGGGGTCTAGCCATGCTTCCCAGGGGTCTAGCCATGCTTCCCAGGGGTCTAGCCATGCTTCCAAGGGGTCTAGCTATGCTTCCCAGGGGTCTAGCCATGCTTCCCAGGGGTCTAGCCATGCTTCCCAGTGGTCTAGCCATGCTTCCCAGGGGTCTAGCCATGCTTCCCAGGGGTCTAGCCATGCTTCACCAAAACCCAAAGAAATCTTGAATACATTTTAAAGTTTTAAGGTCCAACATGTGAAACCTCTCTCTGCTAAAGAAAGCTGTTCCCTGTAAACTGAGTGAGGGAACCTAAATGTTAGCCAGGTAAACGAGGAAGCCTCAACCAGTATTTTATAACAGACATCCAGGGTGCATTTAGTGCACTAAATTCTGACAATCTTCGGCATGCAGTTGTTTTCTTTTCGGCATAGTGGCGTTGCACAAGCGTTCCTTGGCATACTGGCGTGAAAAAAAATATAAACTTGTAGTACAGTTGTCCTAATATTTTCTTTCCCCAACACAGACACACGAGTCATAGGCTAAATCTTGCAGAATGTATTATAAAAGTGAATAACTTTGAAACAATCACACTTAAAGACACTTGAACTCCTGCTAGATTGCATTAGACTAGCAATGGCATGGAAAGCACCCTGGCAGACATACAGTAGCTCGATTTACAAAAAGAAGTTTGGGAGGAAGCAATGCTGAAATAATTTTTTCTTAGGCCTATACACTTTTGTGTTTTCCTGTATCAGTGACTTCATATAAATTGTCAGAACTAATGCATATTCATTAGTAGTACTGTTAGCCAACCATGTTATTTTGGAATTAAAAACAAGTTTTGTCACCACGGAAAGTATTGTAGAAGCAAAATAGTCAATGCTAAACAAAATTTAGTTAGCTTTTTTTATAGCAGTAACTCGCTGCTTGATAACTTGACTGTCTCTGCGTACGAAAGCAAAGGCCTCATTGTACCTTTGGCATAGGTTTTACATGGAATGCACCCCGGCAGACACAGCTCTATTTACAAAAGGAAGGTGGCACCCTAATTAGGCCTGTAGTGACGTTCACTACATGCTATCGTCTACTGATTTACGGCATGTCAATGGTTATTCATGTCCTATATAGTTGTGTGTATTATTACCATTTAAACATTACCATTACTGAGAATGGAGTACGGAAGCTCCTAAAGAACCTTTAGCAGCACAAGCTACGGGACCGGACAACCTGCCCGCTTACTTCAATAAGGCCTACGCTGATGAGCTTTCACCTGGCCTTACTCTGCTTTTCCAGTCTTCATTGCACCAGGAAAAGGTACCCTCTATTGGGAAAGATGCATGTATAGCGCAACTCCTCAAGAAAGGTGACCATGACGCTGCCGCCAACTATCGCCCGGTATCACTCACTTCCATCTGTTGTAAAGTATTACAACACATCATTTGCAGTGCCACAATGAAACATCTTGAGAGCAACAAGATTCTGTCTAACCTCCAACATGGGTTCAGGAAACTTTGATCTTGCGAAGCACAGCTAATTCTCACCATCTCTGACTCAGCTAAAGGACTTACAAAGGAGCTAACATACACACGATCCTTCCCAACTTTAGCAAGGCTTTTGATAAAGTCCCCCATGAATGGCTACTTCACAAGATGCATCACTATGGCTTAGACAATCAAGTTGTTGCCTGGGTTCGGGATTTTCTATCTAAGCGCACACATCAGGTTGTCCCTGAAGGTGACACCTCTGACCACACTTCTGTTACTTCCAGAGTGCCCCAAGGCACTGTGCTGGGACCGGCTTTGTTTTTAATTTACATAAACGACTTGCCTGAAGCAGTTTCATCTTAAGCTCTCCCCTTTGCTGACGATTGCCTACTGTGTAGAGAGATCAATTCCCAGCCTGATCACGTCAAACTACAACAAGACCTTGATGCTCTCTAGAAGTGGGAAGATAACTGGTTAATGTCAGTCAACCCTAAGTGTGAGGTACTGCATGTTTCCAAAAAGAAATCTGCAGCCCACCAAACCTACACCATCCACGACGAACCTCTGAAGGCTGTGAAGAACGCAAAGTACCTTGGGCTAAACATCAACAAGTCTCTCATGGAACCACCATATAAACACCATCACCAAAAAAGCCAACTAGCGCGACTTTCGAACCGTATATGAAAATTCCTTTTTTTGACCACTCGCGAATCTTAATTACATTTTTTTACTCAACTCCCATTTGGCGGAGACTCCCTTCTTCATTTATAAGCCACAGTATTTGTTAATTTTTTCCGATGAGATGTACAAACAAATTTTTTACTCCATTAAACTTCCAATGCCCGACAATTTGCACAAACCAAAGAAATGTCCACGATGACGTCATGAAGAAGCTTATCAGTATTACTCTGACAAGAATGAACCGGGTGAAGATTACGACAACGTCATTTCTATCCCGTTACAATCATGACAGTGTAAATACCTGACAATTTGCTGCAAACCAAAGAAATGTTGCGATGACGTCATTGAAGAAGCAGTACTTCAATGAAGTCACCGCATATTTTCATGTAAGGTTCGAAAGTCGCAGTAGGAGGTGACCTCCCTTGTTATATATATGTAATAAGTATATAGGTTGCCATAACATTAGGAACACCTGTAACTACTTGCAAGGCACTACCTGCAACACTACTTGCAAGGCACTACTTACAAGGCACTACATGCAAGGCACAACATGCAAGGCACTACTTGCAAGGCACTACTTGCAAGGTACTACTTGTAAGGCATTACTTGCAAGGTACTACTTGTAAGGCATTACTTGCAAGGCACTACTTACAAGGTACTACATGCAAGGCACTACTTGCAAGGCACTACTTGCAAGGTACTACTTGTAAGGCATTACTTGCAAGGCACTACTTCTACTTGCAAGGCACTACTTCTACTTGCAAGGCAATACTTGCAAGGCAATACTTGCAAAGCAATACTTGCAAGGCAATACTTGCACGGCATTACTTGCAATACAATACTTTGTTGGAGGGGAAACTTTTTTATTACAGTCAATGGGATATTTTTTGTATGAGTACTTGTGTCGCCTCAGCCAGTCAGCGAAAATTAATGGTACTCCGTGCACCACAACATTCCTGAATGTCCAACCTCGAGAATACTGAGTGAGACGAGCAAGAATACACTCGTAACATTGAAAACCACTCAGACAACAGCAAATAAAGTAATCAAGAAATGAAAATTTTCTCAAAAGTACGTAGAGCGAGGAATTTGACTTCATTAGCATCTTAAAACTTTAAAGTATCTTCCAAACTATGTTACAAATGAAATGATGAACATTTTGTACGTAAAAAAATATATAAATTACTGAAGAAATGACATTCCGATTACTTCGCAAATCCCTCACTATAGGAAACGCATACACAATTAATGCACATATCACCCAAGAGCGCCGGCACTGCTATTTTGAAAATGTTCGTCTGTAAATGTACGCAGTGTTCGATTTAATGCTATGCGCACGTTGACTTCATCTTTCAACTAATTAGATACATCCATCCAAGGCGCTGTTTGAAATTAAGTAAGTTGCAAAGGCTCTTATACAAATGCAACTTTTCAGTTTTCTTCATTAAACTCGCACACAAAATGTAAGTGAACATCTCAATATAGTATCATTGCACATATCTATTTATTTTGTATTACATAAAAGTGATCCATGACAATAAAAGGCATTGTCTAAAGTTGACTTGCGATCGTTGCGGAAAAGCCTAGTGTTTCTAGCGTGTAGTCAAAATTCATCTACGCTTCTATGATTAGCCAATGCAGCAGATTTATATTATACAGGTAAGGTATAGGCCTATAGCGTTTCCTGACTGTATAGCAGCCGTGAAGTGGCTATAGCGTATACTAAAGTCAGATGTTATCTGACTACCAGGCAGCGGGCCTAATAATAATTTTAGTCACAACCCAATTCCACGAATGTTATCATTAGGACATGCTTGTTGTGTAATTATGTTGTGGCACATACCATGTTGTCAACTAGAGTCACTGTATCACATTTCAACAACCCATATTTTCACAATTGTCACTTTGTTTCCACACAGTCTGATCCACAGGCATTCCTAGTGTTAGCCAAATTATGGAAGCATTTACCATCATTTGGCCGTGATTTCTTTCACTTTAATCCATTTCAGTATGCTGACGTTATGTGATTGTTGATGTTTACTGATCTGCGGCCTCACAAAGTTTATGATTTTTCCTATGCACGCCATTAGAGATGAACACAATTTTTTTTTGTCGTAACTTTATTCAAAATTACACACCTTCCCTGAGAATATTCTTCACGAAAATATTTAAAAAATTCCTGCCCACCACTCAGCTCTAAGAGTCACTCTTCCACCCAGCACTCAAAAGTTCAATTTGGTTAAATAATTAGGTGTTTAAACAGATCTCCTTTTAATCTCGCTCTATTTATATCATTCGCTGATTTACACACATAACATAACATACATTAAATTCTGATTAAAACAACTGAACTATAGGAATTTAATGCAATTGAATGTACATACTGTATTATCATAAAATCACCCATACACGAAGCTCTTTGCATAAACGTACGTACATGCACACAGTTCAGGTTCATGTTTTAATCATTGTGAATCACTGCTGGCAGCTTGCCAAGTCCATCACTTGCCATACAAACAAACTTTAACAAAGTAAAAATTACACCCCAAAGGCCCAAGGCGTGCTTATAGACCGGTCCAAAAGTAAGTAACCAATCATATTTGTTATAAACCCCATATGCACTTAACATTATAATGGACTGATCAATATTCTTTTAATTTATGGGGGGATTTTATATTGATAAAAGTTGTAAAAAAATTGTATAAAAGCGGTAAAGTTTGGGCAAGATGAATAACAATAGGATTTGAGAGAAGAGTTTCGGCATATGTTAATACTTTTTTTTTTTTTTTTTTTGGGAGGGAGGGGGAGAAGGGAGGGCACTTTGACAGTTGAATATCTATTGTATTTTAAATATCCATTGTACATAACAAATATTTTGTAAATCCTTCTACCATTAAAAAAAAATATATATAAAAAGTATTTAAAACTTATATATATATATATATATATATATATATATATAGGCCTATATACCTATATATATATTCGCCAGTGCACCACAACTGGTTATCAAAGGCCGTGGACATTGACTTGGTTGTCGATGTTATGTCTGTCCGTACGTCGTACCTGTGTTCTCGTCCGGGTCGATTAAGCGTTTCGTGATAGCATTTGTACTATCATAACCGAATACGCAGGCGACGATCCCGTCATTGTAATTGTGTATTCAACTCTCTCTCTCTCTCTCTCTCTCTCTATAAATATATATATATATATATATATATATATATATATATATATATATATATATATATATATATATATATATATATATATATATATATATATATATATATATATATATACATATATATATATATATATATATATATATATATATATATATATATATATATATATATATATATATATATATATATATATATATATATATATATATATATATATATATATATATATATATATATATATATATGTATGTATGTATGTATGTATGTATGTATGTATGTAATATGAATATAGGTTGACATAACGTTAAGAATACCTAAGAACACCTGTGACTTGAATGAGGTGTTTATTTCACTATCTGCCCAGGCGCTTTCAATTATCGTGTAACTACTTAATGTTGTATCTTATAATGGAGGGCTTGATCTACAGCGTTGACGTAAAAGTTAAACACACATTCTGGCAATACGGTAACTTCGTTTTGCTGAAAATGCCCTAAGAATTTATGGAAAATTTTACCGCTATCTCTCCTCTTCTCTTCACTAATTCAGCCAATTCGGTTCTTGTGTCCGTTAACTGAGGCTGGTTTTTCGAAGACATTTTTTGCGGAACTTAACTCAGCAGCCTGCCAACTTAACGCAATCGACATAATCTTCAACCGGGTGTCTTTTTATGACGTCATAGCAGAGCAGACGCTTTTAGAACAATGACGTAATTTTTTGTATTATTCTCGTAATATTGAACAATGACAGAATGAACACTCGCGCGGCTTGTAAACACACGTGGGTCTGTGGTCAATTGCGAGACGACTACGGGAGGTGAAGGCTGAACTTGGTAAATTAGTGTAAAACGGAACTAATTATTCTCAATATTGAAAGCGATCATGAAAGAGTCAAGTTCGGGACCCTTTTTGTGCCAGAATATTATAGATTTGGGATATTTTGTGATGTTTTCCAAAAAGTACCATCTAATATCTCTCGGATGATGGTACTTTCGATAGGGGGTGACCAGCGGTTTTTTTATATAATTTTTTTAGGCCGATGTGAAGAGGTGTTGTACATGAGCACATTTTAATAATTTCATTGACGCCGTTAGTGTCCCCCTCCCCTAACTCACTATAATAATTGTCCTCCCCTTCCCATTCAATATTGGCTATTGTTACTGTTTTTCCTGGAAATTTACGTTAAGATAGGAATACATTTAACATTGAAAGGGAGGATAGGGGTTACAATTCTCGGCAAAATATCAAAGAAACATGGCACTATAACATATGAAGATCTCAAAAGCTGAAGTGTTCCAGCCGTTTTGTCAAAATTGTAGGCCTAGGCCTACTCCCAATAAAAAATATATCCCATAATATTTCCTTCAACTTATGATGATCTGCAAGAATTTAAACTGCAGTCACAAATGCTAAATTAACCCTGTCAACGGTAGGTAAGGAAGTTTTGGCATTATACGGAACCCCACCCAAATCCTATCACGGACCCACCCGTCTGAATCCCAAATTCTATCACCCCAATCCCAAATCATCCCCTCACCCAAATCTCGAACTACCCTGAATACCAAAACATATGTCACTGACCCCCATTCACCCCATTCACTCCACCCGTGGGTGGGGACTAATTATTAAGTATAGGGGCTAATTATTAGGTATAGCCTAATCTTAGACCCCAGATAGTCTAGGTCATTCTACTTCCATTCAACAAGTTGGAAGTTCCAAGCACTTGTATGACACCTGATGAAATCACTCCACCTATTCAGTGCTGTCATGCAAAATAAATGACACACTATCCATTTAATAGTACCTCAGACTCCATAACAAACGCTATTTAGAATTAGCTATCAGTCATAGTTGTATAGTAAGCTTGCTGCCTATGGATACAACTAACCAGGAGTTGTGGCCAACGCTAGTGTTACTGCTGTTAACGTGCGTGGACGCGGGAAACATATATCCCGCGGGAAATTCACAAAAACTTTAATCAGATGATGTATCACATAACAGTGTGCGCAGAATTATAGTGGCGTTTGCATTATAATTTGCGACTTTAGTACGACATCACTCTGTGTAAGCTGCCGTAACAAGAAATGACGTCAAAAAGCCATGAGGAAAAATGACGTCAAAATGACGTCATAAAAAGACACCCGGTTGAAGATTATGTCGATTGCCAACTTAACTTAAGCCTAACCACAGAAGTATTTCCAATAGGAATATACTGCAGATCTGTAATAACGCGTTCTACGCACTTTTAAGGTCAATTTTTAAAATCTCGACAGGAATTTGAATCTCAAAATACGGGTTGTGAGACCTGGGGCAGGGGAATAAGAAATGATAAATACGTAAAACGCTAAAAAGAAAATGTAAACAGCATACTTTAGCAGCACTTGGTTATCCTTTTTTTTTTTAATCAATCAATTTTGCATTGAAAAATTTGCAAGAATACTGAGAATTAATTCTTATTCAGACAAACTCCTAGAAAATATGGGTTAAGCTTATATCAGGGTCCAAGGGGAGAAGCTCCCGGTAGCTCTGCAGATTTCTCAAAATCAAACACACAAGTTCAAGAAATAAATTGATGAAAGAAGAAAATTATGTTTTTCAACGGTAAAGGAGTCATAAAGTCTGATACAACCCTTATTATTTCAGGATTAAATTCTAAACTAATCAGCAAATCAAAAGCTTAAACTTACTAACACTTGTATTGCTAACTAGTTTTTTTTTTTTTTACTCATACTTTTTACGCTCGGTTGGCGTTCATGTCCTCTTGAAGGATTTTTGCCGACTTAACCGATTCAGATTCAGACCCGAACGCCGACGAGTGAACACACAATTACAATGACGGGGTCGTCGCCTGCGTATTCGGTTACATGGTGATAGTAACAATGCTATCACGAAACGCTTAATACGACCCGAACGAGAACACAGGTACGACGTACGGACAGACATAACATCGACAACCAAGTCAATGTCCACGGCCTTTGATAACCAGTTGTGGTGCACTGGCGTGTCTACCCAACCCAGGCTTGCACCCAGGGCCTCGTGGTCTGTAGACATGTATGATAACCGCTACACCACAGTTGGTAGACAAGGACCCGAAGATTTTGCCCGCATTTTTATATTCAGGGGAATTTTCTGATCCAGGGGGTGTCCAGACCTCCCCCACTCCCCCTTTTTCATTTTTGACACTTTTTAAAGCAACAAATATTGGCACTTTGGAGGAAAGTTTGTAGGGGGTAGAGCTTTTTGAAGATTCGGGATCCATTTGTGGCATTCTAATAATACTAATAATAACTAGAATTTTATCACTCGGGGTATACCTTCACCCCTTGGCTTTTCCAACATGCCTTATATATTCTATAGTTTATTCCCCATACCCAAAACCACCTAGGCCCACCAAGTATATATTTTAGAGTTCATTCCCCATACCCAATACCACTTAGGCCCACCAAGTATATATTTTAGAGTTCATTCCCCATACCCAATACCACCTAGGCCCACCAAGTTTCATCCCACAAAGAATCTCTTCCTCACTTTTGATCTATATTGACCACTTGCACTCTGAATACTTCAGGATCATCTACTATGATAATCTGGTTTCTTTCTCTCAAAGTGAAATTATTGTTTTCAGTTTTATTTAGGCTAAGTGTTCATTATTTGAGTTCCTTTCAGACAAAATTCAAATTTTATCATTTTCTTTTCATTGCAGAAACCAATTGGTTTGATTTTCTTTGATACCAGAAACCACAAACCAGAAATCCTCAACATACTCTGTCCCAACCTTCTCATTCTTCAAATCCTCAACAAACTTCACGCTCTTTCCTCCTTAGGAAAGAAAATTATCTTTTTTTGGATCCCCAGCCACGTCAGCAACCCTGGCAAGGAAAGTGCCGACAGAGCCGCCAAGAAAGCTCTGTCAAATAACATTTCTCCTTTTCTAATTCCGCACTCAGACCTCTGCTTCTCTACTGCCAATTACATCAGTAAGACCTGGCACGACTCCTGGAATCACGAAACCAGTAACAAACTTCACACCATCAAACCCAAAGTCGGAACCAACACCCCCTGCACAGTTGCAATCACGCACTCCCATCTCCTTTCCGGCTTCTCTGCCCCACCTGCAACACCGCACTCTCCATCAAGCATATCCTCTTGACCTGTCCCCTATACCTGAACTCCAGGTCTCTTCTCTCCTCACCCACCTCAATCTCGGATCTTTAAAAAAAAATCCCTCCTCCAACATTATCAACTTCCTCTGCAACAACAACCTCTTCCACCATATATAATCTTCCTTTCTCTTCCCTTCTACACAAAACCTTACACACCCCTCTCTTTCCACCTTAATTTTTCTCTCAAATTCACCCTATTTCTCCGCTTTTCTCTCTCTCAATCCTTTCATCTCCTCTCTGCTCTAACTCTTACACCTTATTTTTTCGACACCTTTTTCGCACATTTGACTCTGACTGTCGCAGTGCCGTTAAATATAAACAAACCAAACCAAACCAGAAACCACTTAATTCGAATTTTTGTGCATTTGTTTGTATTTTCTTACATGGCATGAATTTATTGTTCAGCACATTCAATGGAAAGTTTCTAATAAATTTATACAGATCACACCCTAAAATCCCCCTCCCATTTCTGCCCTCCTCTGTTTCAATATGTCCCAAAATTTAGTCACTTCCTCCTTAAGCAGAAACAAAACTGCACAGCAAATTTAATCAAAATTCATTCATCCGTTCTTGAGATTTGACTTCGTTGGTGGAGGTAATTATACACACTTGTAATATAGTGCAGCACACACTTTTAGGATCAGTTCAGCGGTCAAGCAAGTCTGTTTCATTTGAAAGAGGACTTAAAAAAAAAACTAAATAGTGGAGAAAGTATTCAAAAATCTTATTCCGTTAAGGAGATATCTAAGCTAGTTGTGATGTCATAGCCTCAGATTCTCAGTTTTATGTATTCTATCATATTTTATCCTGCAATTTTGTGGCTTAAAAACCATGGGATATTTTAAAAAAGTAATAAAGCTGAATCTAGGAAGGGTATTTTTAATATACCACCTGAAGAAAGTTTGAAGAAATATGATTTAAATAGTGAAGAATTAAATAGAATTTCTTTAGATTATATATAAATTTAGAATGTGAGGATGAGGACGCCAACTTTCCATAGTAGACTTTACTACACCAGCCATGTCTACACAGATAAAAGCTATAATACTACACCAGTTATGTCTACACAGATAAGAGCTATAAACTTGAATTCTCCTTTAATTGAATAAGGCTTTTAAACTCTTTCTCCACCATTTTGTTTCTTTTGAAGTCCTCCCATATAGAATGGACATGCTTGACCTCCGACCTAATCATTTAAGTTCTAATACCTATCAGTTGTTGCAAAACTGGTAGTGACAGAGCTTAAGAGCTGGAAACAATTAGAATTGTGAGAAGTCACACACAATCCTGGGTTGGGTCGCACCAAAGACTTCAAAGATGGTAGCTGCTGCCCTCTCTGTCTGATGCTTAAGTATTTAGAAGGAAGAGCACGGTAATACTTTCATGTGGTTGGTGACTCGTTGCGCCGTTGTGGATTCACCAGAGCTTGCCCCGCCCCAGGATTATCGGTTGGTGACTCGTTGCACCGTTGTGGACTCACTGGAGCTTGCTCCTCTCCAGGATTATCGGTTGGTGACTCGTTGAGCCGTTGTGGATTCACCGGAGCTTGCCCCTCCCCAGGATTATCGGTTGGTGACTTGTTGCGCCGTTGTGGATTCACTGGAGCTTGCTCCTCCCTAGGATTATCCTCAGGAGCCTAAGCTCCATTTTGTTGTGTGTGGCCGATTGTTTTGTAAACGATATGGTACTTTATGATGGGTGTGAGATCTATAATACTAAGCAAATCATAAAAGAGTTTATTTTGCATATCGAGTAAAACTAATTGCACCATCATTTGGTAAAACATATGATAACTTTTCATGGGCATTTTGGACTCGTGTAGATTTCCTAAAGATGTCATATTCCTGTGGCCTAAGAGAAGGAGCTTTGAAGTGGTTATCCGCATCTGGGTTTTTAAGACACTTGAAAAGGAGCTTTGAAATTCTTTGATACGGACTTCAACGAAACATACCATTCGTTACGAAGCTGTTGCTTAAATAATGCCTATAATTTCGTAGCTTATTTCAAATACAAATTCTTAGAAGAACAGAAAACAGAAGAACAACCTGCGAATTAACCCACGTTTTACCAAGTGACCTCTGATTTTTGTTTTGTTGAGGTTTTGATGTATTACTTCATTTTCGTGGCAGTTTATGCCATTCCTCCACCCCTAAGCTGCCAGGAGAACCATTCACGCTAACCAGGGCTGTACCTGTGGACATCTCTCCAGGGACCTATCACTGCGAACTTCTCTTGCTCTTTGAACAGTGACATGACCTTGGAGAGAGAGGTTAATGAAGACACTTTATTCAGCACAAAGAGATGAGATCAACAAACTGGATTGTGTTTACGGAGGATGTTGGCGGACATGCCCCATAGTCCAGCGCATATTTTAAGAACATTTCACTTCGCGACCACAATCACCCATAGGTCACTGGTGCAAGGCCAGAAAGAACATTACAAAATTTGCACCTTCAAAACTTAAAAAAGTTAAACTAAAATAGACTTGACATAATGTTTATGTAGAAAGAGTTCAAATTACAAAGAATTAGTCTGGCGCATTTAGAAATTATGACAAAAGCAATTATGATAAAATTATTAAATGTAAATATATCTTGACAATAACCAATTAGTGATCCATGGCTTGGACCAAGGACGACGCCACGGTTCCATAATGGTGCACCTCTGGTCCTTTGACCTCTGGCTACACTGTCTGCCAACTTGCGCTGTATTAACGCAACACATTTTCAGTTGACGGGTGCGATGGCAGTGCTGGACTCAATGAGGCACAGTGTGCGTCGAATCACAGTAAATAATGTTGTTAGTCATGTATGTGTGTCTGTATGTGTGTGTGTTGTATGTACATTTCAATTTTTGTGACACTATATCTTTGAAATATGGCTGAAGATGACAATAACTCCACTGACTCTGTCCCATCCGACGTGGAGGATGCCTGTTTTTTGTTTTTCTCTGACATAATTTTTCATTTTTATTAGATTTAAATAAACTGATTTTTTGTAATGATATGTACATTTTAATTGCTAAAATAATCACTTGAACTTTGCAACTAAATCGCTTTTGTTTTATTTTCTAGATTAATATGTGTTTGTACTTTGTTTTTCAGATTTCATTCCTTGTGGTGAAAATGTACTGCACCCCTTCAAAAACATTTAATGAACAAATGATTTAAGAGTGGTGCACCCATTCATACATCACACATTTCTACAGAGCTGTTAAACAATTTTATTTTATTTATTTTTTTCTTCAGAATTAGCAACTTGGCTAATGTTGCCCCTACCTACAATCTTGGACAAAACTCGTTGAAACACTTCAGGCCCGAAGCCAGCATGAGACACCCGAAGTCAGCATGAGACACCCGAAGCCAGCATGAGACACCCAAAGCCAGCATGAGACACCTAAAGCCAGCATGAGACACCCGAAGCCAACATGAGACACCCGAAGCCAGCATGAGACACCTGAAGTCAGCATGAGACACCCAAACCCAGCATGAGACACCCAAACCCAGCATGAGACACCCGAAACCAGCATGAGACACCCAAACCCAGCATGAGACACCCGAAGCCAGCATGAGACACCTGAAGCCAGCATGAGACACCTGAAGCCAGCATGAGACACCCAAACCCAGCATGAGACACCCGAAGCCAGCATGAGACACCTGAAGCCAGCATGAGACACCCAAAGCCAGCATGATGAGACACCCAAAGCCAGCATGATGAGACACCCAAAGCCAGCATGATGAGACACCCAAAGCCAGCATGATGAGACACCCAAAGCCAGCATGATGAGACACCCAAAGCCAGCATGAGACACATGAAGTCAGCATGAGACACCCGAAGCCAGCATGAGACACCCAAATCCAGCATAAGACACCCAAAGCCAGCATGAGACACCCGAAGCCAGCATGAGACACCCAAAGCCAGCATGAGACACCCGAGGCCAGCATGAGACACCCGAAGCCAGCATGAGACACCCAATGCCAGCATGAGACACGGGCCCATTTTGAAACATCAACTGAAAAATATAACAAGAATATATAGGGAATCTACCCAAGTGCATCCTCGTTAAGTGCTTGTGCCCCCTCCCCCCCTCCCCCCACTCCAACCCCCCCCCCCCCCTCCCACCCACTATTACGATAAGCCCTGGCTACTGGCTTGGAATTAACACTTCATATTTTTCTATTCATTCATATTCAACATCCATTCATCATTGCTTCTTTTCTTAGTGGTTCTTTGATCTATACTTTCTCATTTTTAATTATTATTTTTTGTTTGGAGTTAAAAATAAACATGCCAAAAAAATCTCTTTAAGCCTATTTGCACCCGACACCAGACTTAATCCTGAAAACTCAGGTATGACAATTACCAATCCGACTTCCTGCTCAGTGTATTGTGTTTCCACTCAAAACAATGATTGTTTATCTACCATTCCCATGCACACCACAGCCAAGTAGCCCAAGGCTATTTGTGTGTATAAGATTGCACAAAGCCCGAGCTGAATAATCAAGGCACTTTTGTGATTGAAATCACTCATCCATGTTAAGTGTCTTAGTGGGAGAAGTTTGTTTTCAAACTGGTGATTAAAATAGCTGTGTATCATATGCCTGAGCTAATAATGTGCATTAACTGTGAATGATTGATGGGCCATTTCTCCTAACGAAAGATATTGCTTCATGAGGAAGGAAATAATCAAGAATTATAACATTAAACATTTAGCTCTTTGAGACCATTAGTGGCGTTAGGATTTTGGTCATGGAGGGAGGGGGGAGCAAGAGAGGATCAATTTTGTCTCATAAGGGGGCAAAAGCCTATAAATCTGGCAAAATTTGTCACTTTACAAAATTGTCTAGGGGCAAAGCGATCTCCTGAGGGCAAATGACCCCCAGTCCCCTCCCCCTCCTCGCAGCCATTGTTTGAGACACTGAACTATTCTAACAGTTTTGTCCAAGATTGTAGATCTTAAAAGGACAGTTATCCTCTCAAATGTGGAGGTAAATAGATTGCAATTCGTATGCTTTGATTGGTCGAAATACAATGGTCCAATGTGCACTGATATTGAAAGGCCAATCAGTAATCATTTGGAATCAAATGTACGCAGCCACATTTTAATAAGGATAAATGCCCTTTAATGGATGTCAGTATCTCTGCATTGTAAGTTTCATTAGAGGTTCCATGTATGTCATGGGCATTTAATGGATGTCAGTATCTCTGCAATGTAAGTTTCATTAGAGGTTCCATTTATGTCATGGGCATTTAATGGATGTCAGTATCTCTGCATTGTAAGTTTCATTAGAGGTTCCATTTATGTCATGGGCATTTTATGGATGTCAGTATCTCTGCATTGTAAGTTTCATTAGAGGTTCCTTTATGTCATGGGCATTTAATGGATGTCAGTATCTCTGCATTATAAGTTTCATTAGAGGTTCCACTTATGTCATGGGCATTTAATGGATGTCAGTATCTCTGTAATGTAAGTTTCATTAGAGGTTCCATTTATGTCATGGGCATTTAATGGATGTCAGTATCTCTGCATTGTAAGTTTCATTAGAGGTTCCATTTATGTCATGGGCATTTAATGGATATCAGCATCTCTGCATTGTAAGTTTCATTGGAGGTTCCATTTATGTCATGGGCATTTAATGGATGCCAGTATCTCTGCATTGTAAGTTTCATTAGAGGTTCCATTTATATCATGGGCATTTAATAGATGTCAGTATCTCTGCATTGTAAGTTTCATTAGAGGTTCCATTTATGTCATGGGCATTTAATGGATGTCAGCATCTCTGCATTGTAAGTTCCATTAGAGGTTCCGTTTATGCCATGGGCATTTAATGGATATACTTTCTATGTTCATTGGGGTGTTGGCCCAAGATGAAGGGACTGGCCACCGAATAGTGAGGGCGTAAATTAAGTCTCACACTAAATCAAATACCTTTCTTGCATCCAATGGTACGGAATATCATAAACGTTACCAAATCCTGACCAGAGTACTCGGAATTTGCATGTGTTTTTCATTTAATTTTTGGGATTTGTTGGCTTTGGGAAATAGGTGAGCATTTTTGTAAAAACAAATGTGTGATGCAATTTCTTTTGGTTAAAATCTACATAAATTAGTAAAAACGCACCTTAAATTTCCGGCTGCCAGCTCCTTTAATTTAAGAAAGTGTATATAGACAATTGAGATTACTGTTTAATTGTTTTTTTATTTCTCATTTTACAAATGGATACATTCAAAACCTATACACTACATTATTACTACACTACTACTTACGAAAAACAAAACTTTTTAAGTTTATAGTTTGTTTCAATTAGTTTTGTACTGGCTTCAAACCTATGGACATGACAAGTATACATACTGCCCTCTACTACTGTGTCATGCATGTCACTGATACATGGTACTCCAGGGTTGTAATTCCTAGGGCAGGGGGACATTTCTCCACCCCACTTTTTAGGCAGAATAAAAATAGAGACAACATTTTAAAAAGTGTTTTTACTTGAAATGTGGAGGGTGTTCTCTCCCACTGCATCTCCCCCCTCTTCATCGCCCCCCACCCCTCCCCCCCCCTCCGCCTTCTGCCCTCCTCCTCTTCACACCAATTATGGAAGAGAATGATGAAACTGTGCTAACTAAAGTATGCATACTTAATTACTAACTAAGCCAGTCTTGGCAATAAATGTCATCCATCCAGTGTTTTTTTTTTTACCGTTTCCGGGAGTTGGGGAGGGGGGGTGGATGTTATATCTCCATGAATCATGGACTACCATTTTCCATATCATCATCTACCTCATTCTAATTTTACAAATCATGACTTGGTTTTCCATCATTTTAAAAAGAAAACCTACAAGCTCATCTAAAATATCATATTCCCCTAAACCTTCCCCCTTTATCTACAGTATGTTCTAAAATCCTTCAGCTAGCAGTTGGTATCATCTCCATCCTTCATTATTTTCTTATTTATGTCAAATTATTTTTTCAAGGTTTTTCTCTGATAATTACAAAATGTACAAAAAATAAACAAATATTTTCTCCACATTCCATGTGGAGCCAAAGAAGGTTACCCCCTCCATTACCCCCTTCCCCTCCCTCCCCCTCCTCCAACTGTATTTGTCTACCATTTCCAGTCCCCGTTTGAAAGAAGAACAATGATTCTTGTGTTGGACCGGTACCCAACGAGGGTACAATTTGAGCACATTTCAAATTTTGAACAGTTCGTTTTAGGATCAATATAGGTTTCACTGCCTGAAAGCAGGGAAGATGCCTTTTAGAATGGCAACTCCCTGCTAAAAGCTACAACAGTCACTGTTTACAAGTCACTACACTGTAATTTTGACAAATACCACTTCTATTGCACTCTTTTCCCATAAATCAAGTGAAAAGGATTTCTCTCAATGTCCCCCTTTTCAGAGAGTCCGAGGCCCCCACAGTGGACTTGGGAAGCAGTTTGATTTTCATAGCATTGTTTAAAGTTGTTTTGGTTGAGTCTCCACTGCGTAAAACAAATGTAAATACTGCCCCTATGCAACCACCAAGAAATTGTTTCAGAAATGATCACGTTTTGGACATTGATATCAAAACCCACGTCCAGACATCCTCACAATTGTGTACGTTAGTGGTTTGGAGAGGTGGGAATGGGTCAGTGTTTAGGAAACTTTCGAAAAGTGGGGTACAACCTCTTAGGGAGCACTGCTTCAAGTCATAATATCCCCTGAGTCTGTAAATAAAATTAGTGAGCCCAGAAGAACAAAGTAAAAAGGGGCACTTTCATTTTGAATGGGGCGCCTTTGCCATATTGTTTTTTATTCAAAAAGTGTGTGCACATTCCTCCAGTTATTGCACCTTTGACAATGTTTGAGGGGCACTTTTCATTTTCAAAAGGCCACTTTTGTCATTTTTTTGTATAAGTACCCCCTCCTCTAGGTCCCTGCACCTATGGGGGCTTCAATCGTTACTTTGACGTCAGCGTCTGTAAGTAGAGTAAAACATTTATGAAAAAGTGAGGGTATGAGATCATCCTCTTCTTGTGGTCACGTGACTCATGTCCGTATATAAAATTGTTGGAACACCAAAGTCAAATTCAGTGAATTGGGGATCCAAGGTCTAGATTTGTTATCATCTGGTGAATGATTTGATGCACAAATAAAGGAATTAAAGCATTGATTTGTTTCTCGCTTAGCTTAAATGAACAAGAGTTTCTCAAAGGGTATCATCCACCGCAAGATACTTTCGATTTGTTCCAGATAACGATTACGTCATCACCTCATCTTTCAGCGGCTCTGACAGCAATGACGTCATCACCTCACTCTCAGCTGTTCTGGAACATATCGCTCAAAAGTCTCTCAATAGGAATGTTTCCGATCGTCTGCTTGAAAAACAAGCGTTCGAGGAACTGGCTGCTGATACTGCGTAATGTGGGGAGTGAAAGTAGCAGACGGCCGAATCTCATTGGTTGATTGACATTGGCGTAGCGTTCATAGTCATTTAACATGACCTGCGCTTGATCTTGGAAGGACTCCACAGTGTAGGGCTCGCGAAGACCCGGTGTATCTAGGAAAGAACAAATAAATTAACTTAAAATATTCGAAATTTCCTTCACATTGTTATAAACGGCTGTGTTTGTTAGAGGACTTGACTTAAGGTGTGTGTGTGGGGAGAGGGGGGAGGGGTAATATTTCTCTGTTTATAACATGAAAACAGTTCCTGACAGGACATCATAAGCCTTTTTAAAACCCATCACGCTCAATTTGACTGACACAGTATGACCACCGTACCAGACCACCGTATGACCACCGTACCGGACCACCGTATCGGGCCACCGTACCGGGCCACCGTACCGGACCACCGTATCGGGCCACCGTACCGGGCCACCGTACCGGACCACCGTACCGGACCACCGTACCGGGCCACCGTACCGGGCCACCGTACCGGACCACCGTACCGGACCACCGTACCGGGCCACCGTACCGGGCCATCGTACCGGACCACCGTACCGGACCACCGTACCGGACCACTGTACCGGACACCACCGTACCGGACCACCGTACCGGACCACCGTACCGGACCACCGCACCGGACCACCGTACCGGACCACCAAGGAATAAAGTATGTAGATAGAAAAAAGCGTAAATCAATTTTTTGTGTAGAAAATAGTGATGTTGGAGTTTTGACTATGTTTCTAAAGTTCTCACGTTGCTGAATTGCACTCGCGGTGACAGATAACGTTTGAAATTGAGGGAGAACAATTGAGGGGCACCCGTTGATAAACAAGTTTTCATTTTTGAGAGGGCACTCTTCATCATTTCTTAGCTGCACTGGAGCCTGTCTAGACTCTAGAAGGGCCCGACTGACACTAACAAGCAGTGGTGTGTCCAACTTAAGTCCAAGGGACTCGGGGCCCCCGACACAGGTTTCATATTGGAAAGGGGGAGGGGAGGCAAGACCAATGTTGTCAATTGCCAATCGGACATGTTGGACAAAGAGCGTATGTAGGGTCTATTTGAAAAACATTGCTTTAAAAATTATTGGTGCCCCCCCCCCTCTCCCCCTGGTCTTGGGGGCCATGGAACTTTGGCACCAATCTTAAGGGGTCTTGAATGGTTCTGAATACAATTAGAGTCCTCCTCCCCCCTCCCTTTCCCCTAATACAATGGGGGAATCCAACTTTACGATGGATTTGGTTGCTTCCGTTATTCGCGACTGGGAAAGGCCAAGCAGGCCTGTAGCCACGAATTTTCAAAGAAGAGGGGGAAGGGGGGGACAGCCGCACAAGCACTTAAAGAAAGGGCACTTGGACGTGGGATTCTCCACATAACCATTGTGCTATCCTTTTTCTTTAAATTTTCGCAACGCGGCACATACCTTTGCAAGGGGGGTTACGGGCCTGAGACCAACTCTCTCCCTACCCCATTCGGTCTGTCACGGTGGCAAAGACACAGATACCCAAGATGAGGAAAGTGTAATAACTTTCGGAATATAATATTTCGAAAAGAACTAATATAAAACGAAGTTTTTTAACCTGGTTTGAATAAAGCTATGGCTTTTAGGCATGCGTACTCGGTGAAATCAATGTTCATTGCGCGCACTCTGGTCACAACATCCTGAATGTGACGTATTTGTAATCCAAGGTCACGTGCTTGGTCTTTGTTCATCTTGCCAAGGTTTTCTGCGGCTCCCGTGAAAAGGGCTTCCGTTTCTAGAGGCACTGACCACTGGCATACACCCAACAGGAAGAGGTCTCGCCAGCCCTCTTCTAGAAGGATGAGCTGTGAAGAAAAGTACACACTAAAATAAAATAAACCAACAGGACAAATGGATGCTTAAATTTAAACAACCTTGTAGGAATTGCCATGGCTGCGGTAAAGTTCGTGCAATGGGAAGGGGACCAATAATTCTTGGCACAAATTTATGGTAAAAATGTATAGAAAAACTCATTTCTAACATCCTTGATTGTACATATTGCTGTCAAACATGTACTATGATAACTGGCATCGATATGCATCTGAATACGCACAGGAAATGAATGTGCTACTGTTGGCTGGCATTAATTATTCTGTTTCATCTTGACGTACAGCACCCAGCATCAACAATTTTTCTGCGTACATGAGGGAAGGGGGGGGGGGGGTAAATTTAGGGGACAAACTGAAATGGGGGGAGGGGAAAGATAAAATTATGCAAGAAAAATAGAATACACATAGGCCTATGCAATATTGGTATTGTAATTCCATAATTTGGGGGGGAAATTTCAATGTCATCCAGAAAGCACGTACCTGATCTCTGAAGGGGAGCAGCCTGAAACACGGAATATTCTTTGCCCATCTCACAGAAGAGAACAGCAACCGCGCGGCCACCTCGGGGACGTTTTCCATTGTTCCTCGCTTTTCGAGTGCCCCCATTTTTGGAATAATGGCTTCGCATTTGCCCTCCGACACCATGCCGTTTGTTTTTGTGACCTTCGACCTTCCACTTAAATCCAATGCCATTGGACTGATGTTGCATTGTTCAGCCGTCAAAAGACTATGATAGAATGTGCCGTAATACATAGATGATGACGTGACGATGGCCACTGGGGATGATGGAGGGGTGTTGCTAAGTCGTGGTTCAGCGACATGCGGACATGTGGGTACAGTACACATGTGTGGGCCGGGTCCTGGGGATGGAGACCTTGGAACATCGTGTACACTCTTTACTTTTGGTTTACGTGGTCCCCTTTCATGTTGTACAGCTGAAAGAAAAAAAAGGTAGAATTTTAGGGAATCTCGCCTCAAAAAGATTGTTTGACTCGTCGCCAATACATCCAAGGAACGTCACTTCCGTGGCGGTAATTGATTGGCTTGTCGGTGATTGGGTTAACATTTCGACCAATCATAAACGTTAAATTGTCTTGCATTTTTGTCCCCACGTTTACATCTGCAACCTGCCTTTAACTGACGTTTTATCTTGCAGGAATTCTGGAGTCTATTGAAAACTTCAACAGGTTTGTCGTTAAATCTGATATAAACCATATTCTGAAAATAGGCCCAAGGTCAAGCATTGCATCATAGGTATATACATTGCACGAACCGTGAAATACAGTAAGAAGGTCCAGAAATGTGCTAAAAGGTACCAATTTTGAGGCGATTACCTATTTTCACTCTTCAGTTAAAATTTAGATTTTTTTAATTCATTTTTTTAAATCAATGTTACTTCGACGTCACGTTTATCCATCCGAAAGGCATGGCTACAGCCTTGCTCAAGAAAAAAATCTTCCTGATTTGAATTTTTTAAAGTGCATGGGGACACGTTCTCCGATCCACCGGCCTTGTATCTGTGTAGTGTATTCGACCAGGAATGTCTAAATGGCACTTCCCTGATTTAACCACTGATTCACAATTCTCAGTCAATCTTTCTGTCATATTTCCAAAGAATTCCACTTCCGTTTCTAATAGATCATTTGTATGAGCCCTATTGTTTCAATGTACAATTTAAAATGTATTCATCTTTGTCAATCAATTTTCATGTTTCATTCCTTTTTGTGCCATTGAATCGATTAACTCAAAAAACAGCTGTCAACTAACTTCCATCCCACATGCCGACTCGCGCGTGGGAAATTCCTCAACTCTATTTTACAGGTGTTGTTCAGCGCATGCCTTCAGTAAATACAGGTGGTTCCAAAACGGTGGCATACTTCCAGTAAAGAAATTAAACGGTGCCACGGGGAAGAACAATGGCTAAACCAGATAACAAAGGAGGTGAATCACGCCCCTCTTGTGGCAAGCTAGCGCATGTCATGCACTTCGTGGGAAACGAAACAGTAACAACTTTACATTGTACCAATAATATTTATTGAATTGATTTGAAATTGTAACAGTTCTTCTTTCAAGGGCAACACGGTGTCAAGTCAAATAATTTTGGTTGGCCATTATTTTATTTTATTCATTTTCAAGATAAAGCTCGTCTAATGGTGCAGAAGATATTTAGTTTTTTTTTTATTTAAATGATTTTGTTTTTAAAATCGATTTAAAGAATCTGTGTTTGACGAACATAAAGGACTTGCATCGTTATTTTTTCTTCAATGAATTTGAAAAGAATGTTTCTTTTGTTGGACGTGATAGTTTGGTCACGTGATAACTTGGACAATTTGAAGATTCATGTTCTACCAATCACTTCATGGCTTTATCGATTTTTGAAAAATTCAGTCAATTTTTCACCTCTTTATTTTGAAGCATTGCTCAGCTGTTAATTACACTCAGGATGAACAAATGATTAGAAAGACATAAAGAAGGATCTTAAGTCTTTTCTTAACGATTTTCCAATGTAAGAAATTTTGTCGCGAAATATTTGAATCTTTGTAAGTTTGGTGTCGAAATGAAGAACTTTCATTGAAAGAATATCCTTTTTGTGGAATATTATGCATATACCATGCGTATACATCGTGACCGCTCAAAGCCTGGAGCTTGGGAAAAAATATGAGATGATGGAGTTTAGTGCTGTACTATGGATGGACAAGATGGTATCCACACACACAC
Source organism: Chiridota heheva (assembly GCA_020152595.1). Classification (NCBI taxonomy): domain Eukaryota; kingdom Metazoa; phylum Echinodermata; class Holothuroidea; order Apodida; family Chiridotidae; genus Chiridota; species Chiridota heheva. The sequence continues at coordinate 165,759 of JAIGNY010004540.1, read as the reverse complement.
ATACCCAGTGGCACCAGTGGGAAATGATAGCCAACCTCCAAAAAGTGGGGTCTAATGGATTCCTGAGAGTGGAAGTCCCCCTCCTGTGACTAGGCTGAGTAGATCTGCCTTGCTTTACTTATTTAACAAACCCCAACTCCACCCAGGGCCGTATTTCCTGGGTGATATGCGGACTTGTACCACCCCGCTTCACCTCACACCCCGCTTCCCCTCACACCACGCTTCCCCTCACACCACGCTTCCCCTCACACCCGCTTCCCCTCACACCACGCTTCCCCTCACACCCCGCTTCCCCTCACACCACGCTTCCCCTCACACCCCGCTTCCCCTCACACCACGCTTCCCCTCACACCCCGCTTCCCCTCACACCCCGCTTCCCCTCACACCCCGCTTCCCCATACACCCTGGTTCCCCACACCCGGTTCCCCACACCCGGTTCCCTCACACCCCTTCCCCTCACACCCCGCTTCCCCTCACACCCCGGTTCCCCACACCCGGTTCCCCACACCCGGTTCCCTCACACCCCGCTTCCCCTCACACCCCGGTTCCCCTCACACCCGCTTCCCCTCACACCCCGCTTCCTCACACCCGCTTCCCCTCACACCCCGCCTGCCCTCACACCCGCTACCCCTCACACCCGCTTCCCCTCACACCCCGCTTCCCCTCAAAGACTGCACACACGTTCCCACAGAATTACAAAATACATCAGATCTTAAGAATCACTGTTCCCCACTTTGTGAAGGACTCTGCCACCCCCATCTTTATGGCATAAAACGCGCATCCCAAGCCTTCAAAATATGCACACGCCCGTTGCGAGCGAACGAACCCCCTTTTGTTCAGAAAGTGCCCTTTTGAAATCTCAAAAAGTAATAAACCTGTAATTTCACAGTTTGTTGCCCTATTATTTTGCTTCTTTGAAATCTGAAAAAAAAATAAGCAACTGGAATTTCAAAGAAGTTGCCCTTTTATAGGAAAAACGAATCCCCCTTTCAAAAAATCCTGGCTGCGGGCCTGATGTGCCATTGTATAGGGCAGTGGCGTAGCCAGAATTTTGATATTAATGGAGCGAGGGGGTTGAATTGAACCGACACGATATTTAGTGGTGTAGTTAAGGTGACAATGTCGCTTCGAGCGCAAAGCGCTTGACTTGTCGGCGTGTGGTCCAGGGGCGAAGCCCCGTTAGGGGTCCAGGGGGTGAAACCTCCGGAAGCTCTCGCAGAGTTGACATAACAAGGGCAAAAACGTATGTCACAACGTATAGTAAGAAGGTGTATTATACAAGTCAAAATTAATGTCAAAGAGAGCTTAAAATACACAATAAACAAAATAAAATTATGAAAACGCATAATGTGGAAATATAATGTTTTATTGTTTACGTTTGTACATGGTTAGGTTTATCGTCTTTTTGAAATATACGGGTTGTCTAAAAGAATGGTTTACAATAGTTTACTAAAACTTGTGTAAATGTTGTGAAACTTTTAAAATGAGCCTGTTCTGTACCACGTGCACTCCACCACCCCCCCCCCCCCTCTCTGTCTGTCTGTCTGTCTGTCTCTCTCTCACTGGTATAGGGCATCACACAATAGCGGCACCACGGCAGGGGGCGGGGACAAGACCCCCACTTCTCGGCAAGATCAAATTCTTAATTTGTCCAAATCCAAGGAGAAATTGAAACTGTCTAGGGGTACATGTTCCGATCACTGAAAGTTTATTGCACAATAATTTTTAGGCGTATACTGCTTATGGTTATTAGGACAGGGACACAATTCATGTAGGCCTATACTGCTTATAGATATTAGGACAGGGACACAATTAAGTCAGTTTACAGGACAAGGGCATGATCCCTGGGGGGATCATGCCAATCAGGGCAAAACTGTTTGGGCCAGTTGTCCTCCCAGTTACTGTTTGGCGCCGCCATAGGCATCATAATCATTACCACTGTTATTACTGTTACCCCTATCTCTTATTTTATGCCATATATAGTTTACTATATTTTAAGTTACGAACAAACATATTGTCAGCTAAAAAGTTCAATATAAGCTTTTGCATAATAATTGAAGAAGTTTTTATTGATTTTCCTTTTTTACTTGAAAAATACAATTTTCAGATTAAATCAGAAAAATAAACATTACAAAATAGGGGAATGTGAAATTTCTTATTCTATTCTCCAAGTCAGGCCAAGTACTTGTAGCAGGGAGCTGTTTACATGGTTATAGCGTGTCAACATTTCCACTGCGTATACCAGTGTCACACAGGTGTGCTACGTTCTATCACATTTGGGAATATTTATATCAAGAAATTTCATACTTTTGAGCCAAATAATCTTTCATTTCCAACAATTTGAATTTTGCCGTCATTTCTGTTACATTTTCATCCCAAATTTAGTTTCAAGACTTGTTGAGTAAGAATTATTCGTCGACTTATGAGGATAAAGTTTGGTTAAAAGCATCGAACAGTTGTGAAAACATACGTCATTTTTCTTCACTGTCAAAATTAATTTTCCCGCGTTTGTGGTGGCTCAAAATGAATCAGACAAAAAGCTGTCGTTCAGATTTGCTAAGAACTGAAGAATATCTACCAGAACTGATCAAGTTATATATTTAGTAGGTACTATTTGATTTAACAGTTTAAAGACACTTCACACAGGTGCAGAAGGTAGGGTGTGAAGAAGTGTGATGTAAGGAATATAAAAACACCAATTTCAACTTTTTATTATTTTATATTCAATTTATTCATCAACATAACTATAGGCCACCGTTCCTTAGTACAATAAATACGACCTGCAATGAGTCCAGTTTTAGGGTTTTCATATGAGTTCATTTTTGTAATTGGGTCTTTTAAATGGGAAAATATCGTAGGTTTTGTTAATTTCAAGCGAAATAAAATCATGAATTGAATAAGAGTGAGGGCTGGAGGTTATACATGCGCACAGTTTTTAATATATGTTCCAAAAATAACCATCTACCAGTCCGGAAAAATGCCTATTAATAGGAACATTTAAAACACACGAGAAGATTAAAGTCATGCAGCCATATTGTTCAGATGTTGAGATAAAATGTCAGTTTCTAATCTATGTACTTGAAATATTAAAAATCATTATGTTGAAAAACATTTGCAATTTTCAAATTGGCTGTTTCGCACCTAAAAGCCTAGTTCTATTGTCTATTATTTCTAATATTTCAAAATCGGCATAGTGAACATATAAAATAGGAGTTGGAAAAGTTGTAGCCAGACAGTAATAAAGGTATTTTCATGAGTTTTTAAGTTTTCCTAGCAAAGATATTTTTCACAGACGTATTTAAAATATGTAGCATTGCATAAGGCTTTAACGTTAGAATAGCAAAGGATCATGGGAAATATCACAAAATGCCGGCTTCCATGTAGCTTAATGTTCCATTTTTATGAACATTTATGTTCCCATTAATAGGCATGCTCCCGGGCTGTCTATTATTTCTTATGTTCACTTTTGTTAAAGGAAAGGTATCGTCCCATTATTACATTCAGAAGTGAACGCCGCCGAGCTGGCAACGTCTCAATTTTCCCAATTGATCGCGATAAATCTGCCGCGATGTTATCGATCACACATTCGCGATGTTATCGATCACACATTCGTTGGACCGAGTATATGGGTCTTCCTGAGTTATCAATAGCATCACAGATTTTATAAATACGAAAAATTGAAAAATGGTAGTGATATTACCAGCACAGCGGCGTTCTGAATATATGTATGGCCCGATACCTTCCCTTTAAAATTTGTTGTTGATTTTTGTGTCATCTTTGCTTATTCTAATATTAACTGGTTCAGACATTTTTGTATTCATTCTGTGTTATTTTGGCAATAAATATATTTTATAATCTTTACACACAATCTAAGGTTTTTGACTGGGGAATCACTTACTGATCTTGCATTTTACTTCATTTGGTTGTATTTTTATCTGTATTTTTAAACAACTTATATTATTTACCCAAGTAAGGAAAGAGTTCATGAACTAACTGACTATATAGCACCTTGAAATATTGATGAGACTGACAGCACGTCATAAGCTGATAAATTGACAAAGTTAATCAATATGTTTTCGAGATCGTGATTTTTGATAACTCTATTCATGGCGTTTTCTACTTGTAAATTTTGTCACCCATCCAGATCTGTTGATAAAATAAGTGAGCCCAAATCAACAAAGTAAAGTAAAAAGGGCACTTCATTTTTAGAAAGAGGCACTTTTCTATTGGGGACACGTTCCTTCCGTACATGGGACTCACAAAAGTGGCTTGTTTCCTGTACTACTGAGACAGTAATTGAAGTGTACTTTTCATTTTAAAAAGAGGCGCTTTTGTCATTTTTCGGAAAGTGTGAGGCACGTCCCCCAGTCTCCCCTGGTTCCTGCCACGTCCCCCAGTCTCCCCTGGTTCCTGCCACGTCCCCAGTCTTCCCTGGTTCCTGCCACGTCCCCCAGTCTGCCCTGGTTCCTGCCACGTCCCCCAGTCTCCCCTGGTTCCTGCCACGTCCCCAGTCTCCCTGGTTCCTGCCACGTCCCCAAGTCTCCCCTGGTTCCTGCCACGTCCCCCAGTCTCCCCTGGTTCCTGCCACGTCCCCCAGTCTCCCCTGGTTCCTGCCACGTTCCCCAGTCTCCCCTGGTTCCTGCCACGTCCCCCAGTCTCCCCTGGTTCCTGCCACGTCCCCAGTCTTCCCTGGTTCCTGCCACGTCCCCCAGTCTCCCCTGGTTCCTGCCACGTCCCCAAGTCTCCCCTGATTCCTGCCACGTCCCCAGTCTCCCCTGGTTCCTGCCACGTCCCCAGTCTTCCCTGGTTCCTGCCACGTCCCCCAGTCTGCCCTGGTTCCTGCCACGTCCCCAGTCTCCCCTGGTTCCTGCCACGTCCCCAGTCTCCCTGGTTCCTGCCACGTCCCCAAGTCTCCCTGGTTCCTGCCACGTCCCCCCAGTCTGCCCTGGTTCCTGCCACGTCCCCCAGTCTCCCCTGGTTCCTGCCACGTCCCCCAGTCTCCCCTGGTTCCTGCCACGTCCCCCAGTCTCCCTGGTTCCTGCCACGTCCCCAGTCTTCCCTGGTTCCTGCCACGTCCCCAGTCTCCCTGGTTCCTGCCACGTCCCCAAGTCTCCCTGATTCCTGCCACGTCCCCAGTCTCCCTGGTTCCTGCCACGTCCCCAGTCTTCCCTGGTTCCTGCCACGTCCCCCAGTCTCCCCTGGTTCCTGCCACGTCCCCCAGTCTCCCCTGGTTCCTGCACCTATGATCAGATGGTACTATCGTTACTATTGTGTTTCATTCTGTTTTTTTATTCGTTCGAAATGTATACAAAATACTTAGCCTCCCACAGTCCATTTTTCAAAACAGTTCAGTGCGATTTTCGAAGATCACGGATGTTTGGGAGCAGAGGTTTTAGTACGAGGACCCTAAAGCTCAACGTTTTATCCAAATATATTTCCTAACCATGGAGGAAAAAATGTTCCAAACGCAGAGGTAACCTTCTTTCTCAAAAACTATATATTTTCAATTTGAAATCCCACCAGAAAATGTGAGAGGAGCGACAACTGCCCTCCCACAGAAATAACCGCCGTGCCCCCCCCCCTCCCCTCTCTCCCAAACTGATACGCCTATTTCCTGAAACAATTCGTTGTAACCTTCGCTCAATAAATTGATTTTGATAATCTAAAACTTCTTTCATTCGTAATAACTTTTTCGATGACGAGAAGTTGTTACGTCAACTTTAACTTCAAATTAATTTACAGAGAAAAAAACACCTTCAAGTCGTCGATATCGATTTTTATGAGTCGAAATTTGTAATTCTCTCTTGGAGTCTGAATACATCATGGCGGATGATTGAAACATAGATGTTATTTACATTTAATCGTTTAAAAGGCGAAGTCTTTCGGGCAAAACATAACCCAGACTCAATGTTAAATGATTTTTTAATGACCTGATTCGAAGATTATTTTTTCAGCAGAATTTAGAACATAAAAGAAAACAGTAAAATATGTACTCATTGGCGCGTGTAGTTGACATGATCTATTGCCCTAAGATGTGAGGGAATTTAACGAATCGTGCGTGTAACGAAGCATATACAGAAAAGCGCAAAATACAATTTAATTTTACGGCCTGAAAAATGTTAAACATAACTTGGAAGCTGAACACATACACCAAGAAAGACAAAATTAAGAAAGTTAAGGGCTTTTGTCGATAGTCGAAATGTATTTTGAGATTTCACAAAATGAGCTGAACACTCTAATTGTCTTAGAATTGAAGAACGTTTACTGGTTCAGTGCGTGTGGTCGATATTCAACATCTCCACTTCTTCAAAATTATAATTTTTTCGGCCGTATGTATAGTAGATGAAATTTCGACTTTTTTACTAACTTATCTTCCCTGCGAAGTTTTTTTTTTTTAATGGATTTTAAAATTTGTCGGGGTATTGGGTAAGGTTTAAATTAAATGTGTAACCCCTTTCCAGGAGGATTTATCATGTTGTGTGCATTTTGAAATATTGGAAAGAGAAAACAAATTAATTGACAAAAAATATTTTGATCGTTTAGACTTATTGTTTTGTATCTCGAATTGCTGGATCTATTGTATATGGAAACCTGTAACGTATATATGAACGTGTAAACCCCTATATATATATATATATATATATATATATATATATATATATATATATATATATATATATATATATATATATATATATATATATATATATATATATATATATATATATATATATATATATATATATATATATATATATATATATATATATATATATATATACGGGCATTGTTTTAATTGTCGGTGAACAATGAAAATAGTTACTGATTTTGTGAGTAATTTGCGCGAAATCGTTGAACGGGGACTACCGAACACACACAAAAAATGCATGGTGTATACCGCGCTGATGGTTTCAAAACAAGTCATGAAATACGAGAAAGCAAAGATATGCCATAATATTAACTGTTTAAATTTTGCAATGTTCAAATGCATTGCAGCGGTTTTTCGTAGTACTACGTGACATAGGATTAGTTCAGTGGTCAAGCAAGGTTATCGTAACGAAAGAAGACTTTAAACGAAACATAAGGGTGAAGAAAGCATTCAAAAATCTTATTCTGTTAAGTTTACCTTATTTATTGAATAAGATATTATATATATATTTATTGATATATATATATATATATATATATATATATATATATATATATATATATATATATATATATATATATATATATATATATATATATATATATATATATATATATATATATATATATATATATATATATATATATATATATATATATATATATATATATATATATATATATATATATATATATATATATATACACTATATTTATTTTTTATTTTTAAAGTTGATCTTATCTGTGTAAAAATGACTGGTGTAGTAAGTCTACTATCGGAGGTTGGCGCCCTCATCCTCACATTATTAACAATTGTTAATGTATTTTAAAGAAAAGTTTTAAACTTTTTCTATTTGAATTATTTTTGCTTGAACTTTCTTCATGTGGTATAGGGTAAATTACCCTTACTATATTCTGTTTAACTACTTTCCTGACATATCCGACGCTTTTTAAGCGACAAAATTGCAGGACAAAATTTGATAGAATACATAGAGACTTTGAGAAATATGAGGCTGTGACGTCACTAGGGGCCTACTAGCCTGATTTCAGTCGTTTTTACACAAATAATACTAAATTTTAAACTTAAATATCTCCTTAACGGAATAAGATTTTTAAATGCTTTCTGCACCATTTTGTTTCTTCTAAAGTCCTCTTTCATACAATATGGACTTGTTTGACCCTTGAACTACTCCTTCAGCTGTTCAAGTCCGATATCTATGTCTCTTCTGGAGCAGCTATAATACGATAATGTGCCCACTTCGGAATTCAAAAATGCTCCACCACTTATACCGAATTTGGTGCACAGTTTGAAAAGATAGAAATATGCATAGACCTCACTCAAAAAATATCCCCATTGACATTTTCCTGAAGTGGCCGGACATGGCCGGAGTGGGGCAGACTTGGCCGAAGTGGGGAAGACTTGGCCGAAGTGGGGAAGACTTGGCCGGAGTAGGGGAAGATTTGGCCAAAGTGGGGGAAGACTTGGCCGAAGTGGGGAAGACTTGGCCGAAGTGGGGAAAGATTTGGCCGAAGTGGGGAAAGATTTGGCCGAAATGGGGGAAGATTGCCCCGTGTCTTTCCATACACTTCTGTTTCCTATAATAGGTATTCATATCACACTTACCATCTTTGTTCATCTTTGCCTCGAAGCATTTCTTGAGCCGACACGCCCGGCACTGGTTTCTGTGTGTTTTATCGATGGGACACTGCCCCTTCCCTTGCTGCTTGCATGTGTAGAGCCGGTTCCTGTGGATACTACGCTTGAAAAACCCGCTGCAGCCATCACACGCGTAAACGCCGTAGTGTTTGCCGGAGCTACGATCCCCGCATACCCGACATGGGATGTCAAGAAGTCTATCGCCTAAAAAACAACAAATATTAGCGCATTAAATCGTGACGTGCTTTAAACCCCTGACGTCATTTTTGCACAAATTTAAAAGTAAAAACTGAAGACTTGGTCTATTGTGGGTTGACAATGTCGGTCTGCTAGCCAACACAGTTAATATACAGTGGAAATGTGTTGGCGGCGGCTGTCACCGACGAGCCAGGCCCTCCGATATGTTGCTGACTAGGTAATGATATGAATACTCGTTAGAAAGTTCGTTAGAAAATTCAAATGTGCGGTTGCACTTGTATGATACAAATGTATTCCGCCTACATGTCTTTTTAATATGTTAATAATTTAGTTATCTTTTTTTCGCATCGGTTATATTAAAACTGCGAATACTTATGATTTTACTCTTTTTGAGATAAAAAACGGGATTTTTTTTTTTGATTGAGGACAAAAGAATGTAAACAGATAAATGAGGGGCACGAGAATGCCACGATGGGAACATAAGCAAGCCTAAGGTCGGAACACTTATCCTCCTCGGGCCCCGATTGCAAGGTTTTAGTTACACCACTGGAACGTATCAAGAATAAAGTGTATGTTTATTTAAGAATATTCGATTCAAATGCTTTCTTGAATTTACACAAATACTGACTTGCTTATCATCCAAAGTCATGTAATACATGTGAAAATAACACGTTTATCGCTTAGACATACAGTTTAACAAAATGTACTCAGCATTTACAAAATTTATATTATTTATATACAACCATACATATATGATGCAAAAAACAAATCTCTATTACAAATTTTCCCATAAGAATAACTAAAATTTTAAAAGTTATAACTTACACTTGGTCATACTTGATCCTATGATAAATTTGACAATTTCTGAATGGTGACACAGGTAACACAATGGTGGGTCGACAGTCGCTATCACAAGAGTCAGGTTACAAGTGATACAAACTTTCGCCTAAGTCACCATTTAAATATCTTTCAGCTCTCAAATGATATAATGTAAAATTTTCTTTATTACTCAGGAAAATTAGTCATCCAGGGGAAGGAATTATATTCATTTTTCACGCCTTGCTATTTCGTCTTTAAATGCGCGTGACTATTTGCATATGAACGCCACGCGCCGAGATTTATCTTAACAATAAAAAACGGGGTATTGTTAACCACGCGTCAGGCGTGCATAATCAATAACACAGTATTTAAGTCTTGCTTGGCCATAAACTACTAGTATTAGTGCGTTTGGTATGATATTGAAGATATCTGGACAACTGTAATATATATATATATATATATATATATATATATATATATATATATATATATATATATATATATATATATATATATATATATATATATATATATATATATATATATATATATATATATATATATATATATATATATATATATATATATAGATATATATATATATATATATATATATACATACACAATATACATACATATATATATATATATATCCATATATATAGATATATATATATATATATACATATATACATATACACAATATACATACATATATATATATATATATATCCATATATATATATATATATATATATATATATATATATATATATATATATATATATATATATATATATATATATATATATATATATATATATATATATATATATATATATATATATATATATATATATATATATATATATATATATATATATATATATATATGTATATATATATATATATATATATATATATATATATATATATATATGTGTATATATATATATATAAATATACATATATATATATATATATATATATATATATATATATATATATATATATATATATATATATATATATATATATATATATATATATATATATATATATATATATATATATATATATATATATATATATATATATATATATATATATATATATATATATATATATATATATATATATATATATATATATATAAATATATATTCAAAGGGGAGTAATGTTTGCTTTAAACCAGTCTTTAAATTACAAAACTAACATTTACTTTTCAAGTTCAGGTGTTGTGGCTGATCAAAGTTTTGAGTATTTTCAATGAAAGTTGTGATATAAGGAATAAGGAAGTGAGGAATGTAAATACGGTTCAAAATAGCTTTAAAGCTAGATATAGGGCAGTCAATATTATATGAAAATGACTGAACCTAGAACAACTTGCAACAGAAAGTTTTTTTGCAGGATTTTGTTGAAGAGTTTATGGGAAACTACAAAATCGGAAGCCAGAAAAATACCTAATTTGCATAAATTCAAAATGGTCGTCAAAATAATCTTATAAGGCCTCGATTTCGTGTAAAAGGCTGATGATATACAGTCAATGTATTGTATATGAATAATGCAATAAAGGATATTGGCCCTCAAAGTGTAAAATGGCGGCCATTTTGATTTAGTGCGAATTAGGCATTTTCCGGGAGTCCGATTTTGGGTATGTTACAGCCAATGTAACATGTAATGTAGAAAAAGATCCAAGATATGAACTTTCTGTTGCAATTTGTTGCTATTTTTACTGGCCTAATTGACACAAAATATTTTCATCATAATTCGTTGCTCAATTTAAGAAAATGGCATGGAATTAAAGGATAGAATGGTTTACTTGAGATATAAAACATCTTTGCCTTTTGGGGAAATATATGTGCATATACGAGGAAGGGAATGGATACACGTTCGGAATGTTTATTTATTTTTCCCTTTGTGGAAAAATTATGTGTAAAGATGGCGCTCTGAGTGGTCCAGGATTATTTTTCTACTGGAGATTTTGAACGCCTCCCCAAATTGTTACGGTTCCTTAGCGCGTGCATTGGCGCCCGTAAGGGCAGCAAATAGCAGAAAGGTTTATTGCCACTTTGTGCATGTCAAACAAATTCAAGAAAAGACCGAATTAAGTGCAACAATTATTGTTAATGCATTATTCTGAAATAGGAGCACTTAAAACAAACATTTGTAGTGTAATAGAAGTTCAGGGACCGCGGATACGGGGAGGGAGGGGAGCTTTATCCCCACTTTTTTGCTGTGCAAAAATAGAATATAATATGGCCTGAGAGTATTTTCACCTTCCCGGTTTTTTCCAGATGGAAGTTAAAATTGGGAATTATTAACATAAAATGAAGCATTTATTGTTTCGGTCAACAAATTTCCCGAAAATTGACAATAATTTCCTAGAAGAAAATTGCCGAAAATGAAGACAATTAATGAAATCTCCTGAAAATTGATAAATAGTTTACCAAATTATTCAGAAAAGTTCCCGAAGATGAACAAAATTTCCCTACAAAACGAAATTAAAGTTGAAAGAAAATTTAGTTTAATTATTTGAATTTTTGGTCAAATTATCCGATAATTGAAAACAATTTCCTCAAAATCGAAGAAATTTGCCTGAAGATGAAAAAATGTCCCGAAAATGAATGAAATTCCATAAAATTGTCAGACAATCCACGAAATTTTACAGAAAAGTGCCCAAACATAAAAAAAAAAATTCCGGAAAATGAAGGAGATTTCCCGAAAATTGAAGAAAATGTCCCAAAAACATTGAAGGTTTTCCGATTAGTAGCAACGTCACTGTAGTGGAACTTAACTTACCAGTGCAATTTTTCACCGATGACGGGGAAATTTTTTGGGTTCTTGCCTCACCCCACCCCCTGAGAGGTGATCCTTCCTACGCCTCTGTCGAACACTATCCTACTAATACGGATGGTTAGGTGTAAGTGTACAGGCTTTGATATGAATGTGATGGTGCCTTTCATTTCTGTCGTTTACTTCTTCAGCCCCCTCCACCCCTACTTCAAAAATGGCTTTGCGGATTCTGAAGTACAATTATGAGTGTTCAACACAGCGTCGGTAGTAAAGCCACCCTCCCTTGGCCCACAAAACTCAATCTGTGGCGCCCGGCTTTTGCCATTTGTAAACAATCCCATTCTACCTTTATTCTATTTGATAGATATATGATAAAGTATATCTTTAATGGGTATATCTTTAATGGGTATATCTTTAATGGGTATATCTTTAATGGGTATATCTTTAATGGGGATATGTGTTTATTCGTATCTAGGAGGACGCACAGTTTTTACTCTTCATTTTCTCCCCTCACCCGAGACCCTATGCTTTGCCACTGCACAGCGCCACCTACAGGAATTTATTTCTGAAAACGATGGGGCAGGAGGTTAAGTTTAAGAATTTTGTTGAAGCTTCCAAGCTTTTTGTTAAAAATTTGATCATATTTGAAAACACCGTCTGCAAAATGGCAACATTTTTATGACTCCTTTCTTTCTGACTTCTTTAACATGTTTTTTTTTAGTCATAATTCTGCCACTTAGTTAACAAAGTTAGTTCAATATTTAATATATATATATTTTTTTTTTTTTTTTGCAAATTAAATTCACAATTCAAGAATTTCACAACTGAACTGCAATATGAGAGATTTTTTTGGTAACTGCAGTATGACAGATTATGATTTTGATACCTGCAGTATGAAAATAAGTGATTTTTGATGTGTTCGAACTTGTTCGATAGTATGGAACGCCAAAAGGACCACCAAATATGTTCGCAAAAATATGTTCGGAAATAGTGTGGTCACAGAACATAAGTTCGGAAAACTAATATGCTCGCAAAACTAAAGTTTGGAAACAATATGGTCGCAGAATATGTGTTCGGAAAACTAATATCACAATCATAAATGTTCGAAACATACATGTTCGGAATAAAATAAGTTCAGTAAATATATATGTTCGTTATATATACCTTTACGTGATACATACTGACATACGCTCGCAATTTGTATGCTCGCAAAAGACAGTTCGTCGCGAAATGTGCTCGGGAACAATGGCGTATGCATATCAAGACTCTCAATGATACGTGAAATCCCGGGGTCGTGTTCTAGGTTTCTCCAGTATAATCTTGGAGTTGTTGACTGTTTAATGTAATGAGGAACCTGTACCAATTAGCCTCTATTTACGGATGTTAAAAATGAAATGAGATATAAAATAGGTATTAAACAGTTAAAAAGTAGTCTGATTTAATCAATAAAGTCTGCATTCTAGTCGTGTCTACACAAAAGACACCACACTTTAAACTTAAATGTCTCCTTAACGAAGATTTTTAAACTCTTTCTTTGCCATTTTTGTTTCAATTGAATCTCTTCTGTCATATAACACATATAACATGGACTTGTTTGACCCCTGAACTAATTATACAACAAGGGGGGGGGGGGGGGCCGTAGCGGTGCTTGTTAGTCGAAAGGCAAAACAGTGTGGGGACCAGGGGAAAATCCCCCTGGAAGCTGTGCAATATTGGCATTCCTCAGGATTACAATCATGTCTGAAAATGTAGTCAACTTGCTTTAAGTAGCCAATTTGTTTTGAAGTGGTGATACTCCCAAAATATATTATAAATTGTATACATTTTAGAACACACCTAGGAGCAAAGCTTAAGCTTAAACGCAGCAATGCAAAAACAGAATGTACCCGCTTAAGGGGCCGGCCCCTGCAGGGCTTGGAAGTCTTTGAAAGCTCTAAAGAGTTATAGTTTTCGATGCTTTAAAATTGCCCAAGATCATTGGGTTCACGATTTTACTGGTACAACCATAAAGATAACAAAACTATGGTATTTTTCAGAACATTTTCAAAAGTATTTACAGTTTGTTTTACAGTTTTTCCTCAGAATTGGGCCATGTTTGTGCCCGACGAAATAGTCAAAATTGGAATTGCTCTACAAACATTTTTTCTAGGGGGTGTTACACACCCCACCCCCTTAAGTTACGCCCCTGCCCGCTGCCTATATACAGATTTGATGATACTAACCTGTCGTTCTCGCCCCAACAAAATATTCTAGTTTTACGTCACTGTTGGGGGAACTTTCGTAGCACAAGTTGGTAAGGCCCTAAGAATGCATGTGTATGCTAGCGTTGGACTGGCCATTGCTCGAGGGCCTCTCCCCTCCCTTTACAATAGGTTCCCCGAGCCATCTCCAGCTATTTGATGGTACCAAAAATCAGGCCTCCTAAAGCATCCCAGTTCAATTCTGCTATATATTAGGCCTCAGTTATACACCGCTTTGCGATCACTAATTCTGTCTCCATGATACATTTTTCATCTTTTCCCATAGGGGCCGACACGAAAATAAACCGGTTCTTATTTGCACTGTCTGCTTTATTTTCATGTAGCATTGAGACCAACGTTCCTGTTGCATTACGTACCCTGTTACAGTGATCATGATACCCCAAGCTTGAACAAGCCGAGCTATCCAAAGGTAACATGTCCTTGGAAAGGAGAGCAACCTGAAAGGCCACGCCTTCAAAACAAATGACTCGTACACATGCATACGCCACTGTTTAGGAACTCACTTTGCGAAATACTTTGCGACGAACATTTCTTAACCGAGCTAATGCCAAAAGGCTCACGAAATACGTTTGCTACCCGAGCATATGCCAAAAGGCTAACGAAATATGTTTGCAAACTGCGAACATAACTGTAGCGAAGGTAGTGATTGCGAGCGAATGTTTTGCGAACTTACAAAGTGCGAACATACCTTTTTCGCGAAGATGTTGCAAGCCGAGCATATTTGATTCCCGTACGTATATTTTACGCACATAATGATTTCCGAACATAGATTTTGCGAGCTTATTAGTTTTCGAACATAATTTTTTGCGAACATATTTGGTGGTCTTTTTGGAGTTTCATAGTTTGAAAACTCTTGTCGGAATTGACCGGAAGTTGAAAAACTTTAACTCCTTCTACCTTTGATCGTCTTCCGCAATAACAAAGTATTTGACGATACCTTCTTTCAATTTGTGTCTTTTTGAAGAGTTTTCTACAGTGTTTGATGTATTTCCCTTTTTACTTTTCATTAAAAAAGAAGAAACCCATGTAAAGTGTGAGGTGAAGAAAAATGCACAAATTCTGAGATATATTTACGGAGATTATTTCTATGTATTATTACTCTCAGTTGTATGGTGAGTTATTATTGTTTACTTGTCAAAATTCTAACAAATCATATACTTTGTAATGTGTACACGAACAACATAGAACGTACAATTTAATTGTATTTTGAATTGCAAAAGAGATGTTTGATTATATTTTTATATCAGAATAATATCAATTATGACCTGCAAGGTATGACATCAAAAATACCAATAAGTCCTTAAAATGAACTAAAACTAAGAAATAAATTAACATCGTGGTGTATATGGTATTTTTACACAAACTTCGCAGCGATCAAACTTTTTTTTTTATTGTGTGGAGAAATTCTTATCGAGGAACGTTTGCATTAAAATATTTGCCAAAATGATCCTCAAAACCGCACAAACTAAGAAGATCTGAAGAAGTTTTTCTATGTATTATGGTGGATTTTTCGGGAAAAAGCCTCTGTGGCGAAATGCTAGAAAATGTCCATAATGTGATTTATACACGGTTAAATGTAAATACACTGTATGAGCCATTGTTAATCACATACGATGATACATTCTGAGGTGCACTGCACCTGGGAGTCACAAACGTGAAGTGGGAAGCTAACATCACTGGTCACAAATTGAAAAAGTCAAATAATAAAAATGCTACCAAGGACTTTGTTAATGAACTCAATCAGTTTTACTCTAAATTTGACATGATTGATTTTAATGATGAACAGCTTTCTCTCAGTGCAATGCCAAGTGATATGTGCAATAATATTGACAGGGTTATTTTATCAGTAGATGACGTTCAAATGCTTTTTTCCAGGGTTAATGTACATAAAGCCATTGGGCCAGATCGTATAAGTAATAAAGTAATTAAGTTATGTTCTGCTCAGCTAGTACCAATTTTCACTGAAATATTTCAGGATACAATTGATACTGGTGAGATTCCTGTTATTTGGAAAACATCCGCAATCTCTCCAGTGCCCAAATCACCATAAATGACTATCGTCCAGTGGCACTTACTTCGATCATAATGAAATATCTCGAAAAACTTACTCTAAGGTTTTTGCTAAATGAGAATGGTGTTATTTTAGATCCCATGCAATTTGCCTGCAGAGACAAAAGAAGTGTTGATGATGCAGTGTTAATGTTTTTGCATAAGATTCTTGAACACATGGAAACACCAAATTCCTTTATTCGGGCTACATTTGTCGACTTCTCAAGTGCTTTTAATTCCATCCAGCCGCACTTGCTGATAAACAAACTGTTAGGTAGGGTGTCAATTGTAGGTTATTATCATGGATCTTAAATTATTTAAGAGACAGACCACAGTTTGTTAAGATAAATGGCTTATGCTTTGATGTTTGGTCCATTAGTACACATGCACCTCAGGGTGGTTGTCTGTCTCCTATTCTCTTTTGCTTGTACACTAATGATTGCAGAAGTAAACATGATGTTTGCTCAAATATCAAATATGCTGACGATACCGTGATAACCGGTTACCTTCATAATAACACTACTGCTCCGTATGAGGATGAAATTGGTGATTTTGTTACTTGGTGCAATCAAAACTATCTTATATTAAATATCCAAGGAGATGGTGTTTGACTTTAGGAAACGGTCATGTGATCGTGCTCCAGTCAGGGTTATTAATGAGGTTGTTGAAGAGGTGGACCATTACAAATATCTAGGCACTACTATTGACCGTAAACTTACCTTTAAAGACCAGGCTATTGCAACTAGAACCAAGGCGTACCAAAGGTTGTATTTTTTACGAAAACTGAAATACTTTAAAGTTGACAATATCATTCTTAAGCTCTTTTACCAGTCAGTAATGCAAAGTGTGTTGACTTTCAGTATCATCTGTATATTCGGGCTGCTTACAAAAGATTCAACTAGTAAATTAGAGAAGATCGTAAGGGCCGCAAGCCGTGTCGTTGATGATGACATATGTCTGAAGTGCGTCTCTGATCTCTACAATAACATGATGCACCGAAAAATAACTAAAATATTGAATGACAACACACATCCGCTCTTCCCACTATATATTTTCTGCCGTTCGTCAAAAGACTTCGTATGCCACGGTCCAAGCATTTGTACCCAACTCTATTTCCCTATTCAACTTGAAAGCGGTCCCGATAGTTTGTGTTTTTATATTTTAAGTCAATTTTTATATTTATTTATATATGTATATGTATGTGTATGTATGTATATATGTATGTGTGTATGTATGTATATATGTATGTGTGTATATATATGTATGTATATATATATATATATATATATATATATATATATATATATATTTTATGTGTGTGTGTATATATGTGTGTATGCATATGTGTGTGTACCTATGTGCATATATGTATATGTATGTGGGCCTATATATATGTACATTTACATCTTGGACGTTATTGTATTTACCATTTCCTATTATTTTCCAAAAAATTATTTTTCCTCATTTACTGGTTTTTTTATTTATTTTATTTTATCTTATAATAATAATAATAATAATAATAATAATAATAATAAAATAATAATAATAATAATAAATAATAATAATAATAATAATAATAATAATAATAATAATAATAATAATAATAATAATAATAATAATAATAATAATAATAATAATAATAATAATAATAATAATAATAATAAATGTTACTTAAATACGCCATTCACCAAAGTACCATGGCGCTTACAAAGTAAAATAAAACAAAATGAAAAATATCAAAATAAGTGGGTCTTTAAGAGTTTTTTAAATACTGTGGTGGATGGAGAAGTTCTCATGTGGGTGGGTAAAGTGTTCCAGGATCTGGATGCAAGTATTTCAAATTTGTTGTCACCTATGGCAGAATTGGATATGGGTATGTGAAGTCGGGTGGAGTCATTACTCGATCTGAGTTCACGTGCGGGTTTTCTTATCTTGATCATATCCTTTAAATACCAAGGCGCCTCACCATTCAGGATTTTGTAGATATATCTTATATATATAACTTTTAGTAACTTTTATATTTATAACTTTTATATTTATATTTCTTTTTAAATATCTTTGTACGTTTTGCTACAGGGCGACAAATTTCCATATTTTGTTGTGGACGAAATAAATTGATCCTATCTTATCTTATTAGTCCCAGTGGTGTCTGGCATTCCCAACCAATTACTGATTCTCTTGTCATGATTTGAGTCAATGTTTTGACCAGAAACTTTAAATTATATTGCTAAATTGTTATAATCCTCATGTTAACACAAAACATGGCCTATAAAATTGATTGATGTATAAGAGACTATACATTATATCAATTACACAAATGACAACTATGAATCGAACCCATCCCAGTGCTTTCAGTACTTTGATTGATACCTGCAGCACGAAAGTAGGTGATTTTCGATACCTGCAGTACGAAAATAAGTAATTTTTGATACCTGCAGTATGAAAATATGCATTTTTTTTTAGACCAGCAGTATAAGAGATTGGATTTTTGATACCTGCACTACGAAAATTCTGAGAGAAAAAATGGCAACTGCTCGGGCCGCACATGTATATACCTCCCATATGAAATTGCCCCCCCCCCCGCCAAGGGTGGCATCTGCCCTAAAGAAAAATGGCTCGGTTTATTATCATAATTTCATATCGCGGGATGTCTCGGCATTTTCTATGGCCCAGACAATCTATATTGCGCCAAGGCCGCCATTTGACACATTATTATATCTGATTACTAAATTTGATGGCGTTTGGTGGCGGTCACGTGGCAAGGATGCCACTGATGATTTAGTAACTGAATTGTTCATTTTGGTACCAAACGAAAAATCTTGGTTGTTCGTTATAGACCAGTATGATTTCATGGAGGTTTTATGTAGCTCCAAGATAATAATTTTTATCATTTTACGATCACATTTGAAATTTGTCTTCCATAGTCTTACGATCAGGGGCGTAAATACTAGAGTTGTAAAGGGTGTCACCCCCCCCCCTTCCCCAATTTTGAGACTTTGATTTTGATTATTAACATTTTTACAGGGAGGCAGTTTTTTCCATTAAGATGCTTATTTGAGGCCGTCAGTAAATCTTATGCTTTAACAACCCCAAATCCTCCTCCCACCAGTCAGAATAGTTTACTAACGCGGCTGGTTACGATGTCGTATGATCTTTTCCTTGGTACCGTCAAGTTAGAAAATCTGTTTGGCAAAGCTGTATTCCACTCACTGTTTTTGCAACTGTTTATAACGAATAGTGAAGAAAAATATATTTCTAAGAAATGTGCTTACATCTCACCAGTAAATCCGATACATACTACTGTACTAGCGACGTCACTTTCAAGGCCGTTTTTGATTGACTGGTCAATATTTTTGTAAATATTTCGACCAATTAGAACCGTATTTCTATTCCGCAAACAGCTGTTAACGTCATGGAATTTGATGTCCCTACAGAGTATAATTTTGTACAACTCATAGTCAATATCATGCATGAAAGGAAAGAGTATAACAATTGGTTTCATCCGTTTCTTCCTCAATATGTCCAGAGTTGTTTATAAAGTTTATATTTGTTCTTTAATTAAAGTACAAAGTTAAAATATAAACAAAATATTTTCTGTATGAGGACTTATCAATTCTATTTAACCGATTCTTAGTTTATAGTAAGTAGAACGCATCTCACTTTCGCATGACGTGAATGCAGTAAAAACATTCACAATTTGTCCAAGTTTTCCCAGCACATTTTAAGTCTTCAAACCTAACCGTGAAATGACTATGTTGAACCCATCAGGTATCGAGTAGCTCCACAAGTATTTCTGATCATACTTTGAAAATAGCAGTCCTAATTTGTAAACTATTTTGCGCAATGGACTTCAGGGGCTAGCTAGGGCCCCAGTAACAAAGTGCCCAAATGACACTAATTAGTGTTGCGCTACCTTCATGTTGTTTGGTAAATTTAGATGTATAGGCCACGTCAGTATGTATAATCGAGGTTAAGCGCTGACCCGGGCGTTACACATTTGCAGGTGTTGTTTGTTGAAATTAAAAGTGACATGTATTACAAGCAAGTTAAGTTATCTATTGGTATAGAGTTCAAAGGAAATAAGATGGACGGGTAACAAGTGTGCAAACTATTCTTCCATTTAAATGAACAATGTCATAGACTACAATAACAAAAGAAATCACATCGGCAAATCTTTCTTTTTAGGCACGGCACATGCAGAAATCTTTTAAGTCAAACCGCGGCACCCGTCCCAGATCTACTCTTCATTTAGATTTGCTCAAGGTTAATATAGAAGGATTCTCTCCTTTAATTAGCCTTGAGTATAAAGGTAGCACACACGTGATACATGT